>JAFIRS010000128.1:0-600000 GCA_018342105.1 Gonioctena quinquepunctata
AAAAAAACATTTCTACAAATTTTCCACAAAAATTTCTAATCATTGTCACGGAATTATGTACACCTGCCAAATTTCAAATCATTCGGACGTCTGGAAATGGGACAAAATCGCGCCCAAAGGAGTCGGTTACAAACAAACAAACAAACATACAAGTAAAGCTAATTAAAAAAAAGCGTGTGAATAAAAAAAAACATTTCTACAAAAGAATCATAATATTCGACCCCAAAAACCTCCACATACCAATTTTGAATAGAATCAGACCATAATCACAAAACTCGGCCGCCATCTTGAATTTTCAATTTTCACAAAAGAATCATAATATTCGTCCCCAAAAACCCCCACATACCAATTTTGAATAGAATCAGACCATAATCACAAAACTCGGCCGCCATTTTAAAGCCGTCATCCTGAATTTTTCAATTTTCACAAAATAATCATGATATTCGACCCCAAAAAATCCCCACATACCAATTTTGAATAGAATCAGACCATAATCACAAAACTCGGCCGCCATTTTAAAGCCGCCATTATGAATTTTTAATTTTGACAAGAAGATCATAATCTCCGACCGAAAAAACCCTCAGGTACCAATTTTGAACGAATCGGACCATAATCACAAAACTCGTACGCCATATTAAGCTGCCATTTTGTTTTTTTTCCACAAAAAAATTTCTCAATACATTGTCACCGGAATTATGTACACCTGCCAAATTTCAAATCATTCGGACGTCTGGAAATGGGACAAAATCGCGCCCAAAGGAGTCGGTTACAAACAAACAAACAAACATACAAGTAAAGCTAATTAAAAAAAAGCGTGTGAATAAAAAAAAACATTTCTACAAAAGAATCATAATATTCGACCCCAAAAACCTCCACATACCAATTTTGAATAGAATCAGACCATAATCACAAAACTCGGCCGCCATTTTGAAGCCGCCATTATGAATTTTTCAATTTCGACAAGAAGATCATAATCTCCGACCGAAAAAACCTTCAGGTACCAATTTTGAAGCGAATCGGACCATAATCACAAAACTCGTAAGCCATATTGGAGCTGCCATTTTGTTTTATTTTTTCACGAAAAAATTTATCAATACATTGTCACCGGAATAATGTACACGTGCCAAATTTCAAATCATTCGGACGTCTGGAAGTGGGTCAAAATTGCGCCCAAAGGAGTCAGTTACAAACAAACAAACGTACAAGTGAAGCTAATATAAAGCGTGTAAAAAAAATGAAAAAGCATACAACTAATTGTGATGAAGAAAACAACTTGATCTACATGTAGGAATCATTACTCGCTAACCAAAATATGTTCTAGTGACCACTGGGTATCACTATAGTCTTAATTAAATGAATTATTGAAAACTCTATTTTTGAAATGAAAAGATATAACAAGATGTTATTATTATATATTTATATACGAAACACGATGGGAAATTATGAAATGAGTTGAACTGGAAAATCAAAGCAATAAATAAATTATAATATGTTCAATATAATATACAAATATTTATGGAACAATATACTTATGATTTGGGAAATCTCTTATAGTTTGAATACTAATCCCCCACATATTGAAAACTGCCAAACTATCAATGTTTTCACCATCAGAGTTCATAGAAATACTACATATCGCCGATCATGGTTCCGAGAACCATAAAAATACCGCATTGTTACAAATATACTACGCCACTGCCTATTGTTTACGTCTGGTCAATTTACAAAATGTCGACTGGTTCACCTCAACGGACTTTCCAACCAAACAATCGCGAATTCCAAGGAGTTCCAGATGATTCGGGAAACGACAGTCTAGAACAGAATAGAATAGAATTTAGAATAGAATTTAATAACCAGTATCCATAATTGGATAAAATAGTTTCAAAATATTTATATATATATATATATATATATATAAATATATAAGAGAGTTATAGTGAGGGGACTGTTAAAAACAAAGTAGAAGGAATTTAATGGACATAGCCCTCAGAGAGAAGTGTTAACCGTAGACACGTGTTTCGGGCTCTCGGCCCTCATCAGTACGGTGGAGAAGTGCAAAGATGAACAACACTTGGTAGAAAACGACAAATCAACGGAGTCAACAAACAGACGCCAACCCTCATTTGTGGTTTCGGTCAGCAGACCCTGAATTCCAGGGCAACAACCAACGTCACCACGGAGGCAGCTATAGCTACCTGCGTGACATCCGAGTCCAGGAATATAAATATATAAGAGAGTTATAGTGAGGGACTGTTAAAAACAAAGTAGAAGGAATTTAATGGACATAGCCCTCAGAGAGAAGTGTTAACCGAAGACACGTGTTTCGGGCTCTCGGCCCTCATCAGTACGGTGGAGAAGTGCAAAGATGAACAACACTTGGTAGAACGACAATCACGGTCAACAAACAGAGCCAACCGTCATTTGGGTTTCGGTCAGCGACCCTGAATTCAGGCAACACCAACGTCACCACGGAGGCAGCTATAGCTACCTGGACTCGGATGTCACGCAGGTAGCTATAGCTGCCTCCGTGGACGTGGTTTGCCCTGGAATTAGGGTCTGCTGACCGAAACCACAAATGAGCGGTTGGCTCGTTTGTTGACTCGTGATTGTCGTTCACAAGTTGTTCATCTTACTTCCACATGATGAGCCGAAGCCGAAACATGTCTACGGTTAACACTTCTCTCGAGGGCTATTCCATAAATTCCTTCTACTTTGTTATATATATATATATATATATATATATATATATATATATATATATATAAGAACAAAATCAACATAACTGGAATTCAACATATCTTAATAAATTTAACAAAAAAAACTATTATTAATACATACTATTTACAAATAGGCTAGACAATTGAGTTTCACATAGAGGGATAACATTAGAAAAATACAAAAATTACAGTACATAAATGATTAAGGAGTAGAAAAAAAAAAATATCTGCATAGTGATGACATCAGCGCACTTTTCCAAACTGACATTGAAAGAATTCATCCATTCGATAAAAAACGTCTGAATCTGAGAGCTTCTTTAGTTCCTTCTTGAATGATTTGATATTGTCAATCTCTTGTATTGTCCTGGGGATATGATTGAAGACTTCTATACCTGTACACAAAGGTCCTTTTCTATTGATGTCATATTTGATGTTTGGCAAAACTAACTGTTTGTTTTGCATGGTGTAGTGACCGTGAATGTCCGAGGTTTTTTTGATTGTGTTGCGATTCTGGAATATTAGTTAAAAGATCTTGTAGATATACAGGTTCATGTTTCACTTGGATCGAGATTAGATATTGCTCTGATGACTTTCTTCTGGAGAATGAGTGTACTCTTTTCCTATCGTTCTTATTGCAAAAATGGATAAACTCAGTCTCTCATTTAGATTTTCTATGTGAATACCGAAGTTGAGGTATTTCTATGAATTTAATATGTACTTTCACACGGCTCAATGTTACCAGATGACGTAGTTACCACAATATTAGGTTTTGGATTTCGCGGATGTTGAAAAGAAATATTGAATGTCTTTGAACTATTTAGCAGGAGTTTGTTTGCAGAAAACCATTGAATTATTCTATTCATTAAGTTTTGGCTTTTTATGGTCTCCCCAATTTTTGACATTAGAATACTGGTATCATCTGCGAATAGTGAGAAGAAGGTTTGAGAAAATTTGTGAATACGGTCATTAATTTAAATCAAAAACAAGGTTGGGCCCAGCACAGACCCCTGAGGAACGCCGCATCTCACTCTCATAACACCGACCATTCCACACAGCCTAACTGATATTTCGCGACCTGTCAAATACGATTTGAACCAATCATGAGGTATTCCTCTCAGGCCATTGAAAATTGTTTGTTCAAAAAGATGCTGGAGTCTACACAGTCGAACGCTTTTGACAGGTCCCAAAATATACCAAGTGTATTGAATTTTTGTTCCAAATTGGTTAATATCTCATTGACGAGAGAATATGCAGCATCAGATGTATTTTTACGTTCACGGAAACCGAACTGTGACGTTGTAGGGATTTTATGTTTTACTAGATATTTAACTAATTGTATTTTCACCACTTTTTCCAAAATTGTTGAGAAGACTGTTAGGAGTGTAACCGGCCTGTAGTTTGATATGATCTCTTTTTCTCCCTTTTTGAAAAGAGGTTTTGAAAAGCTTGGGGTAAGTACATGTGCTAAGAAGCTAGATATTGAATATATTTTTCAAGGATGTGACTAAGTTATCAATGCATTCTTTCACCAATGTAATCGGGATATTATCGTGACCACTAGATTTCTTATTAGCCATGCTTTGGATTATGTCCTGCGACAGGATGGCAGGGCCGGATTAAAAGGTGTGGAGGCCCTGGGGCAACAAAGGAGTGGAGGCCCCTAATTATTTTTCAAACAAGTTTTTTTTTTCATTTATTGCCGAACAAATCAAATTATTTCGCACCGAGCATATGTAGGTATAAGAAAATACAAGAAATGAATTAAATTACAGCGTAAACGAATGGATTCTTGCGAGCTTTTTTCGACGAAAAATCATTGATGATTGCGGTCAAATCCAGCATCCGGAGAAAATCATTTTCAATGCTGAGAAGCGATAACTTTGATAGGCGGCTTTGTCTCATCGTAATTGGCCTATTTTTTTCATTTTGGAAAATGAGCGCTTTCCAGTGCAATTTGACATCATCACATTCTCAGTTGTAATATCACAAGAGAGTGAATATAATTCGACAGATTTTCGAGAACTTGCCAGGCAATAGACAAGAGAGACCAACTGGCTCGAGTGGCTATTGCCAACAAGTTTGAGAAATAAATCTAGATAATTATTTTCTACTATATCAAACTCTCGTGTGGTATTCTTCAGATTATTTTTTGATGTTACGATCATAAACACATTTCCTTGCAAAATTATATAATGTACTGAACCGGTTTTGATTCATTTCACACTTTTCATGCGAATTAATGACAGACGTCAAATTAGAAATATAGGTTGTCAGACAATAAAAACAAAATACCTCAAATTATTCCCGCTACAATTTTCTAGGTAGAATATTCCCACTATTGATTGGCCAAAACGTTTATAAATTATTTGAATTGAACGTTTTCATTGGTTTCTAGCAATGTCAAAAATAATCACTGTAATTTCAATGTTTGAGAATGTAGCTCTGAAATTTTGGTTTTCAAGAATTTGATAGTAGAACATCTTAGATTGGTCTTTTTGATAGTCCTTTTTCCGAAGGATTTACATTTGTTGCGGAATGTCATCCTTCTCTTAGACTCACACTTTCAGATTTCGGGGATTTCTCTGTTACAAGCGCGCCACTCAGCGGACACTTGTCA
Organism: Gonioctena quinquepunctata; assembly: GCA_018342105.1. Lineage (NCBI taxonomy): Eukaryota > Metazoa > Arthropoda > Insecta > Coleoptera > Chrysomelidae > Gonioctena > Gonioctena quinquepunctata. The sequence goes on from JAFIRS010000128.1 coordinate 5,335, forward strand.
ACGCCAATAAATAGGAAAAACAGGTATAGACGGGCAAAGTGTTTGTAGAATCGGCAGAAAAATAGTCAACAGAATTTGAACTTTTGTTCTATTATGGAATGCGCACAGGGCTCTTATAAATAATTTGACGCAATCATATTCATAAATTGAAATATTATTTTCGTTTGCTTATGATTATTGAATTTCATTGTGTATCTAGATCGTTTGTATGGAATGCGCACAGGGCTCTTATAAATAATTTGATGCAATAATATTCATAAATCGAAATATTATTTTCTTTTGCTTATGATTATTGAATTTCATTGTGTATCTAGATCGCTTGTGTCATTCGAAGAATACATCGACAGAAAATCCTTCATTTAATAAAAAAAATGAATATTTTTTTTTAAATTCAATTGTTCTTGTTTTTACAGCTGATTTTGATACGATATAATATTTTGTATAATAGTATGATGTTTTACTTGGTGATTGTTTCTCGCATATACACATGATTCATCAGATCAAAGATTAATATTAACCATGGATTTTGACAAGAATACGAAACATGTTTTTGAATGTTTAAAACGAAAAATGAGAGGAAAAAGTGGGAGAACTGCTCTTTCGTTGTCAGATTTTTCATATAGAATTTTGCATATCCTTCGGTATTTGTTAGGAAATTTTACCTAAAAATGTATATTGTGGAGGCCCCTCTCTTGTGGAGGCCCCGGGGCTGCAGCCCCGTTTGCCCCCCTCTTAATCTGGCTCTGCAGGATGGAATAAAAAAGAGTTTATGTTATTAAAACTGACATTGTTCAAAAGTATGGTTTTGATCGCTGTTTAATCCAGATGTGAGATCAATAGCCTCATTGGTAAAATAAGAGCAGAAGTCTTCACAAACCTCATTTTGAATTGTGATTGACGTACCAATATTCCTAATATGAACTTCACTGTGTTCTTGCTTTTTCACTCGACCCAAGCATTCGTCTACGAATTTCCAAGTTGTTTTAATTTTTTTTTTTCAGAAAAATTGATCTTTTCATTGAAATATATTTCTTTAGCTTTTTTATAACTTCTTTTAGAGTCCTACAGTAGTTACTGACAAACTGGATTATATGTAAATTTTTAGTTTCTTTTTTCAGTTCCACCAATTTTTATTTTTGCATGATATCCTTATTCCTTGGGTAATCCATCTTTAATTTGTTTTATTGTTCTCGTTTATTTTGATTTGTTTTTCTGGGAAACATTTTTCGAAGAAGAACAGTACTTCATCATAGAAGTGCTCCATAGCTGCATCCGAGCTATATCAATCGGACCAATCTATTACACGGAGCATTTTTCCAAACTTTGCTTTATTGCTTTTAGTGAATAGTCTTTCCATTTCAAACTTGTCGTTTCTAATGCGATAAAAAATGTATGTCTTCCAATAGTGTCTTATAATATGCACATAAATAGTTTAAAAGTAGAAATGAAATTTTGTACTCTGAAAATTTTGTAGATACCGATCTGGAATAAACATCAATTCCAATCAATCAGTACAAAATATAACAGATATACGCGATGTAGTATTTAACTCGACCACTGTATGTATGTGGGCTTTATATTATGTCTTGAACCTATTTGCACAATATTTATAATTTATTACCTAATTAAAAAAAAAAACAATGAAATGAAAAAAAAATCCGTTGAACATTGACGGTTGCAAACCTCTTGCGTCATGTAAACTATTAGGCGTAATTAAAACTGCAATTTGCAGAACTTTTAATTTTTGGTTAAAAAAAAAAATTATATTAGTGGAGAAATAGTATGAGGTTGAAAAGTTACATATCCACTGGGACCGATATTCTCTTTATTTGTAACCACAATGAAAAACTTCTGTTATTATTTCGATGCTCAACGCTGGCATTTCCAATACCCTCAATATTGGAAATGGGAGCGTCGCGAAAAGAGTTTGATAAACAAATGATGCGTTTTTCAGAAATGGTTGCAAATGTACGTGAATATGTTTAACTTTTTTACCGTTCACTTATCCAATTTGCAGAACTCTTGTAATTTTTTCAAACAAATTACAATGAAAAACTTGAACAAATGAAAATAAAAAGGTTCCGTAACTTTACAAGGTTGCAAACTTAATGCACGTTGTAAAACACTGTTACTATCGGTACGCCTAGTTTGCAGAACTTTTGCAATTTAAACATTGTTCTGCTCATCGCAGACTTCCGAAAATTTTTATAGTTTGTATTCATGGATGCACTAACATACCATTGAAGTTTGAAAACTTTTGGGATTACTGTGAATTGATTGTCTATAGCTAGTGGCCTAATGAGGCGAAGTCTGCAGTTGATGGATCTTGAGGAGCTCGAGGATTCTTACTAGTAACAGGGTATCAAAGCTATCGAACATCGCAGGGAAAAGTATAACGAGCTGAAAGGAGACTATGTAGAGATATGAAAATATTTTTTCCAAAATGTTTTGTATTTTTTTGTCAAGTCGGATACTTCTGATACTACTCTCGTAATATACCTAATACTTTCATGCGGGCATAATAAAAATGGACCAGTATATACACGATTTTGAAGCCAAAAACATTAAAACCTACTCCCTCGCATACAAGTACCGAAATCTTGAAAATTAATGATATTCACAATAATTTCAAAATATTAGATATGAACATACGTAGCATAAACAAAAACTTGGACCAATTCAAAATAGTTTTACAGAATCTGAATGTGAATTTCGACTGTCTGATCTTACAGAAACTTGGAATATTACAGACCAGAGCTTATTCAACATTGATGGATTTAATATGATATATAACGAGAGTAAATTCAATCGAAATGACGGTGTTGTTGCATATATAAAATCATCATTGAAATATACATATAGCAGAAGAATTTAATTCCAGGTTTGCAGAAATGGGTGGAAAATTAGCCAGTAAAATAAAAAAATACCCCAATTTCGTTCCAAACCGTTCTTCTGTACCTAATTCTCTCGTCCTCTCTCCAGTAGAGGAAGTCGAAATACAGAACATAATAAATCAATTGAAAGATAAGAAAGCAGTCGGGATCGACAATATCAGAGCCGAAACTTTGAAGATCATTTCTTGTTATATCCAGAAGCCATTAACGCACATTTTCAACCTGTGTATGAAAGTGGGAAAGTATCCATCGGCATAAAAAAACACACAGTGGTCATTCCTCTCCACAAAAAAGGTAATACACGGAAAGTAGGCAATTGCCGACCGATATCTCTAATAACCCATCTTTCTAAAATATTTGAGAAGATTCTAAAAAACAGATTAAGTTCTTTTCTGAACAAATTCAATATAATTTCTAAAAATCAATTTGGTTTCAAGGAAAATATATCAACCCAGGATGCAATTTTAGCTTCAACATCTAAAATAACCGCAGCTCTGAATGAAAGTACTCCATGTCTGTGCATATTCGTAGATTCGTCAAAAGCTTTCGACACCGTTAGCCATGTTCTACTCTTACAGTCATTAGAAGACGTTGGTGTTAGAGGCATTTGCTTAGAACTCTTCAAGAGCTACTTAAGCGATAGAACTCAGGCCGTGAGTGTTGATGGTGTGGTTAGCGATGCCGAAAAAATTGACTATGGAGTGCCGCAAGGAACAATCCTAGGACCCAGTTTATTGAACATTTATATAAATGGACTGTTCTCACTCGATAGTAGTGGGAAAATTTTCGGATTTGCTGATGACAGCAATTTTTCATAGGTCTGATAACTGGGATAACCTGAAACAGAAAGCCGAATCTGACTTTTATTCTATAAAAAAATGGTTTGACTATAAATTACTTATGATCAACATGGAAAAAACAAACTATTTGCCATTCAGTTGTAACTCTCGTGGCCTGCCTAGTCTTAGCAAACTTGATATAAACATGGACAATGCACCTTTTTCTATAGAACCTGTGAAACAAACCAAATATGTGGGCGTGATCATTGATTGTCACATGAGATGGGACTCGCACATAATGTATGTCGTAAAAAAGTTGAGAAGTATATTGTATAAATTCAAAAAGCTCAAAGACAACATACCTTTCAATCAAATGAAAACGTTGTATCACTCTCTGGTAGAGAGTCATATCCGCTATGGAATTCTGGCATGGGGTGGAGCACAAAAAACTCATCCGAATCCGTTTGAAGTACTCCAGAGAAGATTCATAAAATTGATATTTTCCAAAAATTCCAGATACTCTTCTGACCAACTTTATTCTGAATCTAAAATCTTGGACGTGAGACAATTACACTTCTTCATCACCTGCCTAAGACATCACGACACAAAGCATCTCAACCAATTACCTACCCACAATTACAATACACGAAAAAAAAATCATTACATACCTCCGTTAATGGTCAAAGCTACAACACAGAGAATGTTCATCTTCTTAGCACCCAAGTTATACGATAGCATTCCTGATGAACTAAAATGTATAAATAACAAAAGAAAATTTAAACAACAATTGAGAGAGTTCATAAATGAAAATCCAAGAAATATGATTCGTTCTATTTTTGAAGACTAAAAAAAAAATTTTGAAAACCTATTTCGTTAATAAAATAAAAATATGTTTATTTATAATATTATATTGATTCACAACGAACTTTTTATATTTATAATATGTATATGTGTGTATAGGTGAGTGACTGATTGTGTCATTTTATTATCACTACTTTGTACAATTTTTTTTTTATAATTTCGCTCAACTGTTTTATACACCATACTATATTGTTCTTAAGTTTTTATTGTTCACTTTTATGTCTATTTCTGACTTTTACCCATTTTATCTATGTACTGTACCCAGCTCACAAATCTGCTTTTTTATAATTTTATTCTGAATCATAATGAATATTTTAACTTTATTATATGTATATGCGTGTATAGGTGTGTGACTGATTGTTTTGTATGTTTTGTTTTATTTACTTTTACATATTACTGTTATTCATTATTAAAAAATTTCATACTTCTGCTTAGATAACATTTTTATACCATTTTTTTATTGTTTGAATAATTGTGATACAAGTGCTTTAGCACTTATCACTCTTCTTTCTTTACTCACGATATTTTTGAGCACATATTCTTGTATATTTAATCTAACTTACGTGAATAAAGCTTATTATTTTTATAATATCTTTGTTTTTACTGCCACGTGCAAACAGCTCTGATACTCCTCTTCTTTTTTCAGTCGACTACACATTCATCCTGATTTCAATCCAACTTAGGGGTTTTCAATTTTTCATATTGTGTGGAAAAACTTTGCTATGATCTCTTTTTTTACAGGGGTTTTTAAATTTTTAAAAAAGACGATTTTTTTTTCAATTAATACTTTTCAGAATTCCGACAGAATCCGGTGAAGCGAAAATAACAGAACTCTTTCTCTCGAAATTATTTCTTTTAGATACGACGCAATTAACGAAGAATATAAAAAACCCTTTGGATCTCATCACAGAATTTCTTACGTGAAGTTTCAAAGACTATATCTGTTCTGAAATGCAAACCAATTGTTGAGTTGCTTTGATGATTGCTCATTTGGATTCATTGGAATTTATAATTTCCGTGGCCAGCCAAGCGTAAGTCGATTTCTTAACAGTCTTGAGCATTATACACATCCAAATGCTTTTGAAATAATTGTATACAGAAAATGGCGAACTGAAAACGAATAACTGCGAAAGAAAGAAAATTTGCCCGGTATATTTAGTGAAGTTTGTCTTTATTGTCGGCAACTCAGAATGGTTTGACGAACATGCCCTATTTGTGTTTGTTACAGTTGGCAATGTTGTATGCAGAGTCAGTCACGGTTGATTTACCAATGTCCTCCCAACTAACAATTTGGTGCTTTATAAAAACTGAAAGAACGTTTACATATCATTTTTTGTAAAGCTTTATTTGTCTCAAGAACATGTCTACGGCGTTCTCACAGCAACTATAAACGCTAAATGGGCACAGTCTTATAAAACGAAACATTTGTTGAGGAGTTTTATTACGCCTACAGCTATTACAGAATTATTGTATAAACATTTACATATGATTTATAGGAACTGCGTAGAATCACCACAGAATAGTGGTGATTTTTGTAATAATCATTCAGAAGTTCTATTCAGTTTATTATTTATCACTTAAGGAACAATTATAAATCTCTAAAAAAACTTTTATGGGAACTGCTTTCTCATTCGTAATAGAACTTTTTTATCGCGTACAGGAACATTAATAAGATTCAACAGTTTTTTAAAGTGTACCACGGAAAATGAATAATCTTACCTATTTCACAAAAGTGATTTCTTTGTTGTTCTCGTGACAATAAAACATGTCAGGATGGATAATATCTATACTTCGTATTGCGGTGGATCGTTTCTGTGTATTTATATTCATTAAAACATCGTAAATCTAACTATGAAGTTGATTCCGACTGCGGAGTGAATTTTTGAAGATTTCTTGAATTTACCAAAAATAATTAAAAAAAAATTCAGAACTTTGCTATCAATTTGATCAATTGTTGTTGATTTCGCGAAGTAAACTTTTCTGGGCATTATGTTTTCTTTTTATAGCTGATCAATAGATATTTTGTATGTTTTAGTGTCCATATGGCTATTCAACTTTGTTGGTGATTTCTATGGAATATTCACAATATATATTATCTTTTAGAGCCAAGCTCGATGATGGTTTATTTGCCAGGAAAGTAGTTGTCTTTCACCTGAGATCTACCATTTTCTGGTTCAATTTTATATTGAATCCTTTATGTGAAGAAAACCGTTTAATTCGATTTTTTCTATTCATTCCACTTCACATGGCACTTATCTTTCACTATATGCTAGACGGGCTTGCCACTCCTACTGAGAAATAATCTTTTATTCAGAAACCTATTGAGGTGGGAGATTTTCGGAGTGTTTCTTTCTGTCACTAGGTACCGCCAGTTAAAGTTTATCTTTTCCGGCGTACCTATAGGTGTTACAAGCTCGATGATGGTTTGTTTACGTTGTGTCTCACTTCAGCCAGAGTTCTTTGGACCTTTGGCTGGTTGACTACTCCGTACTGATGAGGGCCAAGAAGCCTGAAACCGGTATGCGGATTCTTAGGTGAACACGACATAAATTAAACATAATCGAGTTCATCAGAAAGAAACATTTGCATTCAATGTCCATTGATATTATATGGAAGTATGCATGGATTTTCAGGTGAATATCATTCAACGTTCTGCGTGGTATTTGCCAGGAAAGTAGTTGTTTTTCACCTGAGATCTACCATTTTCTGGTTCAATTTTATATTAAATCCTTTATGTGAAGAAAACCGTTTAATTCGATTTTTCTATTCATTCCACTTCACATGGCACTTATCTTTCACTATATGCTAGACGGGCTTGCCACTCCTACTGAGAAATAATCTATTATTTAGAAACCTATCGAGGTGGGAGATTTTCGGAGTGTTTCTTTCTGTCACTAGGTACCGCCAGTTAAAGTTTATCTTTTCCGGCGTACCTATAGGTGTTACAAGCTCGATGATGGTTTGTTTACGTTGTGTCTCACTTCAGCCAAGTTCTTTGGACCTTTGGCTGGTTGACTACTCCGTACTGATGAGGGCCAAGAAGCCTGAAACCGGTATGCGGATTGTTAGGTGAACACGACATACATTAAACATAATCGAGCTTATCAGAAAGAAACATTTGCATTCAATGTCCATTGATATTATATGGAAGTATGCATGGATTTTCAGGTGAATATCATTCAACGTTCTGCATGGTATTTGCCAGGAAAGTAGTTGTTTTTTCACCTGAGATCTACCATTTTCTGGTTCAATTTTTTATTGAATCCTTTATGTGAAGAAAACCGTTTAATTCGATTTTTCTATTCATTCCACTTCACATGGCACTTATCTTTCACCATATGCTAGACGGGCTTGCCACTCCTACTGAGAAGGAATCTTTTATGTAGAAACCTATCGAGGTGGGAGATTTTCGGAGTGTTTCTTTCTGTCACTAGGTACCGCCAGTTAAAGTTCATCTTTTCCGGCGTACCTATAGGCTCGATGATGGTTTGTTTACGTTGTGTCTCACTTCAGCCAGAGTTCTTTGGACCTTTGGCTGGTTGACTACTCCGTACTGATGAGGGCCAAGAAGCCTGAAACCGGTATGCGGATTGTTAGGTGAACACGACATAAAATAAACATAATCGAGCTTATCAGAAAGAAACATTTGCATTCAATGTTCATTGATATTATATGGAAGTATACATGGATTTTCAGGTGAATATCATTCAACGTTCTGCGTGGTATTTGCCAGGAAAGTAGTTGTTTTTACCTGAGATCTACCATTTTCTGGTTCAATTTTATATTGAATCCTTTATGTGAAGAAAACCGTTTAATTCGATTTTTCTACAAATGGGATATGTTGAAGGAGACCGCCCATGATCTCAGATGATTTCCAAATTTCACTTCTTTTTCGATCTCAGAAATAACATTATCTTCCTCCTCGTTAGAATAATGCAACTCTGAAACCCAGTTACTTTCGGTCACTTCGGTATCATTTGGCACGTTTGCTGCTTGTGTACCACAAATGGAAGGACTTTCATCATGACTAGAGGTGGTTGAGTATTGATGAGTTATTAGATCAAAATTATCTTCGTTATCCAGGTTGTTCACCTTCATACGAGAATCCGCAGAGCCGTGAAGAATTTTCTGATATTTGGTCTTGACTTTTCTGCGGAAAGCGCCACTTCTTCTGAGTTTTTTCCATCTGCTTATTTGTGTTATTGACGCCATTACACATGTACACACACTTGAGAAGTCAGAAAGAGACTGAACTAATATGGTGTAGCCAAATGGAAAACTACTGTTACAGTTTCTTTTATAAAAGTACTTTCGAATATATTTTGTGTTCAATAACAGTTTATTGTTTATCACTGCTTTGTTAGAGCATTTAGGAGCATATTATTCGTACTGTTATAGAATAGTTATTTATCCGTTTTTGTCGGGAGCATATCGCTTTCTGAAGTAGAAGAGTATCACAGAAAACACCGATACAACAATTTTGTGATCTGTTGATGGATTTTTATAAACCAGTCAAAAAACTATTTGCGAAAGAACAGAACAGTACCTAATAATATCACTACAAAGCTACTAGAAATCACTTTGGTCCTCTAAGCTAAAATTTCGTATAACTCAAATTGTATAAACGTTTAAGAAACTGTTTCAAGTTCATAGTTCAAGATGTTTTATAATTTCACTCTGGGAACGTTCTCAAAATGATCAAAACAACAATTTGGTTTCAAAGAACAAAATAATCATGTTCGCAATGTTAACTCAACAGATTGGCTTTTCGACAGTCGCAATATAATGCCAATGAAACTGAATTGTTCCGTTACCTGAAAATTACAAAGCCAATTTGTTAGTTGGGCTGTGTATCAGTTAGGTCTTGAAAAATTTGTTTTCTATTATACAGGGTCATTAAAAATTTGTGAATATACCGATAATTACAAAAACTGTGGAAAGTGCATTTTTTAAATGAATCACCATGTATATTATCGAATATCCTTAAAAACATTTTGAGTTTCTTTCGAATGAAGTTATTACTATTCCTCAATAGTCAGGTTTTCGAAATGAAAGCAGATTAATTTGCCATATTTTGTATTAGGTAGCTATGAAATGTCGAGGAACGTGTCGTTATGTAAATTCAACAAACAGGGCATCAATAATAAAACGGTTGCTCGATCATACACAAAACATTTTATCGAAAAAAAAAATGGAAGGCAACATCTATACAACTGAAGGTTTGATGGTATTCAAACATGATTAAAAATGTTGTTATAAAGTATGAGGCCAGCTCTGAAGTACGAGGCCTGCCCTGATCTATTCTTTGTGTTACATAAACGAGGTAGGCTTGTATCATTATCACTGACAGTTCTGTGTGACAAATTAATATAAGATGTCAGTTAGTTTTGCTCTCATTATTAATTGTATTGCGAATTAAACATTTGATAAAAAAACGACGTGTCCCTCAAACTCCATTCCTGAGGTCTTTCGAATTCCGTCATACGAACATACTCCAAACATATGATCTCATCAAGCTAAAGATGATCATTGAAAACTGTTCCTGCATTTCATACACTGACAAATAGGGATTCTCAGATTAGAAGAAAATACCATCAGACTGTGGAATTCTTCAATTCCTGGTACTAGAAGTTGATTCAATGCAGGATTGACACAAATAAATACCACGAAGGGAAAAAGGAAAGCTACATCATCCCTACCTATTTCCATTACATTTCAGATGGAATTGTTCATTCTTCATGGTGAATGTAATCAAATTATAGCAAGAACATGCAGAAAGTAGCCCGATTCACAACCAATGAACGAGAAAAAATTTGTAAGATTACAAAATGATTTCATCAGTTATGGGTCCATGATCTGCTATCACTATTACTAAAGTCAAGTGTAACTCGAAGGCTATTACCATTTGGTCATCAAATAAGTAGGCAACAGCCATTCTGGAATTTATAATTTTGACTGGATAGGGACTTGAGACCGGTCTCTAGCTCTTTCCATGATGATGGTTCTCAAAAATGGCCGAGAATAGAATTTTGAATCTGAATTTGGAAAAATGTTAATTTATTCAGAGGGTGCAGCTTCCACTACCCAGTATGGATTGGTAAGTAGCCCATCACTCCAGAGAGTGCCTGGGACGTTTAAAGCGAGAGGGGTCGTCTATTTTATAATCAGTGGGTTCCCTCACGAGAGGGGTTCTCGTGGGTTATTGCGCAATCGAATACTTTCCGATTGCGGTCTCTGATAATACTCCTGATGGAATGAAGGTTCAAGTCTTCGAGGACCCGATCGTTCCGCACATACCACGGAGCGTTCGTTATCATCCGCAGGACTTTCATTTGCGCCCGTTCCAGGACGCGAATGCTAGTCCTGCAGGTTTGGCCCCTGGCGGCTGAGAAGTACAAAATGACAGAACTGAACATCATTTTATAAATCAGAACTTTGTTCTTCAGGAAGAGTTTACTTCTCCTGTTGATGTGTGGATATAAAGTGCAGATCCTGTTTGCAATTTCGTCCTCAATAATTTTGGCGTATGGCCTCCAAGTGAGCCGGCGATCCATCCACACTCCCCTCTCCGGGTTATTTCTCTCACGTTCCAACGAAATCGCCTGCGTTTTGCCAGGATTCAACTTCATCCTCCACTCCAGGATCCACTGTTAGAGGTCGTTTAATGTATTCTGCAAGTAAACGACACCCATCAAGTGGTTGGCTGAAGAGCAAAGCAAAGCTGTATCGTCAGCAAATAAGGATATCTTCACGTGTTCACTCCTTGGAATATCGAATGTATAAAGGGCGTTTAATAGGGGAGACAACAGATTTTTCGATGAACTTTTACAGCCTACATTAAAATATTTTTCCTGATGTTGATGATCCAAATGCAATAGATAGATCTATTTGGAACCAACAAGACGGAGCTCCATCGTATTACAAACGTATTGTTAGAGATTATTTGAACGAAGTTTTTCCCAATAGGAGGATTGGAAGACGTGGAACGATTGAACGGCCGCCTAGATCCCCCGATTTGACTCCTCTCGATTACTTTATATGGGGTTATCTAAAATCAAAAGGATATTCCAATAGACCAGACAATATTGCAGATTTGGAAGATAGGATAACGGAAGAAATTAACAACATAACCCCTGAGGTCCTACAAAATGTTGTACGAGAATTCCAAGATCGATTTGCTTATTGTCAAGAAGTGAATGGTGGTCATTTTGAAAATAGTTCCCAAACATTATGTGACATTATTTCCTTCATTCTACGTAAAGTATCAAAATTAGTTATGATTGCACCAAATTTGAAAAACTTAATATTGCTAAGCAGGGAATTAAAATCCACTTCAAACAAGATGCGACACGACCCCCCTTCTCATTAAAATTTTTTGAGGGGGTGCTCATAATTCAGAGGCGGTACAAGAAGGGGGTAATATTTTCATAGTGTAAATTGTCAAACTGACAATGGAAATCGACTTGTTTCAGGTTTCTTTAAACAAATACATGATATCGCTAAAAATGGATTTATTCCATTCCTATGGACCGCACTGTATATATTTATTGTTATGTTCAGAAGTACGTTAAATATTTAAAGAGTTGAAATAAGAATTATAAATAAAAAAAAACCCATAAATAAAAAAATTGTCGTATTTATCAATCTGTTCTATGTTATTTTACAGTTTTTCCGAAATTCTACCGTTTTTCTGAACCTTATATAATATTATCGATACCTATGTTTGAAATAAACATGTTTTCAACATTACAAGCAATTGGCATAATTTAAAAAAATATAGAAACCAAATTTTACCAATATATTTTTGAGTACAAGCAGATAACAAAATGTTAAAAGGTCGAACATTCTGTATATGAAATTGGATCTGAACACAATAGCCAATGAGATGCCGGGAAAGATCTTGATCAAAATTGGGAATTTGAAAATATGGAAAGCAGAAACGTCAAAATGATTTTTACATGTCTTGTAAATAGTATGTAAGGTAGTTAGAAATGTTTCGTAAATAAAAACTGTCAAAAAGGTGAGAATAATGAAAAGTGCAACAAAAAGGTGGGTGGAAATCGAAAATTCGAGAAAGGAAACCAAGGATGTTGGTATCAAGGGAGAGAAATCAACAAGCTAAGCGAAGGAGAACAGAAAAATAATTTTGGAAGAACCGAAAGAAGAAAATTGAAATTTTAAAAAAATTAATCAATATGTATAAGAAAAACAGTTATTTGACAAGACAATATGGAAAATACTATAGAGAACAATAGCAGATTCCACGAGTTAATCTTACCCTTCTTCATTGGAGATTTACCAATACGAGGCTAAGTCACAGTCGACAAAGGGGCTGCAGTTTCCAAGAACGGGAGAAATCCGAAACACTGAATATTCTCGTTACAAGAAGTCACAGGTATTCTTTTTGAAACCATAAAAAGTTACTGCAGTGCAATTAAATTAAAACTTTCGAAAAACCCTTTTGATAAAACTTTTCATGAATTACTATATTGACCACATAACCTATAAAACTAGGTTAAATGTCACTTTTAGTATCACATAACTGCACATTTCCTGTATATATTTGCTATGAAGCACTAATTAGGTTATTTATCGCAGAATAGGTATTGGTAAGTTTTTCCTGAATGAAGGAAATTATGATTTCGATGAAATTCTGCTTTATTTTCAATGATTGAGCAATAACAGTTGCCATTTTCTGAAATTGACTTCAAGAACCACCAGAGGGTTCCAAAGTAGAACCGACTTCTGAGATTCCATAGGCGTACCGATTGCGTTAGCTGAGGTAAAGGAAATAAGGTTAAAGAGTAGATGGAGAGAAGGTAAAATGCACAGCCGGAGATATCAAATATTTATATGGGTATTCATTTGTCAATATATATTAAATTAAATTCAAAAGGGAACTAGTTCAAAGATTTTGAAAATAGTAAAAAAAATTGTAAAACACAAAAATATCAGTAAAACAAAGACAAAATTATAAATTTTGTCATAATGTCTGGTTGTGGAAAAAAATAACCAAATATAAAATAAAATAAAAACGAACCGTAATCAACGCATCATAACAATATATACATATATATATATATATATTCGAAAGGAAATCCAAGAGTAAGAACATTCCTTGAAATGATACATATTAAAAAAGACCCCTATAGCATTAACAATAGAAATGATATCAAAAACTTAAGCCAGATTCATAACAACCTTTTTTAAATATTGAATGAATGTTGTTATTTGTGGAGGAACAACGTTTCTTGGCATGTTTTTTGGGTAACCTTCCACGGTCTGAAAATGAAAATATAATCAGGAAAATCTATACAAGTGTAGAAAGGGCAAACTGATTAGTTCACCCCGAATGGAATAGGACAAAAATCTTGATGAAAGAACCACATCAAGAGAGGAGAAAATTGGAAGAAACTGCCTGTATTCTTATTTCCAATAACAACTGCTTTTCAACAAATTCTGTTGAAATGGATCATACATGGTTACCTCTACTCAGAGAGGAAGTGAGATATGGTAGAATGCTAATAAACTGATCTGAACAACACCCCATATATCAAATGAGCAATACGTCACTCTCAAACTTTTTTGGCAGATCTCAATTGACATCCGTCGGTTGAAAAAGTGAAAAGGCTCTGCAAGAAAAAATCCAAATTATTAAAACAATTAAAGGAGATTTAGAAGATTTTGAGAACGGGGGCAGATATAGTCCCCGAAACGTCAATCAAAAACTATATAGAGAAGTATCTTTTGAATTTTAACTATTTTTTTATAGGCATATTTAGGGGACGAGAAGTTACTGACAAATCGAATCATTTTTCTATAGGAAATGTAATTTGATGAACGCAGTTTTTTTTTCGGGATGAACTAATTAGTTTGCCCTTTCTACACATGTATATATTTTCCTGATTATATTTTCATTTTCAGACTGTGTAAATAATAATGAAAACTGATCTTTACAGGCTGCCAAAAAAATACAGTCCGGCTCATATACTAGAACTCAATATAAACAATCCGGTGTACTTATGAAGAGGGTAAACCTACAATAACGTTCATACAATGCGAACGCATATAAATAATTTGTAAGTGAATACTCATAAATGTTACAGATATTTATATATATATATATATATATATATATATATATATATATATATATATTATATATATATATATATATATATATATATATATATATATATATATATTTTATTATTTTTTCTCTTGGGTTTTAGGTTCGTGGATCTGACTTTCATAAATCAATTACAACTTAGTTTTGGTATAACACCTGTAATTCATACGTTTCTACGTTTCGACGGGAGGATCCTCGTCTTCATCAGGATTACAAACATTACAACTCTACAAGGTAAAAACAATGAGTAAGTAAAATTGTACAAATTAAAAACAAATAATAATTACGGTTATTAAAAATGTTAATGCCGTACCTTCAAACATAGGATTCGTTTGGACCTTCTTAGTTTGTTATGGTTTTTTGTTTTATATCCATGACAAGGTAGTGATTGAGTTGTTTACTTTACGATCTGGTGATATTAATTAGTTGCGCAAGTGTAAGGTGGAAATGATTTATGGAGAGATAGTGTTGTGGACATCTGTGGGAAGTGTTTTGAATTGCATATTTTATTTGGTTAGGGAGCTATGTTGTTTTCGAGGGATTGTGTGCTCGGCTTGGATAGGTGGCGTTACTGTTTTCATATTAGATTGTAATAGATGCTGTTCAAGTCGGCGATATCAGTTTTATCGTTTACGCAGTTGGGAGTATTTTTGATGTGAATCATTTCTCTCTTTTTTTTGTTTTTTTCTGAATATAGAATGGTTGTTTTGGTATAATCGAACTCGTGGGTGGTTGTTTTTTTGTGTTTGTTGAGTGCTGTTGCCGCGTTGTTTGTATATTTGTGTGATTTTATTCTATTTTCTAAATATTGTTTGGATTGGCAATATAGACTTTGTACAGTTTGGCTCTTTGCAAGGTATTTTATAGACGGTGTGTGTTTTTTTGTTGTGGGGGATCAGGTTTTAATTTGGAGAAACACGGCTTGAGGGTTTTATAACTTTTATGTGCGATTTTTAGGTTTAGTGAATCGAGCAGGTGTGAGATATTCTCTGAAAGGTGTTTTATGTATGGAATGGCTATATGTGTGGATTGGTGGGTTGTTTTTTTATCGTTAAGATGTTTGTTGTATAGCAGGTTGATACGTGATTTGAATATAGAGTCGATTAATTTTTTGGGGTAATTATTTTTTAGTAAGGCTGATTTTGCTTTCTTGATGGCAGTGGGTCGGTAAAGAGGGTCCGATAGGCTGATAGATCTGTCAGCTAGGCCGATCACGACAGACTTTTGAGAGGGGGGTGGTTGGACTGGTAATTGAGGTAACGTCCCGACCAAGAGTTTTTTGTGAACCATTCTGTTTTTATAATGTTATTGTTCGTGTGGAGCGTGAGATCAAGGAAATTTATTCTATGGTTTGTCTCTTTTTCAATGGTAAACTGTAAGTTGGGATGGTAGGAGTTGAATTTTTCTTGGATATATTCACAGTTATCGTTTGGAATGCAAAGGATACAATCATCAACATATCTGTAGTAAAAAGGTAGTGTGAGGTTTAGTGTGGGGATAATTGATGTTTCGAGATCCTCCATGATTAGTTGTGCAATTACACTTGAGATGGCAGCGCCCATGGCGCAACCTTCTATTTGTTTATAAAAGGTGTTTTCGTGTTTGAAATATGTAGATGTTAGGGTGAACTCAACTGCTTTCAGAAATTCTTCGATAGGGAGCGTAGTGTGTTGTTGTATTTCAATCCATTTTTTTTCAATGATATTTTTTGCTAGGGCAGTGG
Source organism: Gonioctena quinquepunctata (assembly GCA_018342105.1). Classification (NCBI taxonomy): domain Eukaryota; kingdom Metazoa; phylum Arthropoda; class Insecta; order Coleoptera; family Chrysomelidae; genus Gonioctena; species Gonioctena quinquepunctata. Next base: position 21,721 of record JAFIRS010000128.1, read on the forward strand.
GTATGTTTGTGTAGAGTGATGTAACATCCAAGATATCAGGATATGATTGGGGGGTATGTCAAAATTGTTGATTACCGTTTGGAAGTGCCAGGAATCTTTTATGTAGAATGGGTTTTTTCCAGTGATGTTAGTTAGGGTTTGCGATAGGTATTTGGATAGATTTTCAGCTGGGGATTGAACACATGATATGATGGGTCGTAGCGGGACATTTTCTTTGTGTAATTTGGGTAGTCCATATATGGAAAGGGGGTTGAGCATTTCTGATTTTCAAAGACCATCCATCCTTCTGCACTTGTTATGTATTTTTTTGTCACCCATTCTTCGATGATTTTGTTATTTTTGGTCTGCATTACGTTATATATATATATATATATATATATATATATATATATATGTTTTTAAAGAATCATTTTAGTGCCTACATTTCAATATTGTGTTGAGTTGAATATGTCTCAAACAATTGAATATGCCGCAATATACACCAAATTAGGCGTCGACCAATTTGAAAGTTGACCTAAAATATTTGTATAAAAACTAAAATACTTTCAATTCAATCTTTAATGGAAACGAGTCTCGAATCGCATCTCAACTATTTCATTGGGCGACTATAGTTTCAATTCGGCAGGAGTATCGACATATCCCTGAATGGTAACTCGATATCACCCATATAACACGTATTAATTTCCCCAGTTCAAATGGAGTTGGGAAATCAACAAATGAGGAAGTTAGGATGAAACTTCGATGGAACCCATTCATTGGTTGGTATTTCGCTTCAACTCCAATCGAATAAGTTGGTAATTAGCTGTCAAGTTAACGGAGATCCATATGGTGTCACAGTGTGGACGAAGATGCAGATTTCTGGCTCAGACATGTTTGAAAATGCCATCGAGAATGAAGCATAATGCCTATTCAGAATGGAGTGAAAGGAAAAAAAACTATCGAAAAGGGATGCTTGACAACTAGTTGTAGTTCTGATAAATTATCCATTTCAAATAATATTTATTATCTCAATAAATAGAATGGGATTCCATGCAAACTTCATCACTATCGTTGTAATTGAAAGTTTTGTATATAATAAGTAGCATTCATATTCTGAAGGAGTTTGAAACCAAAATAAAAGCATGAATTTTTCCAGTTAAATGGGTGGGTGAAATTTGTAACTGATAGTAGATTAAGTAGATTAGGTTAGATTAGATTTTTATTTTATCATGTTATGTATGCAATACAATTTTTAGTAAATATAATAAATGAGTAACAGCTAAATAAGGTGTAGATATGACGGTAATGTACGATTAAAAATGTAAAGATAAAAGAATAATGTCTAGATAAACAATTATAAAGACAATGAATAATACGTATAGTGTAAAAACGGGAACACTAGCGTAAAATAGCAAGTCATAAACCAGTTTACATAGAGTAATATAATATTTTTATAAACATGTGATTTTATATAAACCAGTTAATTTTTTGTTATTATACACAAACAAGCTGTAAGGAGTGATAACAAATTGTGAGATGAATCATGTAGCTATGTAGTCAGAATAAGGTATCATGAACTAAAGTCAGTAGTTAGGTATTCCTCGATTGTGTAAAAACCATATCTCAGTAACAGGTTTTTTGAAGCTATTTTGAATTGTTCAAACATCATTTTTTTAATATGGTCTGGTAATTTATTGTAGAGTCGTAGGTTGATAGAGTTCCTTGCAGTTACTGCTAGGCGACATCTAGGATTCGACAGATGATTATTATTTCTGGTATTGTATTGATGTATGTTATTATGAACCGTGTAAGTTACTAAGTTGTATATCAAGGAGGTGTTGATATATAAATACTGACGGTAGGGGTCATTATTCTTAGATTAATGAATATTGTCCCTGAGTCCTGCACCAGCAGTTATCCTAACTGTTTTTTTTTGCATTATGAAAACACGTGAAGCGTGGGTTGAGTTACCCCATAATAAAGCTCCATCACTCATATGGGAGCGGAATAGTGCAAAATATGACACTTTCAATACATCAGGGCTTACTGATTTTTTCAATCTTCGTAGAAGGAAAATTTGGTTCGATAGTTTTTTGCACAAAGAGTTTACATGGGGAGACCAGTTCAATCTATCATCGAGTGTTATCCCAAGTAATTTAGCAGTATCACCTGGTGTGATATTATTATTAGAGGAAAACAGTAGTTTCTGTGACTTGCTTCCATTTTGTTTTAGCATATTACTAACTAGCCACTCATCAATTTCGATGAGCGCTGTGTTGTCTTTTGTACTAAGGCTTTGGATATATTTACATGAGTGATAGATTTTTGCATCGTCAGCGAATAATATGCACCTCGACATGTTCATATTCACAAATATATCATTTATATAAATAATGAATAAAAGGGGCCCAAGCACCGAACCCTGCGGGACTCCGTAATTGAGTAGTTTTGGTGAGGATGTACTTTCTTTAAAAAACACAGTTTGATTCCGTTGGCCTACATAAGATTTTAAGAGATTTTGTGCTACTCCTCTAACCCCGTGATATTCAAGTTTGCATAGTAAGATATCATGCGAGACACAGTCAAAAGCCTTGCTGAGATCACACATGATTGCACTTGTGCGCTCTCCCAATTCAAGACCCTCAACTATGTCTCCCACCAATTTACTCACAGCGTCTATTGTACTTCTTTGCTGTCTAAAACCAAACTGATTTTCGTGCAAAATATTATTAGTTTCGAAAAAATTTGAAAGTCGTTTACGAATGATATTTTCAAGGATTTTGCCAATAATAGGAATGATAGAGATAGGTCGATGATTTTCAGGCATATCAATCAATATTGTTTCAGTATACTGGGGAAAATACCTTGAGCGATACAGAGATTGTATATTTTAACGGAGGATGGACAATATGATATTTTATTTCCTTCAGTATCTTACTGTTTAAGTTATGTACATCCAGACAGTTGGTGTTTTTCAAATGATTTATTGCATTCAGCACTTCTATGTGGTCGATTGGATGAAGAAAAAAAGAATTTGGAATTTTAGGCAATTTTTTTAAGTATTCTGTAGCTGCTCTGTTCGATTCAGGTAGCTGCTCTATTATTTTTTCTGCGACTGATGAAAAATACTCAATGAATTCATTGGGCGTTATGTCACATGCAATATTGTTTGGATTGTTCGTCTTGTGACGTTCATAATTGATGTCTTTACTTTTACTTTCAGAATTTAGAATGAAGTTATCGTAAGCTGTTTTTTTTGCTTCGTTCAACGATTTATTATAGTTTTTCTTGTAATTACGAAAAATGTTTTGGCTTATACTATCACCCCTACTATCACTGATGATTTTCAGAACCGACTTCTCATTTTGTTTAATTTGTTATCAAAGAATTTTATGGGTGTGTTGGTTTTTTGAGATCAAGAACGGTAAGGATGGTTTACAGGTTGATGACAATGTTAGGAGATTGAGCGCAGCGGAATCTCCAATATTGTCTGAAACCAGCAAACCTTACCGTTCGTGATGTTTATACAATTTTTTGGAAGAGCGATATATGCACAAAAAAAAATCGTATAAATCAATCTTCTTGAATAATATATTTTCGATCAATTGTATTCAGTGCAGTTTATCAACAAGGCGTGTTTCATTGAAAAAATTGTTACCATATTTTTTTCAATATGTCATGAAGCTGTCAGATACAAGTTTAATCAAAGATATTTTGTTTCAATAATAATATATGTTGTTCCAATAATAATAATAATAACGTTTTGGAATTGGGAAGGCAAGATGGGTGTAAATCTTCAGCTATAGCAGAAAGTTATGTTGAGAACTCCCCGCAGAATAAAGTTGAGTTCTGCGTCATGTACATTTTCGGTTAGTACGAGTAGTGCTGACCATGCCAGAGCCACTTTCCCAGTTTCAATAAATATTTGTACGTACCACTTCAACGTTAATAATGAATAGTAAACATAATAAAATTACTCTATGGTGTATTATTCATAATAAACATATTCTGATTTGTTTGAAGATATGAACAGGATGTTCATAAAATGAGATGTGGAATCATCTGCGACTGAAAGATAAACTTTAGTCACTATCTTCCATCGTTCAAGATAACCTCTTGTGGGATATTCATGTTTAAAATTGAATATTGAATAGAAAGATTTTTTTGTGAATTGAAAAATCCACGATAAAAATGAAGTAATTTTTTTGTGAATGTCTACAGAAAACAACTACTTCCCTGGCTAAAGCCACGCTGGACATTGAACTACATCTGATAGATATTCTGAAAGGACCCTAACTCAAAAAAAAAATCTGAAATTGAAAATTTGCATTTTCATTCAGATAGTTATTTGATTTTCTATTCCAGTCTCAATTAAGAACTCATATAGATGAATGAGGCAAAGAAGAATGTGTTCCAAAAGAGAGTACTCACCAGAACTCATTCGTAACATTGACGCAAGAGAAGCATCGCATTCACTAGGTCTTCAATATATTTTTGTCGACGAAAATCTATTTCACGCTTCCACGATCATCAGAAAGACCGGAAGAAATGGAAACACATTTTCTAGATGCAATATCACTTTGCAAAGATGGAAAAGAGTATTAAACATTTCTTTTGGAGAGACACTTTGAAATTAGTGTTTTTCTGACATTAAAACCTGTCATGGGGTATGATAGATTGATTTGTTTGAAAATATGAACAGGATATTCACAAAAAAATATCTTTATTCAATATTCAATTGAGAATGTTTTTCTTTTAAACATATTCTATTTTGAAAAATTCCATTGAATCCGAATAGAGGACTAAAATGTAAAAGACACGTGAGAATCATTTTCTTGTTTTTTTTAAATAAACAGGGGAAAAACAATGTGACGTTTCACAGTTGTAGGTTTATCGTACTAATGTATGACGAGTGAGTGTTTTTTAAATCTTAATATTCCTTCCATTTTTAATGAATCAATAAAATTATGAAAACATGTCGAGAGATTCTCGATCCTTCATCAAACGTACTCAAAGGATTTTTCATGGAAATTCCTTATTGTGATATAAGGTTATGAATTCATATCGAAAACGTTAGCTTCGAACATTGAATGAATTCACCTACCGTTGACGATAGTCAACTTGGTTGGATAAAAATATTTATTAATAACATTAATAGTATTAATAACATAGGTGTTGCGAAAGTTAATATTTTTTTATTTCCTAATGTCCACATTGTTTGCAAATTATTATATCACCAATTGGTAAAATGAGTTGTCTGCCCGATTTACAGAACTTTTGCTTATTTTGGTAGAGTACAAATATGAAAATATGTTTCTTTCGATTTTACCCTCATTTCCGAGTTGCAGGCGAGGTTGCAAATTAACGAAAACATTGTACGTGATGACATCTTCGCTTGCAACCATAATTTGAAATATTTGTGATGATTCCGATACTCATCACTATCACTGGAGACATATGGTGTTGAAGAGCCATCTGAGACGAATGTAATTTCTTAACCTGATTTTTACAGTTATGAAACCTCATCGATTTGTTTTTTCCACATTGAGAAACAAGTGATTTGCGGACCATTCATGTAATCTATGAAAAACGATATTACTTTTATCTTTCAGGTCCACATCGGATTTATCTGATATGTTAACAGACGTATCATCTGCGTATAGATTGAGTAATGCCGGTATCGATAAATTACTCAAATCATGTATGTATAGGATAAACAATACTGGGCCTGAAACTGAGCCCTGCGGTACACCAAGATCAATGTCTTTCATTCCAGAATTATGTTTTTTAACGATAACATATTGTTTTTGTATCTCAAATAGTTTGATATCCAATACAGTGATACCATATTTGATACCTCTGATACCATATTTGTCTCAAGTGGAAGAGAATGATTGACACAGTTGAACGCCCTACTAGGATCTCAAAAGATCCCAACAGGGCACTCGCCTGCCTCAATATATTTGACTATTGGATTATGGTATGAATGGACTGCTGTTGTGGTGGTTGATCTCTTACCAAGAAATTCATGTTGGCTTTTCGAAGAACAGTCTGTTCAGGAACGCATATTCAAATACTTTCGAAAAACTTGATGGTCTATAGTTCACCAATGAATTTTTGTCTTTCTTCTTGGATACTGGTGAAATTTCACATATTTTTAGCATATTTGGAAAACGGCCAGTGGACAAAAATAAATTCACCAAATATGAAAGTGGAGTGCATAAAACATGGAGTGTTCTCCTCAAAAGAAACATGGGTATCTCATCATGACCTAAAGAAAACTTATTCTTCAATTTCACTTGTAATAAATCATATAGCTCTGCATGGTCGTATGGAGAGACGAAAAAGGAGTTGCGTGATGTTATAATTTTTCGAGTAAAGAAATCAGCGTCTCTACCGTTACAGTTTATTTGATTAACAATATGTTTGGGAACTTCTATGAAATGATTATTGAACAAATTTGCTACAGTCGCTGGTTCATTGAGGAAAAAATATCCCTCTCTTATTGATATTTTTTCTTGAACATTTTTTGTTTTGTTTGATAATTCAGCAACTATTTGCCATGCCGATTTCGTTTCGTTGCCGTATCTATTTATTTTATTCTGACAATATTCTTTTTGTGTTTTTTCTGTTTATACTAATATGTTAATTCTGGAAATTTCACCTTCAACATATCTTTCAGATTCATGCTAGATGTTTTTACTTTATCATTTATTCATTTACTTTCCCCAGAATACATTTTATGGTATGATTTAGGAAAATGGACGTCAAAATAAAATAAAAATATTTCAAAAAAATACTCGAAAAGTCCACTTCATTTATATCAAAAAGTCCTATCCAGTTTTCATTCTCGAGGACAATGACAAATTTCTCAATTGCGTCATCACGATATTTACGTTTGAGTTGCCCAAACATTCCGTTAGATTTTTTATTATGCCAAAATCGAATAAAACTGATTTGTGATCTGAAATGGTTTGTGAAATTCCTTGGTTTGTGAAATTACAAAATATTTGATCGAAAGTTGTAATCGTGTTTTGCGTTACTCTCGTTGGCCAATGACCATAGGCTCCATTCATATTGAAACATCCAAATAAATTATATAATTTGATGAAATCTCTAGAGGGGTAACTAGTATAGCTATCCAAATTGGAATCCCCTCATACCAACAAATTAAAATTTGGTTCGAAAACATCGATAAGTAAGTCATACATCTTATTTAAATAACATATAATGATTGTTTTAACTGTTTCTAGTTTATACGAAATACCACCAACTTCGAAGTCCTTTTCAATACAGTAATTAACCAAATCAAGTTTGTGAATACCACTTATATATTTCGAGCGTAGTGTTGCTCAGTAGCGATGAGTTACAGAAAACAATTAGACAGAATGAATTATTACACCAAGATACTAGCGATAATAACATTTTCCTAGAAAATTGTACTAAACGAAGTTTATAATCAACCGGGGTTTCTGTCGATAGCTTACTACGTAGTTATATCTACCATCATCTTCCTGGAAATAAAACCTTCTACTCATGGCACTGACTGAAGTTGAATGGATTCGTTCTGAAAAAGGTCTTTTTTCTTTTTTTCATTCAACAGAGTTAACAGGAATATATAAAAAAATCTCATCATATCCTTGATAACGGAAACTCTTACACCAAATTAAATAGAGATCCTACCTCAACCATTGAACAAAAAGCAAATAAATTGTTTCCAGAATTAAAATAATAAAAAATGATCACTGAAGAAGAAGCAAAAAAATGTATGATATACAGTTCTGTATCACCAAAATACTAATATGGTTTACCCAAAATTCATAAACCAATCATGAAATTCAGACCTATCGTTTCATCTATTGATGCACCCAATAGCAAAATATCTAAGTTATTCACAGACATCCTTACAGATGCATATGACTTTGAATATGTCTTGATAAGTCTAGATGTTGTTTCCTTATTCAGTAACATACCGATAGAATTAGTGTTGAAAAGTATAACTAAAAGATGGGGTAAAATAGAAGAACATTGTAATTTTTTTTTAATCATTCAATTCATATTCAAATCAAGTTTCTTTTCGTTCGAAGGAAATTTCCACAAACAAATTCTTGGTTCACCTATGGGAGCTACCATCTCACCCATCATTGCTTCGTATGTAATGGATGACCTTTTCGAAGAAATATTACCACAATTGACCTTTGAAGTTCCATTTTTTTTGAAATTTGTAGATGATATTATTTGTGCAATACCAATGAATACATCCAATGGAATTTTAAGAACAGTAAATAACTACAATCAAAATTTACAATTCACAATTGAATTCGAAAAAAATAAAAGTATTCCGTTCTTAGATACTAGAATAATCCGTAGAGAAAACAATTCACTAATCACAGATTGGATATATAAAACCAACAAACTCTGAAAGATACATAATCTGTCATTCCTTCCACTCAAAAAGAATGAAAATAAATTTAAATCTTTGTATGAAAAAAAGAATCGAGATGTTGGTTCATCCTTTATTGAAAAACAAAAATTTTAAAATTCTCAGAAATATTTTATTAGATAATTCTTACTCCAAAAAACTTCTTAATAGAATTCTTTCCAGTACCAACTCTGATAGACAAATTAATAATGATGACACAAATAATCAAAATTTAGAAAATAACAATGAAAGGATAATTTATTTTTCAATTCCTAATATAGGAATTCTATCATCAAATATAATTAAATTATTCAAAAATGAAAGTAACATAAAAATCTCACAAAAAAATATCAAGACTATTGGAAATTTAAATACGAGGTTAAAAGATCCCACACCAGATTTGAAGAAATCAAATGTTGTCTACAGCATACCATGTAACAACTGTGATTTGAACTATATTGGTACAAGTTCAAGAACTTTAAATAACCGTATTATCTCTCACAGAAGTGATATAAGACTCAACAAGAAACCATGTGCGCTCAATATGCTATTTTGAAACAGACCATAAAATATCATTCGAGGAAGCAGAAGTTTAACATCCAGAAAAAATTTCTCTAAAAGATTATTTCTTGAAATGATTGAAATTAATAAATCCAATCAAAATATGAACAAAAAAACAGATATCGAAAATCTTAGCAAAATCTACACTTATCTTCCACAAATAGATTAAAACTGATGATTTTCAAAGAATATATTGAAAAAATGTTTATACCCACTACATATTTTATATTTTTTTGACGATTAATCATAGGTAGTGATTTCAAATCCCTCAATGTCACTTGAAACGTCATTCCGACAAATGTTTACATATATTTTACGTTTTTTTTTAAGTTAATGTTCATCGATCAGCCACTCAGATTACTGTAAGTACTTCCTTCATTTCAAGTATTTTTTCTCAATAATATAATTTACATATGTTAGGACCCTGAAGAAGTTTCAAAATTGAAACGAAAGCTCGGTCCAACGTTTTTCATAATTCAACACTTGTGCTGACTGAAGATCCCCGTTATTCTCCCACTGTTTATATATATATATATATATATATATATATATATATATTATATATTATTTATATATATATATATATATATATATAATAATATATATATAAATAATATAAATATATATATATATATATATATATATATACAAAGTAGAAGGAATTTAATGGACATAGCCCTCAGAGAGAAGTGTTAACCGTAGACACGTGTTTCGGGCTCTCGGCCCTCATCAGTACGGTGGAGAAGTGCGAAGATGAACAGCACTTGGTAGAAAACGACAAATCAACGGAGTCAACAAACAGACGCCAACCGCTCATTTGTGGTTTCGGTCCAGACCCTGAATTCAGGGCAACAACCAACGTCACCACGAGGCAGCATAGCTACCGGTGACATCGAGTCAGGAATATAATATGAAGAGAGTTAGTGGGGACTGTTAAAACAAGTAGAAGGAATTTAATGGACATAGCTCAGAGAAGGAACCGTAGAACGTGTTTCGGCTTCGGCTCATCAGTCGTGGAGAAGTGCAAGATGAACAGCCTTAGAAACGACAAATAACGGAGTCAAAAGAGCAACCGCTCATTTGGTTTCGGTCAGCAGACCTGAATTCAGGGCAAAGTCAGAGGCAGCTATAGCTACCTGGTGACATCCGAGTCAGGAATATAATATGAAAGAGTATAGTGGGGACTGTTAAAACAAAGTAGAAGGAATTTAATGGACATAGCCCTCAGAGAAGTGTTAACCGTAGACACGTGTTTCGGGCTCTCGGCCCTCATCAGTACGGTGGAGAAGTGCGAAGATGAACAGCACTTGGTAGAAAACGACAAATTAACACTTCTCTCTGAGGGCTATGTCCATTAAATTCCTTCTACTTTGTTTTTAACAGTCCCCTCACTATTACTCTCTTTCATATTTATATTCCTGGACTCGGATGTCACGCAGGTAGCTATAGCTGCCTCCGTGGTGACGTTGGTTGTTGCCCTGGAATTCAGGGCTGCTGACCGAAACCACAAATGAGCGGTTGCGTCTGTTTGTGACTCCGTTGATTTGTCGTTTTCTACCGGCTGTTCATCTCGCACTTCTCACCGTACTGATGAGGGCGAGAGCCCGAAACACGTGTCTACGGTTAACACTCTCGAGGGGCTATGTCCATTAAATTCCTTCTACTTTGTTTTTAACAGTCCCCTACTATACTCTCTTCATATTTATATTCCTGGACTCGATGTCACGCAGGTAGCTATAGCTGCCTCCGTGGTGACGTTGGTTGTTGCCCTGAATTCAGGGTCTGCTGACCGAAACCACAAATGAGCGGTTGGCGTCTGTTTGTTGACTCCGTTGATTTGTCGTTTTCTACCAAGTGCTGTTCATCTTCGCACTTCTCCACCGTACTGATGAGGGCCGAGAGCCCGAAACACGTGTCTACGGTTAACACTTCTCTCTGAGGGCTATGTCCATTAAATTCCTTCTACTTTGTTTTTAACAGTCCCCTCACTATTACTCTCTTTCATATATATATATATATATATATATATAATATTCTATCCGAACTTCAACACGGAGGAATTTGTATAGCCACTGCACTGCATGTATAGCCACTGCACTTCATCGTTTGTTACATCGTGTTTTTTTCGGAGCCAGTGCTTCATCTGGCAGTTCTCATCGTCTTATCAGGATACACCGGCAGACCTCTCCTGAGTAATGTCCAATGTAAATTCTTCTACCTGTTAACGAGTTACTATTACTCTTCTCGTGAATCTCTTTAAAGTTACTCGACTTCAAAGGAGTTTAAAGGATTTCTGTTTGCCATGCACTTCATCGAAATATTTATTTATCATCTTTTTTCAGAAGGCTTGTAAACGGGCAGTTCTTATGTTCATATGGATACACCGGCAGACTCGTCCAGTAAGTAAGTACTCAGAATGAGTATTGGATTTCTTGGAGCCCATGTACTACGAGTTACAGACATCTTCGTGAACTCTTAAAGTTACTACTTCAAAGGAGTTTAAAGGATTTTCTGTAGGTGGTTCGGTTTATTTATCATTATTTAGAAACTTTGGGAGCTTGTTGCATATGGAATGGCCGTCGTTTCACAGATATCTTTATGCAGAGAGTTTAGTGCTAATTCTGGAGAGACTACGTATTACGAATAATGGGATGAGTATATAACTTTGTGTTAAACATTTTTCGGGATACAAAAAAATGTTTTCATAATTTAAGAAAAGAGGTAGATGAAATGGGTCAGTTGAATACAAATGAAGCTCTGCAGAAAAAGTCCTCCCACTAGTTCAAATACATTCAGATATATCGAGATCATTCGGATCTGTTCAATTGTGGTTTTCTTCTAATTTTCGAATGATCTCCTCCACTTCGGGAGATAAAGGGTGCTTGATTTTTTACAAGGTATCGTTCTTGTTGTCGCTTTTCAAAGAATCAGAAGAGAAAAACAACGGGCCATTTTTCTCATAGTCTCTTTGACGAAAAAATCGACAAACCAAGGGGACTTTCTGGTTTGCATATTTTTCAGTAGGTATTCAAACGTAAAATTTTCCGTATTTCATCACGTAAGATATTGTTCCAAAGAGCTTGTAAGGAATTCAGAGTTATTCTTTGTGTGTGATGATTTCGAACATATTCCACAAAAAAACACACCTATCATACCAACTCTGATAATTTTTTATGAATTATCATAAGTAATATCACGATGTTCTGAATATTCGAAATAATTCTGTCGCTTTATTGTTCCCAAAATTGTGTTGCCAAGCGGTATTGCTGTACGGTATTGCTGTACGGCAACATAATTGAGTCAATAATGAGATAGGGGATAGTCTTGTACTTTGGGCAGCTTTTTTTCAAAATTGTGTATTATCCAAAATTTGTTAATTAACATTGAACTTTTTGCGTTAGATGGTAGTGCATGGTAACCGTACCATTCAGTAACATAATAAAATTTCTTTCATCACGTGATTCTCATGTTGCAGACAATTAACAAAAAACATCATCCAACCCAAGGTACAAGACGGTCTTGTACTTTGGACCAGGGAGGTTTGTACCTAGGGCCGGTAACTTTTTATATCAAACAACAGTAGAGGTGTGAAATTTTAATCACTAAATCCAACCAAAACAAACTTTGGCGCAAGGCAACCAATAAGAAATCTACATACTCAAAATATGAAACGTAAAGAAATTGAGTAAGATCACATTTGGTCATTCAACATTATAATTGTTGAAATCAACAGAAAATGCTAGTTGTGAAGCTTTTCTTGCAGAACCACCAACACTAATAGGGGCTGGTAATTTTATAATCACGTCTTTGTCAGAAATAATATAAGTTTTTTCATTTTCATATAAAAATTTGTTAGTTGATCCATCCATGTTTCTCAAATATTTGATTATCGCTTCTTCGTTTGAGACATCTATCATTTCTGCAATATAGTAGTGGATCTTTTTCTTCCCTTCTAACTTTGTTAACCGAAAATCGCCTTTTATGATTGGTTCATTTTCTTTGTCATCTTCATGGGTGTGATCTTGAGGTGGCCAGTCTGCATCATCAGAGCTAGAACTGCCAAACTCTAAATTGTCTCCTTCAGATGACGATGAACTTTCAGGTATAATTTTTTTCGTGATATTTCTAGTGCTTTTCTCTCTATTGGCCACCCTCTGTGCGTGCTCTTCCTCAATTTCTCGTTTTTCGGGAGTGTCTGTTAAGACCCTTGATTTTCCAGCCTTACGTCTGCCTTTAGCCACTCCAATTTTCATTGCAGCTCTAGGAAATGGACGTGATTGTTCTGGTGACTGGAAGACTTGGGATTGGGTGCTCGTAGAAGAAATTGAGCTGTTGGTTTGCTGACTGGGAGATATTTGGGTGGTTTGTGTTTCCACTGGCCGGTCAGTTACACTGGAACTCAAAAATTCATCGTCATTAAAAATATTTCCATTGACTGGCCATATCCCAGAAACTCTAAAGCCGGCTTGTATATTAACTGGTGTAAAGGCTTTGGGATATGCATGGCCAACAATTTCTGCCACATCGTACAAAGTAATTGGTTTCCCAGGATGTGTTTGAAGCCAGTTAGAAGCTGCTGCATTATAATATTTTTTGAACGGGCCGAAAACCCTTCTGTCCAGTAGTTGCAGCTTATGACTTGTGTGTGGTGGGAATGTGAACATTACTTTTCTAGATTTTTTGGCTCAGTCAATTGCTTCAATGGTGATGTGGCTCTCATGATTATCTATCATCAGTAATACTTTGTTATCTTGCGATGGTTTCACATGCTTGATAAAATGATGCAAATATTCTATAAATTTCTCAGAATTTCACCATCCACTAGAATGTGCCATTCCCAACGTTCCTGCGGGGGCACCTTTGAGCATATGCTCTTTAAAATCCACTCTTGCAAAAATCATGGCAGGTGGAACTGAATTTCCCAGCGCGTTAACACAACAAATAATGGTAGTATCGGTTCCCCTCTCACCAGAAGACATGCTACCTACCTGTTTCATTCCCTTCACAGCAATTACTTCAGAAGGATTGTGAACAGTGGTAATGCCACTTTTATGGATGTTATAAATATCTTCCGGTAAAAATTTGAATTTCTCTTGAAGAGTTCTGTATTTATTGAAAAATGTGGACACATTGTGACGGTTGAGGCTTGTAGCCTTCGACAAACTTGTACCTTGTGGTTTTCTCAGAGTTATTTCTTTATGGCGCTGCATGAAACAGTAGTACCAGGTTTTCCCTGCTTGGCGATCTTTTTCCCAACTGTCAGGAAACTTAATTTGGTTTACCTTAGCAAAATTATAGGCCAGTCTTCTGGTTTCAGTCCTTGACAAACCATACAACATTTTACTCGAAGTGACTAAATAATTAGCATGGTTTCCTGTTCACGGGTAAATACTCTCCATACATCACTGTTGTTTTGGTATTCAAAATCTCTATCTGGGTCCTTTTTGCGTAGATTATTTTGCAAAGTAGTTCTCGACACATTGAATTCCTTTGCGACGGCACGAACGGAAATATTTTCCTTCACAACGGCATTGACTGCTCTGGATAGCTCATCAATGGATACTTTCGTGCGTTTAATTCCCTCTTTGCTCCTTGGCATCTGAAATATTGTTATATTCTTATTCAACTCATAGTTTCATTGACTCGGAAAATGAAGTTCTGTACCTTTGGCCGGTCCAAAATTCGGGTCTTGTACATTGGGCCCGTCGAAGATATACAGTCGTGTACCTTGGGCCGGCCCAAAGTATAATACTAGATAGAGGCCGGAGGTACAGGACTATACTACTCGGAAATAAAAATTATTTATCGAGAGAAAAAACTGCAGAATTCGTTCCAAATCACCATCACGTGTTACTAAACACCTGAGGACTATGTTGTTACAATAAAAAAACGAATACAGTACTTACTTTTCCCGATAAAATTGGTTGAAGGAACAGCATGAGATTTACAGTAAAGGCACACAATCACAACTGACGTTAAATATGGCGGAAAAGTAACAAAAGGGAGGCGTGTTCTATCTTGAGCAATACTTCACAGTGTTGCCAAGCATGTATATTTTTCTCCATAATTTCACAGTAATGAATGAGCTCAAAAGTATGGTAGCCCTTGGTACAAGATGGCCCAAGATACACGATTCTCCCCTACTGAATTATGAGAAGATATTCAGAACAGAGTGGTATTTTCCGAAGCATAAGGAACATAAGACGCATTTATTCAAAACATGACCATAAACAATTTATTATAATCATCAAAAATATATGATAACTATAAATAATTTATTATAATTATGAATAATTTTTCAACTTTAACTATGAACAATTTTTCATGAACAAGATACAACATTATTCTCGACCGTTATTATTATAAAGAGGGCAATTAGAAAAAATTTGAATGGCATGACCGTTATTAGTTGGACACAATGTATTGTTGGTATTATTACTTGATGTAGGTACTTGGAGTATTTCTTAAAGTATTCTAGTAACTAACATTCACATTCTTAACTCTAGTGGCGTGATTCGAGTGATTTCCACCTTCCTAGTGTCTAATCCTATCTTTTCTGTAAACAGTTTCGTCCATTTTGATATTGATAGATAGATAGATAGATAGATTTATTTGAACATGTTATGAAAATTACATTTATGTCAAGTCAGAAAAAGATGGGTACTAAGTTGTGTATATAAAAAAAATAGTAATATCAATTGTGACAGTAGAACACTAAGTAACATTTAAAACATCTAAAACATAAGTATTAATACCAACAGGGCAATCATTCCACCAATTAGCATTATTAAATTTATTTCACCTGCCATTCGTCGTCAGAAAAAGTCTGTCATTGGTAATGATTCCCCTTTTCGATATCAATTTCCGATATAATCTTACAGGAGACATTTCAGGCTTTTTCAAATGTTGAGTGAGCCATTTAGTATCTGCACAGCTTTCAACGCCGCTTCGGCGAGTCAGTTTCTTCTTGGAAAAAATGTAACATGGAAAAAGTTGCTTCGATATATCTGCAAGCTAGTTCTACCTCTATATGAAACAGCTCCTCTGGCATGTCTTCATACTTTCATAAGAACATATTTCTATATTCCTCTGAAGTCATAGCGACAGAACTCATTTAACTTTTTTCGGGTACAGCTTGCAATAATTTTCCCTTACTATCACGAGCCGCCCTTGCCTCTTCGAAAATTATATCTTTGAAAAAAACAAATATGTTTCTGATACCCACAAGAATATTTCTCTTCGACTAATTTTGCAGTGGTGTTGCACATGTTTATAACAACACTCTCCTTGAATTCACTGGTATAAATTTTCCGCATATGGTAAAGGTTAAGAATATGAGATCACCCAGTATCTTCACGAAATTCTCACAGAAGCTTGAGAAGACGATAAAAACAGTATAGCAATCGAAAATTTAGCGCGGAAAAGATAATTTTACGAGATATGGGCCCCAGAAGGTCCATAAATAGAGGTTATGGAATATCACTTTTGGAAAATGCAAACTGATATCGAGAATAGCTTTTTGCACTAAACTATTAACTGAACACTCATTTAACGTTTAAGTAATATTAAAATCACTTAATGATCAAAAAAGACATGAAAAAACTCCGATTATGTTTCATTAAATTTTTCACATGAACTGTCAAAAATCAAATATTGGTGGTTGCATTGATCTTGGCGTTTTATGGATATGCCACTATTCAAGTTAATTTGGCCAATCCGGATTTTCGCAATTACTAGGATGGACATTTTCGCGAGCGGAGCGAAGCGTCGCTTTATAAGGTTGATTAGCTTACATTCAACTTGGATAGCAAGGTTAGCCAAGTTAGGTTAGGTTATGTTACTTCTTTTTACGTAAGAAATTAATTGGATGTTTTCTTGTATGCCTTCGGCGTGTCTTGGCCAGGCATACAAGGAAACATCCAATCCAAATGCGTTTCTTGGTCCAGTTTGAAATTACTTAAAACAAAATTAATCTGAAGTCACATTATTTTATATGTTTGGTAACTTTCTAAATGCGGCACATCAATTCAATTTTCAAAATTATAATCACTATCAAGAAGCGTGGTGAAATATAATTTGCATTTTAAACACAGATATCAGATCGTTATTTCATGCTGTAATACTTATCATTTATATGCTCAATATGTATGACGTATTGAATTTCAGTATTTTTTCCCCTTTTGGAGACCTAGGCAACGTCGCATATCAATAAACTTCAAGATTCGGATATTCATAACATTTGATTTTTGACATTTCTTCTGTAAAATTATATGAAAAGTAATCGGAGTTTTTTCATGTCTTTATCGAAAATTAAGTGATTTTAATATAACTGAAACGTAAAACGTGTATGTAGTTACTATTTTAGTGTGAATAGAAATTGCTTATATCAGTTTATAATTTCCAAAAGTGACATCTTATAAGCTCTCTTTATGGACCTTCGGGGGCCCATATCTCCTAATATTATCTTTTCCGCGCAAAATTTTCGATTGCTATACTGTTTTCACTATGTTTTGAAGCATCTGTGAAAATTTCGTGAAGATACTCTTTACCTTTTCCGCATATTGAATACCCAGTCTTCCGGTGCTATTTTCTACAACTAATTTATATTTGCGTTCCACGTCATAAATTGTCTCCATATTTTTTTTTTTTGTATCAATAGGTGAATTTTCTTCTATACTTTGGTTGATAACTTCATTTAAAGTTGCACCGAATCGACTCATTTTCACATCTACAGCTACAATTATTTTTTGTCAAACTGTCAACCTTTGCTCTGCCATCCATGGTTACATCGTTGAAAACACTAACGCTGATAGACCATATATTTATTAACTACGAATATTGATAACTGGACATAAGAGCAATGTACTGAAAGTGAGGTCACTTATGACAGTAATTTAGAGGTTAAATAATATTCATATTGGACAGATTTTTTGAAGGAAATAGTTATTTTCGTAACAAGTGCGGAAAGTGATACTTTCCCGCACGTGACTGCCGTTGACCCGAACGACGCGGAGCGGAGTTCGGGCAAGCAGTCAAGTGCGGGAATAGTTATTTGTGCAATCAGTTGGGAAAAGCACTATTTTTCGTAATGAGCGAATTTCTGCGGAACGAGCGAGCGAGTTCCGCAAAAGAAAGCGGGTTGCAAAAAATAGTGTTTCCCAACGTGTTTCACACAATATTTCTTCCAATTTTGATATAATGTGATCCTTTTTTAGAAATAAAAAAATATATACTTAAAAAAACTGAAAAATACGATTTAAACGCACTAAAATAAAACATTTCTCAATTTAAAAGTTAAAAATAAAAAATAAAATCGTCGGGCGTGGGGATTCGAACCCACGCTAACTTTTGAGATCCAGAGCTTAATCTGGCGCCTTGACCGCTCGGCCACCGGCCGACGTTAATTGTCAAACGCATTATCATACTTTAACGTAATTAAGAAAGTTCTTTATGTACTTTTGAAGTTTTTTTCATACAACTTTCAAAGGCAATTTATTTCAATTATGAACTGGTTGTCGCCATATTGAATTTTGAGTATTGCTGTCATGTCTCTATTCACAATATGGCGTCTGGTTGTTGCCATATTGATTTAGATTAAGACAAATCGATTGACGTAAGAATCATCAAAATCAGCCAACGCGTTTGATCTTTAGAGCGTCACAAAGGCAGGAATACGAATGTTCAGCTTTTCCTACTAGGTATACAATGTATTATTTTGTGAAAATTTTTATTTTAACTATCCTCGTATTATGTGAAGCAATGTTCGGGAAGGGTCATATATTCAAATCCATTAACCTCTTGAAAAGCATTTGTTTCAATATTCGGTGCATCTAAATCTGCTACAATGCATTCAAATTTAAAACATTTTTTTGTTGCTCATTATCCAAATAGTTGCTAGCTCCTTCCCAAACATAAAACTTATTAAAATTTATGCGGAAAATCAAGCTATTTCAGGTTTTATTTCCGTAGCAACGTTACGTGTTGAGATCTTGTCTTTTCCCAACGTAATAATTACAAAACTTTTTCCTTAACGTTTTCATCAACACTCAATAGAAACATCAATATTCCATCACATACATTTACATACCAAAACCCTTCATGAATATATCCAATATTGACTTGATTTCGTATTTTGATTGGTTCATTATACGAAGCTGGCTAGTCGCGATATGGAATGCATTGTCTGAGCATATTGAATGTCCTAATTTACAAGAAAAGATACTGCGCCAATGCATATAGTCTTTTTTTTCCGTGAACCGATTCTAATGAAATTGTGTGCAAGGATATGATGAGTATATGCAGGGCTTTTCACGATGAGCGTTAATTAGACGTTTCTGGCAAACCAGACGACGTTGCCGCTTCTACTATAAAGTAGCGGCTACTTTGATTTTTGGAATGGAACACCCTGTATATAATATTATAATATGATTTCTTATCACTTTGTCAACAACTTCGTGTACTATTTTCCTAAACCTATCTGTTACCGTTTGGAAGATATAAATTAATTTTGATTTTTTTTTCACAAAACATGTACTTTTATAAACGCTGATAATCTTGAACTCTCTGGTACTAACATGATCAAATTCGAAATGGAGTGGAGTGATACCATAAGGATCTTTACTTCAAGTCATATTTTTATTTGCCTCATACAGGGCCTTTAAAAAATGCAGATACTTTGTTCACATGAAAAAATGAGTCAATTTTTTCAAATGGAACACCCTGTATATTCCCACACTTTTCAGCTCTACATCCAATTTTAGATTGACTTTATTCAGATAATCCTATTTCGATTTCGAACCGTTTTCGAGATAAACTGGTTTCAAACAGAAACTCACGTGGTTTCCTTGTATTCGTCACTTATTTTTGGAATTTAATAGATTCCGTTCGATGTTCCTTCATCAGTCAGAGACAATACAATGAATAAATAATTATTAAAACACTCTTCAACTATCAAATGGAACTTCTCTTCAAACAAAAGTCTTATTAATGCTGACACACGAACTGAAAATAATTTCATGAATTAGTAAGTTAATTCAATTATCAGTGTATTTCAGAATATGTTCGAACACATCTTCACCTCTACTTAAACAAACATGTAATCTCTTCGAAAGATTTTCATGTGTAGCGCTTCTGATTGAGTCTGGAGTTAAACTATTGAAAGCAGTTCTAACTCTCGATTTCATATCTTCCATTGTTGTTACTGGGTTGGAGTAAACCATATTTTTAATGAAACGCAACACAAAATAATCTAATGGATTGCCATCTGGTGTTCTAGGAGGCCAACGAAAAGGTCCATTATCACCAATCCATCTGTCTTCGAAGATTCCAGCTGAAGCTTCACTTACTGAACGAGAATTATGGGGTGGAGCACTATCCATTTGGTACCATACACGTTCTCTTCCTGGCCTATTATTTAAAATCATTTGAATTCAATTTCTCAGTGAATCTTCATATTTTGTTGCATTCAAATTATCATCATAAAACTCGATATGAAAAATTGACCCATTCTTTATGGCACAAAATACATTAAATTGCCATCTTTCTTGAAAACCCCTTTGGCTAACGACATGGGGATTTTCTGGCGCCCAATAATGACTGTTTTGTCTATTGAAAACTCCATTTTTTTTAAACTGAGGCCAAATCTGTCCATATGATATTGTCAAGGAAATGTTCATCATGTTGAGTCTTGAAAGTAACCATTCAAGGAATTCCACTCTACGAGGCAAATCAGTCTCTTTCAGATGTTGGACGCGGTAGAATTTATAGGGATGCCATTTGTGTTTATTGAGAATGCGATAAGTTGTCACGTAGAGTATACCTATCGCCCTTTCAGCCTCGTGTAGAGAAGCATTTGGAAATGCATGAAAAAATCCCAAAACTGTTATGCCATTGTCATCATCATCCACTTCAGGCTTGCTACGAATGATTTTTGGACGAAAGGTTCAATTCTACCTACAGTTTTTTTAGTAGTCGATTTATCACATTATTATTCGGCTTCGGGAGTTGTGGATATCTTTCATGAAATACTCGTCATGTTCTACTTGCAATTCTTTTTCACTCACCATAAATTATTAATAAATTCAAGAAATCTTCATTACTGTAACCTAATCTTGACATTTTACTATAATAATTGGTATCACAATCAGTCAAAACCACCAACGAAAGTTTGACGTTTTAAAATTGGATCATTCATTTTTCCAAAGCACACTATTAAAAAATATTAATTTGCAATGTTGTATCAATACCTCAATGCATACAAATTGTAAATTTTTCTAAGGTACATATCAATTTCGAATTGACTGATTTGAGACTGTTGAAAAACTAAATCGAATAGAAATATTACGTAGTATAAAATAGATGTTGAATTTCAAGAATAAGTGATGAATACAAGGAAACCACATCATTTTCTGTTTGAAACAGTTTTTCTCGAAAACGGTTCAAAATCTAAATAGGATTATCTGAACGAAGTCAATCTAAAATTGGATGTAGAGCTAAAAATGTGGAAATATACAGGGTGTTCCATTTGAAAAAATTGACTTCCACTCATTTTTTCATGTAAACAAAGTATCTGCATTTTTTAAAGACCTTGTATGAGGCAAATAAAAATATGACCTGAAGTGAAGATCCTCATGGTATCATTCCACTCCATTTCGAATTTGATCGTCTTAGTACCAGAGAGTTCAAGATTATCAGCGTTCATAAGAGTACATGTTTGGTAAAAAAAAATCGAAATTAATTTATATCTTCTAATAAACGGTAACAGATAGGTATAGGGAAATTGTACATGAAGTTGTTGACAAAGCTATAAGAAATCATAATATGATATTATAGTAGAAGCGGCAACGCCGCATCGTCCAAAATATTTCTGGGGTGTAGATCATATTAATTTATGCATACTGTGGAATTTTCAGGTTGATCCGTTGTCTGGTTTAACGCTCATCGTGAAAATCCCTGTATTGTCAATGCAATTCGTATGATTGTATTGCCAAAGATAAATGGAAATATCTCACGAAAGCGATAATAAATCTATTCGGATAGGTAGATTCCACAAATAATTTATCGTGTATTCTAGAGGGTGTTGAATAATGTACGTGAATAGAAACCGTCCATTATCACAAAACTTGTTCACCATCTTGGAGTCGCCATGAATTCCTAATCTCCGACCCCGAAAACCTCCACATACCAACTTTGGATAGAATTGGATAATAATCACAGAGATCGTCCGCCATATTGGAGCCGCCATTTTCCTTTTACAAATTTTGACAAAAAAATCAGTATTTTTAACTCCGAAAACCTCCATATACCAATTGTGAATAATTACAAAAAACGTCCGCCATCGTGGAGCCGCCATGTTGAATTTCGAATAAAAATTCATAATCTCCGACATACCAATTTTGAATAGAATCGGACCATATTCACAGAGATCTTGTTTTTTTGTTTGTTGTTATTAATATGAAACTGCCAGAAGGCTTCAATAGAACTAAATAAATAGGAATATCTAACATATCAAAGGCATGTGATAATATAGTGATCAGCACCAACTTATTTCTTACTTTTTAGTTTATCATATTTATCCCTAGTCGGTTGAGAAGATTGGAACTGTTTTCCTTCAATTATAGTTGTTTTTTCTCCGTAGTCGGGTTACAGTTTTTAAACTTTTGATTTTATTTATATGCTCTAATCATAAGTAAGGTCACGATGTTCTGAACACAATCGAGTCAATAATAAGAGACATAATTATTAGATATTCAAAGCAGAGTGGAATTCTGTTAGACTACGAAGCATAAAAAGCATTCATTATAAACATGTACTGAGTGGGCCAAATTGAACACTTTTGAAGGGAAAGTCCTGTTTTCAAACTAGATAGATGAAAACTGATGGCTGTGTCTGAGGATCAATTTTTATGACAAAGTTAATGGTGAAAACCTCATATCGATATATATCATCGTTTCTGAGTTACAGCATGTTTTTCGAAAATGTGCATTGTCGAAAAGTTGCTATAACTTTTTTCGTGTCAAAAATTCTTTGTTTCTATGAAATCATTTCCAAAGCACTTCTGTACGTAGAATACAATGGTGTGAGTTATTTATTTAAAAAAATCATATATCAAGGGTTATTAATGGAAATATCATTTTTTAAATGAGACAACCTGTAGATTCTTGCATATTTCAATAGATTTCGAAATAACCATTCAAAAAATGTAGCACACTTGATGTTTTGCTAGAGTCACTTTTGAAATGCAGAGCTTTTAGGTTTTTTAAGAAAGCTGTTCACAGCAGTAATTATCTTGCGAAAATCTCTCTGGATACCTCTCGTGGTACAAATTGCTTACTGCCTCTGCATTTTCCCCGGTTTGTATAAAACAGAGTATCCTCTGCCATTTTTCATAATTATCATACCTCATTCCAAATGTGTTTGAAAAATGAACAAAACCCACGAATTGAGGAGCGTCTCTACTGCTTGAATCAAAATTTGATAGCCACTTGTAAACACTTGCTTTCTGTTTTATCGCCGCGTCGTCCAAAGCCTACTTGTTCAAAGTGTGCGTTTCAAAGTCTACAGAAACAACCTAACAGTTCTGCATTTCAAAGGTGAATCTAGCAAAACATCAAGTGTGCTATATTTTTGGAATGGTAATTCCAAGTTATATTGAAATATGCAGGAATATACAGGTTGTCTCATTTAAAAAAAATATTTTTCCATTAATATCTATTGATATATGATTTGAAAAAATAAATTATTCAAACCATTGAATTCTATGTACAAAAGTGCTCCGGAAATGTTTTCATAGAAACAAAGAATTTTTGACAGGAAAAACACGCTGTTACTAAGAAACGATGATAGATATCGATATGCGATTGTCACCATTAAGTTTCTCATAAAAATTAATCCTCAGATCCAGCCATCAGTTTCCATCTATCTAGTTTGAAAACAGGACTTTCCCTTTAAAAGTGTCCAATTTGGCCAACTCTGTACAATCCATTATAACCATGAACTATTAATAATAATCATGAAAAATTTGTCATAACCATGAATAATAACCCAAATATGACAATGAACAATTTTTTATGAACACGGACAAGGTACAACATCATTGTCGACTATAATTATTATGAATAGTGCAATTAAAAAAATTTAGAATGGTATGACTGTTTCTAGTTGGATAGAATGTATTTTTGGTATTATCACTCCATGTACTTGGAGAATTTCCTAAAGAATTTACTTTATTCGACATTGAAATGTGAATACGCTTCCATTGAATTCGCACACCAACTCTTATGGACCAATCAGAATTGAAAGACACGAAACTACAAGTTATCTTTGGTTTATGATAGGTCAGATCATGTGAGAATTTTAAATGAGTGAAATAATCATTATAATGCAACTGAAGCTCTTCACAAACTTCTTTACGATAACAACATCATTTTCCGGTTAACCCTGCTGGCTTTGGAAAAACAAAATATTGACGATCTTTTATGCACTTGGATGGGGATTCACCTGACAAGGAAGGTGCGCGCTAAAATCCCTAACAACTAGCGTAGTAGCATAATCGCAGCTGCAGGCGTCTTATCAATGAGCACGAGATAAGACGATAGATATGCCGTCCTCCGGAGGAGACGTTTAGATGGCGGTCCCGAGTTCATAGATGTTGAGCTCGTTAAAGAACCCTACCTCTGGAGCAACAGGGGATTGGGCAAAATTTCCGGTTGGGGAAATAGGCCAACGTTGAGGTAGTTGTCGTGCTACAAACAGTGTTGTAGGCTCGATTGTAGCGTGACGCGATACATGTTCAAACGCTGAATTAGAGGGATCTTTTTTGAGGGAACTGTACACTCAGAAACGCAACTAGCAAATAAGCCACGTGATACAGCAAATAAGCCACGACTGAACTTTTGGCAACGTCGCAATCCAACGATCGCTCGAATTTAGTTGTTCAAGATACAGTGCAGTTTGCTCTTGAAATATTGGCGAGGTATCGTTACTGAATATTAGAACAAAATTGAATTTGGAACCGGGTAGTCATACGCTACATATGCTCAAAGATACGATTCTGATAAGAAAAAAAGAAGACTTATGCTAACATCAAGAGAAGAAAGTTGCGCAGAGTTGAATTGAAGGAAAAGTCAGAAGGTGTAACATATCAACCAAACCTTGGAATTAACGAATCAAGAGCATCCACTATTATAAAAATTCATCGAATCAATATCAACATATTATTCCATAGTCTATTTTGATTCAGAAACATCTGGATTGTGCATAACTGATGACATTTTACAAATCGCCGCCAAATGTGAAAATAGAGAATTTAATATATATGTTAGCCCTACGAAGCATCAATTCTGTGGCGATCAAAATTACGGGATTGAGTACAATTTCTGGTCAAGTATATTTGAATGATGTACAAGTCGATTCACTAAATTTAGTAGATTGCTTGGTAGCAATTAAATAATTTTTTTATTTATCTTCTGACGCATAATGCGAGATTTGATGTGCCTAGATTACTATCATTAATAATAATGTAATAGAAGATTTCACCATGATAGCAGGATTTGTGGATAGCTTAATTAATTTTCGAAAAACTTTCCCAGATCGAAAAGGGCCAGAAATGTTCGAGCTATCAAAATCAGCCAAAGATTCAATACCAAACGAAACATCAGATAATTTCCTCGAAGCGATATATGCATGATGAACAAATTCTCCAAAAATTAGTTCGTTTTATTGCTAAAAAGAGTCAGAATTATCAATATACACGAAATCATACAGTGCTTCTCAAAAGTCCCCCCCCCCTCTTATTTTTGGAACGATTATACATAAACAAGTGAAATTTGGAAACTGAATATTAAAGGTTGTAAACTTCCCTACTAGTTATGATAGATGACGAAATCGTCAAAGATGACGTCACAAGGCCATCGTGACCAATAATTTTGAATGGAACCCTACGGCAAGCGACACCTCTTTTAAAAGGTATCGAAAAAACCTATTCAATGATACTAATTTTGTTTGTGTTCATGGCAGTTTTAGCAACTCGCTTTTAAAAAACGCAAAGCTGTGATGAATTAAATCAGTTAGTAGTAAAATTCCAAATTCAAGCGCCGCCTCTGGATAGTTGTCAAATAAGCTGACGTTTTTGTTAGTCTCCCTAATTCGACGTTTTTGTAATTGTCCAAGTTCCATTTAATAATTCGTGTATTGTTGATCGAACGTTTAACTGATTAAGCAGCTTTTGGTACTTTTAATATTTTTGTACATTTTAATAATTTGTTAAACTGTTGTGAGCCGAACGTTTGAGTGCTCCAAAAAGCGAAATGGTACGTGCTTTAGGTGATGAAGTAGCAGCGATCCTAATTCTTGGTGAAACTGGACAAAATATTCATGCAGCAGAACGCATTTTTAATGAGAGGTTTCCCGATCGCCCCGTTTCGAGGACTTATTTAAGGGAGCTCCTTACAGACCACAAATTTCTGGTTAGAAAAAAATTGATATACTGACAGAAGTAATAGTCAATCCTACTTCTTCAACAACTCACGTTGCATCTACCTGTGAAGTCAGTCGAAGTACAGTACACAGGTTGTTGAAAAAAAAACAAATTTCATCCATACAAATTAAAAATGGTTCATCAACTCTCAGACGACGACCCAGACCGAAGACTAGAATTTTGTGAAAATATGGAAACTAAAATTAACCAACAGCCAGACTATGTCAAAACAATTTGTTTTAGTGACGAAAGTTCTATCAAAATGGAAATGTAAATACACAGAATGTGAGGTATTGGTGTGTCGCAAATCCTCACCTGTTTCGTGAAACACATACCCAATTTTCCCAGGTGAATGTTTGGGCCTCTTTTTTTAAATACTAATTTAACTGGTGAGGTTTATCTGGAGCTGTTGCAAAACGCAATAGAACCGTTAATCCTTGAAATTTTGGAAGATGATCCAGATGAATTCGGCAATTTGGAAATAACATTCCAACAGGATGGTGCTCCCCCACACTATTACGGTGCAGTAAGACGGTCTTTGGATGGGGAGTATCGTGGTAGATGGATTGGACGACGAGGTTCAACGGAATGGCCAGCTCGATCACCAGACCTCACACCTTTGGATTTTTTCTGTGGGGGTACCTTGAATCGAAGATTCACGCCACTGAACCTGACAATATTGACGTTTTAAAACAACGTATTGTTGCAGATTGTGAGGCTGTTTCCGCAGACACATTTGCAAAAGTACGAGAAGAGTTTAAAAATAGGATATTTCACTGTCAGGAAGTGAATGGAGGTCACTTCGAGCAATTTCTTCAAGTAGATACTGATTCTTAAATCTGTAATTAATATCATACTGAATGGAATTTAAATTTTAATGTTTACTTATGAGCCATTAAAACTGCCATAAACACAAACAAAACTATTATCATTGAATAGGTTTTTTCGATACCTTTTAAAAGAGGTGTCGCTTGCCGTAGGGTTATTGGTCACAATGGCCTTGTGACGTCATCTTTGACGATTTCGTCATCTATCCTCACAACCTTTAATATTCAGTTTCCAAATTTCACATGTTTATGTATAATCGTTCCAAAAATAAGAGGGGGGAGGGGACTTTTGAGAAGCACTGTATGAAGAATGTATTTCAGAGCGACCTGAGAACTGAAGAATATCTTGTAATTCACCTAATTTAAGTGCCTTAAAAATGTTATATCACAGGATTTATTGAAAAAAATTGGGCAACAAAATATAACATGGTG
Organism: Gonioctena quinquepunctata; assembly: GCA_018342105.1. Taxonomy (NCBI): domain Eukaryota; kingdom Metazoa; phylum Arthropoda; class Insecta; order Coleoptera; family Chrysomelidae; genus Gonioctena; species Gonioctena quinquepunctata. The sequence continues at coordinate 49,418 of JAFIRS010000128.1, forward strand.
TTCCGAAACAAATGTATCACGATGAAGGAGAAGCTGTGATTAATCACCTAAAAATTGGAAAATGGAAAACCTAGAGTTACTAAAAATAGGAAAGCATTAACTAAAATCATTATTGATTTAAAAATGAATGTTTAGTCAATCAAGTGATTGTTTAGTACAATAGTTAGAAAAATAAATTAAACTATATTCATTGTTGTTTATATTTTTTGTAGATTTATACGTAATTTTTATTAGCCTGTTAGAAATCTGAACCATTTTTGTTTACGTTTAAAAATATTCGTATCATGTTATACGTACATGTGTTGTACAAAATATAAATAAAGTTTATGCACTGTTGTTTGCCGTTACTCGCTAAAACTATTTTTTTTTGATATCTATTCTTATTGTAATATGTTTAAAAAGCATCAGTATATTGAGGCAATTATTCACAATTATTATTCATAATTATGTGCATTCCAAAATACAGTTCAATTAAAAACAGCAAGACACTCGCGCTCTCGTTTATTTGAATCACGAGCGCTCGCTTGAGACGTTGCCACGATTCTCAGCCTTCCCTCTCTTGCACTTCTCATACGCAATAATTTAGAAACTTCTTATGGCAATAACTGAATAACTGTATGGCTACGCGTGTTTAATTTTTTCTATAAAATTTGTTACTTACCTTTCAATAATATACTAGTTTTTCAAAAAGATCTGAATGGAGGGTTTTTAGTAATGCCTTGGAATGTGGTGTCCGCGGTAGCTCACTATAGGGATTACGTGTTAAACGTTGCAACTTTGAAGCCTTATATCTAGCTTTCGGTGTGGTAAATCATACCAAAAATTGAATATAATAATTAATGTGAAGTTATCCACACTTTTCCATCCACGATTTCTGACGTAGAGACTGTCGAACTCGGGATGGCCGAGAAATAATGTGCGTTGTTGCCAGATTTCTAATATGCGTTTCATTAATGTTTCCTGGTCCATGATTCATTTATCACCCCTTCGATGAATTTTGATTGTGTGGGTATTATTATAGTCAGTAGTAATTACATGTTGTGTCATGAATGTTTCTATGTAGAATGATGGAAAATGGAACGAAGAAGCAGTTTCTGGTCTCAAATTCATTTGTCCTACCGTCGGTGACATCGAAAATAATTAAATTCGAATTTTGTGAGTGCTATCTCTGTTACTATTTGATGTGTCATGAATTTCTCCATGTAGAATGATAGAAAGATGGAACGAAAAAGCAGTTTCTAGCCTCAAATTCATTTGTCCTACCGTCGGTGATGTCGAAAATAATTAAATTCGAATTTTTTGGGTGCTATCTCTGTAACTATTTGATGTGTCATGAATTTCTCCATGTAGAATGATAGAAGATGGAACGAAAAAGCAGTTTCTAGCCTCAAATTCATTTGTCCTACCGTCGGTGACATCGAAAATAATTTAATTCGATTTTTTTGGGTGCTATCTCTGTTACTATTTGATGTGTCATGAATTTCTCCATGTAGAATGATAAAAGATGGGACGAAAAAGCAGTTTCTAGCCTCAAATTCATTTGTCCTACCGTCGGTGATGTCGAAAATAATTGAATTCGAATTTTTTGGGTGCTATCTCTGTAACTATTTGATGTGTCATGAATTTCTCCATGTAGAATGATGGAAGATGGGACGAAAAAGCAGTTTCTAGCCTCAAATTCATTTGTCCTACCGTCGGTGACATCGAAAATAATTTAATTCGATTTTTTTGGGTGCTATCTCTGTTACTATTTGATGTGTCATGAATTTCTCCATGTAGAATGATGAGAAGATAAAACGAAAAATCAGATTTTTGCGTCTCTATTTCATGTCCTATGTTGTGACGTCGAAAATGTTACTCAATTATCGATTTTGGGATTTCTCTGTTAATATTTGATGTGTCATGAATTTCTCATGCAGAATGATAAAGGGAACGAAAAGCAGTTTCTAGCTCAATTCATTTGTCCTACCGTCGGTGATGTCGAAAATAATTTAATTCGAATTGTTTGGGTGTTATTTCAGTCACTATTTGATGTGTCATGAATTTCTACATGTAGAATGATAGAAAATGAAAGAAAAAGGTTGGCCAAATTTTCATTTGTCCTACCGTCGGTGATGTCGGAAATAATTAAATTCGAATTTTTTTGGGTGCCATTTGAGGCTAGAAACTGCTTTTTCGTTCCATCTTTTATCATTCTACATGGAGAAATTCATGACACATCAAATAGTTACAGAGATAGCACCCAAAAAATTCGAATTCGATCATTTTCGACGTCTTCGACGGTAGGACAAATGAATTTGAGGCAAGAAACTGCTTTTCCGTTCCATCTTTTATCATTCTACATGGAGAAATTCATGACACATCAAATAGTAACGGAGATAGCACCCAAAAAAATCGAATTAAATTATTTTCGATGTCACCGACGGCAGGACAAATGAATTTGAGGCTAGAAACTGCTTTTTCGTCCCATCTTTTATCATTCTACATGGAGAAATTCATGATACATGAATAGTTACGAGATAGCACCGAAAATCGAATTTAATTATTTTCGACATCACAGGTGGACAAATGAATTTGAGGCCAGACACGCTTTCTTCCATTTCATCATTCTACATGGAGAAATTCATGACACATCAATAGTAACAGAGATAGCACAAAAATCGAATTAATTATTTTCGACATCACCGACGGTAGAACAATGAATTTGAGCAAAACTAATGAATTTGAGCCAAAACTGCTTCTTCGTTCCATTTTTCATCATTCTACATAGAAACATTCATGACACAACATATAATTACTACTTACTATAATAATACCCACACAATTTTTGAATTTGAGGCTAGAAACTGCTTTTTCGTTTCATCTTTTATCATTCTACATGGAGAAATTCATGACACATCGCATAGTTACAGATATAGCACCCAAAAAATTCGAATTTAATTATTTTCGACATCACCGACGGTAGGACAAATGAATTTGAGGCAGAAAACTGCTTTTTTGTTCCATCTTTCATCATTCTACATGGAGAAATTCATGACACATCAAATAGTAACAGAGATGGCACCCGAAAAATTCGAATTTAATTATTTTCGACATCACCGACGGTAGGACAAATGAATTTGAGGCTAGAAACTGCTTTTTTGTTCCATCTTTCATCATTCTACATCGAGAAATTCATGACACATCGAATAGTACAGAGATAGCACCCAAAAAATTCGAATTTAATTATTTTCGACGTCACCGACGGTAGGACAAATGAATTTGAGGCTAGAAACTGCTTTTTCGTTCCATCTTCTATCATTCTACATGGAGAAATTCATGACACATCAAATAGTAACAGAGATAGCACCCAAAAAATTCGAATTTACTTATTTTCGATGTCACCGACGGTAGGACAAATGAATTTGAGACCAGAAACTGCATCTTCGTTGCATTTTCCATCATTCTACATAGAAACACAATATGTAATTACTACTTACTATAATAATACCCACACAATCAAAATTCATCGGAGGGGTGATAAATGAATCATGGACCAGAAAACATGAATGAAACGCATATTAGAAATCTGGCAACAACGCACATTATTTCTCGGCCATCCCGAGTTCGACAGTCTCTACGTCAGAAACCGTGGATGGAAAAGTGTGGATAACTTCACATTAATAATATAATACAGGTAATAATGTTAACTAAAAGTGTTATGAATATAAACGAAATCTGATTGGAAGTGGATTTCACGACAACTACCTTAAATAAAGCAATAAGAAAAAAAATCGTTTATGTTACCTTTTAGATGAAATAAATCTCATGATATAAAAAAATCTTGTGAAAATTAAATCTCCCTTCTTTAATATTCTGTAGTAGAAGGAGTAATCTCCCATGCCGAACTTCATCTACACACACAATTCCAGCATCTAATCTTCAACGCATTCCAATACAAAAGGAAGCATTGTAAAAGGTTTTGCTAAGATTCCTCCATTGAATTCCCAGCACGCCTCTGACACCGGACATAGTTCCATAGCCCGCTGTGCGTGTTCTAATTCGAAATCTGTGAATCACCGACGAGATGGCATGATGCACGGCTTCCCTTTCGCCGTGATCGTTTCCCATCGGCATCGCGTCTCCGTTCAAAGCAACTCAATCTCGTAAGATGAAATAAGGCCGTCGCTCACCTATTTGCATGTTACGCTCTTATCGGATAGACGGATTGAACTGAAATTCTCAATAACATGGTTTAAAATGAAGCAGCACACATAGATCAAGGATATCCTACGTATCTCATTTGAAACAATGATGATTTCAACAGAAGCCAAAATGTCAATATTTGAACGTTCATTGGTTCTTTCGTTATTCTGTTATACAGGGTGATTCAAAAGTACTTTGACAAACTTCAGGAGGTGATTCCTCGCAATATTCTAATATGAATGGTCTCAATAAATATATGTCCGGAAACGCTTCGTTTCCAAGATACAGGGTGTTGAACTTTTATTTTCATTTTCGTTTTTTTTTTTCAATTAACTTTCGAAATACTGACTTTGATTAAACTCAGAGGTTTTTTGAGGTGTCGAATTCGAACCTGATGTTATCATTGCTCTGACTCGTAGGAGGCGCCACCTACTCGTCTTTATTTTTTGAAAATTCATAACTTTTTTAGGCGTAGTACTTCTAGCACATTTTTCTGTAAAAAAATCAATTCCTCTATCATATCTACGTAAAAAAGCTTACCTGTTACAAGTCGCTATAAGCAACCATTTTCTAGATATTTGGACTTGAAAATTTCAAGTCGATTATTTGATAATCGATGCGTGTTGATGTTATTGCCATTATTTTGCAGTTTTCACAAGAATGCTTAGGAAATGAATTTGACGTTCAAGTAAGTAGTTTTGGTAATTACATATTATGTGACAGTTAAACGTTTTGTTGATTTGTCGAAGTTTCTGTAAGTTTTAAAACACTAATTTTGAAAAAATGGATCATTTAAACAATAATGCTCATTTAGCCGATACGCATTTCGTTTATGGCCTTGCGGATGGCAATGCGCGTGAAGCAAGACGTATCTACAGGAGCGATTTCCTTATCGAGTACTGCCTTCAGCTCCAACATTTACCAGTCTCCACCGTCGTTTGGCAGAAACAGGTAGCTTTAAGAGGGCAGCTGATATTATTGGAAGACCACGAGCAGTCCGAACCCCAGAATTCGAAGAAGCTGTTTTGAACGCTCTCGAGGAGAATCCAGAAGCAAGTACAAGAATAATTGCTGAAGCTCTCAATTCTACTCAGTCCACAGTTTGGAGAATTATCCACGATCAACAATTTTATCCATACCATATTCAAAGGGTACAAGCTCTTTTGCCACGAGACTTTCCCCAACGCATTACTATGTGTCAGTGGTTTTCGAGAAAATTGGCTGGAAATCCTCAATTTTTAAGATATGTACTCTTCACGGACGAGGCAAACTCCTCCCAAAATGCTATCACAAACTTTCATAACAACCATGTTTGGGTTCTGGAAAATCCTCACGCAGTTAGTGAAAGACATTATCAGTATCAATTTTCTGTAAATGTATGGGCGGCAACAATTGATAAATACTTGATAGGTCCTTTCTTTATTCCGTTCCGACTGAATGGCGCAACTTACAGAGACATTTAAGAAAATTAATTGCTGGGACTACTTCAGAATGTACCATTAGAAATTCGTATCCGCATGTGGTTTATCCATGATGGGATTCCGGCTCATTTCAGCGTTGTAGCCAGAGAATTCCTCAACACTGTCTATCCAAATCGATGGATCGGTAGGGGTGTAGAAGAACCTATCCAGGCGTGGGCACCAAGGTCCCCAGATCTAAACCCGCTAGATTTTTATTTTTGGGGACATTTGAAGTCACTAGTTTATAAAACTCCAGTAGCGAACGAGGAAGATCTGAGAAACCGAATAGTAGACGCCTGTGAAACAATAAGAAACACACCAATAATTTTTGAGCGGATACGAGATTCAATGCCTAGAAGACTGAATGCCTGTATCTCGCTGAAGGTGAACACTTCGAACAATTCATTTGAATACAATTTAGTTTCCTTTATTTTATTTTATTCTACATATTCAAAATATCTTGAAATAAAATGTTGATATTTCTTGCAAATTTTATTGAAACAAATACAGATTTTGCACCCTTAATACAAAAATAACTATTTGAACCAGTAAAAATAAATAGAATGGGTGGCGCCCCCTACAAAAAAACAAAACTACTTACTCAAACGTCAAATTCATTTCCTAAGCATTCTTGTGAAAAATACAAAATAATGGTAACAACGTCAACACGCAGATAATCGTCTTGAAAGTCCAAATATCTAGAAAACGGATGCTTATAGCGACTTGTAACAAGGGTAGCTCATTTACGTAGATATGATAGAAGAATTGATTTTTTTTTAGTGAAAAATGTGCTAGAAGTAAGCTCGAAAAATGAATCTTCAAAAAAGAAAAAGACATGTAGGTGGCGCCCCCTACGAGTAAGAGCAATAATCATCAGGTTCGAATTCGACACCGCAAAAAAACTCTCAATACCAATTCTCGTTTAATAAAGTATTTCGAAAGTTATTTAAAAAAAACGATAATAAAACTTTAACACCCTGTATCTTGAAAACGAAGCGTTTCCGGACATATATTTATTAGGACAATTCATATTAGAATCTTGTGAGGGATCACCTCCTGAAGTTTGTCAAAGTATTTTTGAATCAACCTGTATAACCGGAAAGGTGTATAACAAGAAAGGCTAAGATAATTCAAGATTTTTTATCATTGTTGAACTTTCATTTTGTCGCCACTAAATTTGATGTACACGTTAATTCAATCAATAGAACAAAAATTTCAAAACAGCTCAAATTATGTATGAAGTATCCATCAAGTATCCAAAAATTCTTCGAATTTTCATATTTTCTGGAGTTGTACAGTCATTGGGGATATGCAAAAATATGTCGCATGAAAGTTGTAGCTCGTAATTTCTTCAACAAACATTTCCAATTGAATGTCTGTGAGTGAGAACACATTTTGGTCAATAAATTCGTAAGGAATCATTGCCACGTTAATTTATTTGGGCTTTATGCTCTTCGAAGTGGATAGACTAGCTCTGTTCAACCGGATTATTCTCGGTTTTGTTGGAAGAAAGTGTTCTGACATGTTATTCGGGGGTATTTTTTTGATAAAGAGTAACCTTGAATTCTGTTGTACATTTGATGACTCAATCAATAATGCCCCTTATACAAAAATAATCGGCTTGTTTATAAGTACATTGTCGAATGGCATTCGTGGTTTTCGAATACGTATTTTACTTTTTGAAGTATTTTAAATTCCTGGAGATATGTAGCTACAGAATCCGCCTTTTTTCCCAGAAAGTATCCAAAACTTTTTTATTTCTGGATATTTTACCTTGGAAATTCTGAGAATCCCCAGATATAGATGTAACTCGGGTATAAAATCAGTGAGCGGAGGCTGGCAGTCTTATAATCCAATCAATAGAGATATTGACCCTATAAAAACTTCAAAACTGTTGAAATTCTGGATTCATGAATTTGAAAGTGTGGAGTATCCATTAAGCAATTCTTTACCATGCCACGGCGCTAGAAATGATAAAAATCCAAAAACTCCTTGGATTTCTATATTTTGAGCTATAACTCCAGTAGTTTCATAGATATGGAAAAATGTATGTGTAGCTCATCATTTTTTCTACAGTAATCTTCCCTACAAATTTTGCGAAAAATTATGTCGATAGGGAGATAAACGCAATTTTCCACTTGTAGTCAGTTGAAATTGCGGGGGGACGAAAAATGGCCCCAATTTTCATTTAAACGGACTAGTCAGTCGATGTTGCTCGCTACTAAGAGCTGCTCAAAAAATGCAAAGGCACGTGATATGTGAAAAAAACTCCCATCTTTCACATGAGACAGTTTTGCAGTTCATACAGATACGAATCATGATAAAAAATTAAATGTTTGTGAGTGAGTACACAATTTGGTCGATAAATTCGTAAGGATTGCCACGTTAATTCCTTGGAGCTTTGTTACGGTGTTATTATCTGATAAAAAATGACTAATATGTTACATTTTCTAGCAAGCAAAAAAGACATCTCTGAAGATAGGTATATCCGGTAGGAATTTCTGCTTCTTTAATAATTTGAGACAGTCACTCCCTATTCAGAATTCAAATTCAACATCATACCCATATTCATTGGTCAATGATCGTTCGTTTCTCACTTCAGTGTGTGAAAAAAAAAATAAAACGAGAGAGAAAGGAAAAAAAATTTTGCTCTATGATAAGTAATGAAGAATTTTTTAATTCGAATTGTCTGATCTCCATCTCTTTTCCCAACTTTTCCCTACCTCTCCTCGTTCTAGTGCACGGAAAATTGAAATTGCCTTGTTGCCTGAGTAACTGAAGATTTTGCCGGAATTTTCTGCCACATTTGCCAAGTCTTCCCCCTATTGAACCTGAGAAATATTCAGTCTTATATAATTCGACCTTCTAAGTTCAAAACCACCCTTACTATTTCGATAACATTCGATACTGCGAAGAAATTCATCGAAAAACTGACATTTTTTATTCAATAGAATAACAACGTTTTGAGTCCATTTCAGCCCAATTTTTTAGTCATGCTTGATTCAAATAACAGAGAATAGAGTATTCGCTAGTTAACCAAGGCGAAATACATAGGAATGCATAGTGTATAGGTACCCAGACATAAAAATAACATATTTTGATATTGTTGGAAAGTACCAATTTTATTATGTCTATAACCCCCAAATGGATATATATATATATATATATATATAGAGAGAGAGAGAGAGAGAGAGAACGGGTAGTCATTGCTGACTAGTTAGGGATGGAACCAGTAAATAGTGGGGTTTTGCAGCACTTCTTCCCACATGGGAAAATGACAGTCACCAATGGAAATTGTAATAATTCTCATTTTAATACTTAACTAGTAATTTTAAACTGAATTATATCATCATTCATCCTTCATAATGTGTCAACCATTATATTTCAATACCTGTATAATCATTCTCAACAAAGACTTTCCCTGATGATGGAAATAATTAATAAAATTTCCGAAAGCTTCAACAACCTTTAAAGAGTTTTCTTTTATTTGCTGCGAAACCCCACTATTTACTGGTTCCATATACAGTGTGGCCCATTTAAAATGGAACCACCCCTGCAGAATACGCATTTTTCAATCAATTTCAATATTAAGCATTGAAAACTGTATTTTGACACACATTTTCATAACTTCAGTTTAATTTCCAAGGCACTCTATGGTTTTTTTCTTTTTCAAAAACGGCAAAAGTTCATTAGGCAATTTTTGTTTTCAAATTTGACTACACTACTGGATTTGTAGTCGCTATAAATAAAAACCATCGAAATTTCATAAAAAAAATATTGGTTAACAACGAAGTTACAACAACTTTAATTTTGGAAACAAAGTATTTGATTATAATTTTTATTTAGATTATAGACATATTAAAAATCTGGCAACACTATCGATACAAAGTAGATCACCAGTGAACTTGTACAGTGAAAATCCGAAGTCAATAGCTCATTCCGTTCTAACTCCTGAAAGTATGGTAATGTGAGCGATTTGAGGTTGAAGCGATTTTGTTATAAAAATCTGACTACGCCACTGGATTTGTGCCGAAATTACACCTCAACAAATAAGAAATAGTGTAAAAAATATTCGGAAGAGATACGATAAATGTGTCGAACTAAATGGAGGTTTGGTAGAAGCCACAAAAATTCAAATATTTAATTTTACAGTAATGTTTATTTTAGATTTAGTTTTTGCCTAATGACGTTTTATTGTTGAATAAATACTTTAAAACTTGTTTCTGTTTATTTCGTTTTCATCGGCTATGGAGGAATGTACTACTGTATAACTTGAAAATGAATTTTACATTTTCTGTTCTTTTTGAATACACTTATAACCTACACTTAAATGAATGATTTTGAGGAAATATAATTCACAAATCCAGTGGCCTAGTCAGATTTTTATTGAAATCGCTTCCACCACAAATCGCGCACATTACCATCCTTATTACTGTAGAACGGAAAGAGCTATTGACTTTCACTGTACAAGTTCACTGGTGTTCTACTTTGTATCGACGGTGTTGCCAGATTTTAAATATGTCTATAATCTAAATAAAAATTATAATCAAATACTTTGTTTCCAAAATTGAAGTAGTTATAACTTCGTTGTTAACCAATTTTTTTTTGGAAATTTCGTTGGTTTATATTTATAACGACTACAAATCCAGTGTCAAATTCGAAAACAAAAATTGCCTAATAAACTTTTGCCGTTATTGACAAAGAAAAAAAACCATAGTGTGCCTTGCAGTTGCAGTTATGAAAATTTGTGTCAAGATACAGTTTTCGATGCTTAATATTTTCTTGAGATTGTTTGAAAAATGCGTATTCTACAGGGGTGGTTCCATTTTAAATGGGTCACACTGTGTATATATATATATTTATATTCATATATATATATATATATATATATATACATATATATACATATATATATATATATATATATATATATATATATATATATATATATATATATCTATATATATATATATATATATATATAATATATCTATATAAATATATATATATATATATATTGTTATGTTATGAAAAACCAGTTATATATATTAAAAAAAAAACCCACAAAAAAATAATTCTTAATAATTTAGTTTCAAGAGATTGTTTTTACATATTTTGAAATTCTATTTCCTTTATTAAGCCTCTGTATAACATGAATAGATAAAAATATTCAAATACTTCAATACAATCAATTTCATACACTGTCATAATGATTACAACCCATAATTATTCAAAAGACAACAAGAAAGGTCCAGATTTACAAAATCATCCTGAATAAAATGTGATAAACAAAATTATAAGCTTGAAACATACAGTATATGAAATTGTATGTAACTAAAAATAGCCAATGGAAGAACAACAAACTTCTTGATGACAATAGCCAATCAGGGAACAGTATGGTCAAATGTAAGATTTGAAATTGTGAGAAAATAAGAACGGAAAAGTGTCAGAGACAATTATGATTGAATATTGTAAATAGTCTGTAAGAAAGGAAAAATAGATTCATTTATAAGTTTTGACAAATAACCCCAAACAGTGAAAATGTGAGAACATAGTGCGCGAATTCAAAAATTCAAATCAAAAGGAAGGAAGAAAAATGGTATCCAAGTAACGGAAAACAATGCCAAAAAGGAGATCGAAAATAAATTGAAAACGAATGCCACGTTTAATTTGGGAGTAAGAAAAATTCAATAATTTTAACATTATAAGCAGAAAATCAACATTACCTTATTTGTACATCATATACAAATATTCCAAAGCTGATTGCTGAATTTGTATGGCTCCTCCTTTTGGTATTGGAGTTCCTGAGAGCATTGGATTGAGAGATAATCCAAATTCTGGGTGTATATTGAACAGCGACAATTCCAGCGTCAGGTATGAATTTTCCTAGTGCACATTACGAACTGAAAAACTTCACTAATAACTCATATCCCATCAGAAGAACTTTTATTTCATTTGATTTTGAACTATTAAAGAAATTTTCACCGTCCAGGTAAAAGTGAGGTTGTGTCTATTTATCCATGACCTGTTTCTCATGATTATACATGGAAATTTGTAGATTGACCATAGAATAAGTTATTTATCGTAGGCCAGGTTAATTTAAGTTTTCCTGAAAAAAGGAAATAATTACTTTTTGATACTTTGTCGTTTGTTTTCCACAATTATCAGCAATCTTACTCATAAACATTGAAAAGATTGAGATTTGACATCAAGCAGTATATGCTAGTGGCTCAATTGCCTGAACCGGCTATCTGAGAAGAGAGGCGTACCAACTGAGTTCAGTCGTGGTAAGAAAAATGATAACAATTGGCAGCAACGTGACGAGAGAACTGCGACGTTAGCTAGAAATTATTATTACATCAAAACATATTATACAGGGCGAAAATACTTATCTATATCATAACAATTTGGCTTACAACGAAGAGCGGAAATTATTAGCAATCCTCATTTCATAACAACAATTTATATTTGCAGATTATCATTATATAACAATTGGCACCCAAAAAGTGGGGCGAAATAATAGCAAAATAGATTGTTATATTCTCATATCATAGCAATATATATATATATATATATATATATATATATATATATATATAAATACAACTCAGAAAAATCCAGGAATATTTTTATGAACAAAGGTATTTTTTTTAATTGATTTTTAGGGAAAACAAGAATTACAGAGTGATTAGTAAATGTTTAATATGGCAAAAAATCAATATTGTGCCTATAAGAAACACAATATTTTCAAAAAAATACATAAAGTAAAAATCATAGTTTTTCGAGTAGGTATACAAAAAAAACACATTTTGCAAAAACGAATACAAGCCCACAAGTACTCAAAACTGATATTACAGCCCTATCCAAACTCGAAAAATAGAATCGACATAAGTTTGACATTAACAACATTGAAATTTCGACCAAAGAAAGGAATCCAAGAGTAAGAACACTCCTTGAGATGAAACATATTGAAGAAGACCCCAACAGCATTAACAATAGAAATTATATCAAAAACTTAAGTCAGATTTATAACTTTTTAACATTCTCAATGACTCATAAATGTTACAGATATTTTTATATTGAGTTAGATAACGTGTTATATTTCGAACCATATGTTTTTGAAGAATTATTTCAGAGCATACATTTCAATATTGTATTAAGTTAAATATGTCTCAAACTCCATATTTTTAATTTTAGTGTTTTAACCTGATGATGACAAATACCATGTCGAAACGTAGTTAAGAGAAATTATATGAATTGACTGAATGAGACCTTCATTCCGAGAAATTGGAGAAAATACTTATGTGGTCAAAAAACTAAAGAAAATATATATATATATATATATATATATATATATAGAAATGTGATATCGTGTATGTGGGTTGACGAAGTCAATTTAAATAAAGTTCAAGTAGCTAAATTAAATAGAATATTCCAAGAAAACTCTTAGTCATACCCCACAATGTTTATTCCCTCCTAAATAGGGATGGGACGTTTCGACGATGTTCTTTCGTCAATCATACAGTTGATCGCCGAGAGGTTGGATTGTGGTTTGATTGGACATTATCCGACATGTCTTTGTTTTGTATTGTTTCTATAATTGTTTTTGTTTTAACTAACATTTTAACGTTCCTCAAACATTTTTAGTCTTTTCTACTATGTTAATCCAAACTTTTATTTGGCTTTTCTAAAAATCTTTCATTTGGCTAAATTTTTTATTTTAATTTTTTTTATAAGACATACATTGATGTAACCCCTCCCCCCTTTTTAGAATACTACTCTTCGTTTGTGGCTGATGATGAACCTTCATAGGTCCGAAACATGTACCATCCGTATTTAAGAGGGAATAAACATTGTGGGGTATGACTAAGAGTTTTCTTGGAACATTCAATTCCACCCCACTTGGATACGATGGACTTTTTTCACATTTATTCCCATAAATACAAAACAAAATCAGAATCCCGTGCAATAATTCTCAGAAACTAGTATGTTGAACTCTCCGTAATTAACATTTCATTGCAGTTCAGTGCAATCAAGCTGACAGAAATTCGTCTATCAAAGAGAAAGGTGGTCTATAAAGAACATTAATAGCATATTAAGTAATTGCTTAATTCTAGAGTTGCGTTTCATCTGAGAATATTAAATGAGTGTAGATGGATTGCATTGAGGATCATACAGTTGAAAACTGGAATTGGAATTTCGAATGACATAGTTCTATTTCATATCTAATGAAGAACGTATGCAAAGAAGTTCGTAGCTGAGCTAGAAACTTGATGACTCGAAATTAATTCAAGTCAGACTGGTTGCTGAAGAACATGAAAATAACCTTGTTACAAACTTGCAATTTGTGTATCGCACAATCGCAAGCCAAAGCAATCGATATGAAATGAGAAGAGCCATGAAATATATGCATGGAAGTTCCGGGGTAGAATTTTGCGTATACTGGAATTCTACGTATAGCTTCATCTTGACGAATCAGACTACAGTTATCAATACTCGTGAAATTCGACAGTCGCTTATCAGCGGAAGTCAATTTTTTTTTATTTGTTTTACAATTTGCCACATGGTCTGATCCATTTTCCGAATTGATTTATTTGTTCATAAAATGAGTTCTTAATTAATAATAATATAATAATAATGAAACTTTTATTCCTTGAAATGATCATTCAACAATGATATAGGAAACGTCAAGTAAAAGAAAGAAAAAATATGTAGATGTACAATATGGAGTAAAAAAAGTTGAGAGGTGTCAAGGGACACCCGGATGGAACGAAGTTCCTTTCGATTGATTAGTGAAGGAATTGTAATTTTTTTTTTTTTAAGTTAAATATTTTTTTTATTATTAACAAATATAATGTAATATAAACTCAATCAGTAGGCTCAATTTTAGTACATACGCATTGATATTGTAATATTAAAATATAATTTGCTTATAAATTTATTAAAGTTATGACGCGTACACTTGCTAAATACACAATAATGGAGAGATTATAACGCGTATGACTTGGTTAGCACAATAGTAAAGAGAGGTTATAATGCGTTTTTGCTAAAAATACATAAGAATTTATTATTGTCTGTATAAAATCTCTACTTACCTAACTCCATCAGCAATATCCGGAACTTGTGCAGAAACACTGTCAGGATTCATTATTGTTATTATTTTCTATTATTCATTATGTACAAAAAACCTGTATACACTCAACAAAAATAATCGTCGCGACACCACACTGTTCAATGCGAAATAGAAAGACGAAACGAAAATAACTGGCTTGCTTTCTATGAGAGAGAGAGAGAGAGAGAGAGACAGACAGATAAACACGTGCACGCCGCACGGCTTACAACTACAGCAAAATGTGTCGTCACAACTTTTGGTCTTAATTTATTCCGTCTAGCCCCCTTTCGCAACGCGCGATAAGGAACTTCGTTCCAAAACTAACATAGCTATTACAATAAATTGAACACAGTCATTTCGAAGTATAATCAAAATATTCATTGATAGAGTAAAAACATCCCTCCACAAGGTACTCTTCAAAGTTCCTTTCGAAAATAGGTATTGATGAGAGGCTTTTTACATTTGAAGGCAGGCCATTGAATATTCTCGAACCTAATAGAGAGGGTGATTTTTGGAACAATCTCGTATAGTTATTCTGATCCCAATTGTAACGGCAATAAAAATAAGAGCACTACTAGGAGTGATCATATGTACTGCCCGGCAAATGGGAAATTTATACACTACCAGTGTTTTTACTTTCGAAGCGTTCCTGGTACAATCATAAAAAAGTTCTGTCGTGTGGAAGAGAATTCCTTCTCGAAACTTTTTATGTCGGTCCAATTGACATTAGAAATACTATACGATGTTGTTGCAGCTTTATTAGATTTCCATTTCTTGTTAGGTAATTGTGACAGATTGAATTAGTTCCGAACTCAGACTCCCGTTTTTTCTAAAGAGCAAACAATTATAAATGTATAAAGATGGTAGTGGTAAAATTTTATTTTCTCTAAAAATGGGTCTATAGGAATATGTGTGACGAAGGCCATGCAACATACGTATGATCCTTTTTTGAGAGATGAAAGCTCTATCAATGTTCATTCCTTCTCCCCACAAAAGCACATTGTAAGAAATGTTTAGCAAATGTTCTTCATTCATAACCTTTTTGAGTTGTACCAATGCATAGAACCTGGTGTTGATTTTCTTGCAAACGTAACTTATGTGAATTTGTCAACTCAATCCAGAATCTACATGGAGACCTAAAAATTTCGTGGTTTCCGACGGATATATAGTCACATCATTGATATCAACGTGTATAGACTGTTCCAAGTATCTTCTATTGAAGAATTGAACTAACACCGTTTTATCGGCATCAACTATAAGTTTATTTGCAGGACTATCAGCTTCTTCCGAAATGGAAGTATCGTCAGCAAAAAGTGTTGACTTGGTACCTATATGTTGTGGTAAATCATTGATATAAATTAGAAAAATAAGCGGTCTTACAACTGAGCTCTGTGGAACTCCATATATTAGAGTTCGTATCATCCCATTTCACATATACTTTCCTCAACTACATATACGATATCACCCATGCAAGAAATTTTCCCCGAACACCTATGGCATATAATTTGTTAGCGAGTATATCGAAATTTATGGAGTCAAATGCCAAATCAACGAAAAGGTGATAATTATTATTGGAATAGAAAATAAAATTTGTATTTTCAGATTTTTTCTTCAATGTTACGGTCCTTTCAAAATATCTCTCAGATGTAGTTCAATGTTCGACGTGGCTTTAGCCAAGAAAGTAGTTGTTTTCTGTTAGATGTTCACAAAAAATCTCGTGGATTTTTTAATTAACAGAAAAATCTTTCTATTTAACATTCACAAGAGAATTAACAAAAATCATTTAAATCGGATTTCTTGGGAAACTTCTCCCTTTTTCCGTCAGTTAAAAATTAGAATTATTTAAAGTCCTTTCGTGCAATAATTTTCAGGAGCTGGTATTTCGAAGTCCCTCGTAATTACGATTCCATCGCAGTTTAGTGCAATCAAGCTCACAGATATTCGTGTATCAAAGAGGAAGGTAGTCTATAAAGAAGATCAATAGCATATTAACTGCTCAATACTAGAGTATAAATGCGCTTCATCTCGATATTAAATACGTGTAGATGGATCGCATTGCGAATCGTAGAGTTGGAGACTAGAATCAGAATTTCGAATGTGCATAATATATTTCTATAGTTCTTTCTCGTATCTAATGAAGAATGTATACAGATTCGTAGCTGAGCTAGAAACTTGAGAATTCGCAATTAATTCAGACTGGTTGCTGAAGAACTTGAAAATAACCTTGTTATGAACATACCTGGCTTGTTCACAGGCTGATGTAATCGATTTGACATGAAAAGAGCCATAAAATATACAGTGCGGTCTATAGGTAAAAAAACCTGTAAGAGGTCGATTTCTATTGTCAATTCGACAATTTACAGTATGAAAATATTACCCCCTTCTTGCATTCCGTCTGAATTAGGAGCACCCCCTCAAAAAGCACATTTTTCGAAAGGGATTTTCATTCTCTGTTCATCAATATTAGGTTTTTCGAATTTGGTGCAATCATAATTGAGAAAATTTATTTTGAAAATGTAAAATATTGATACTTTACGTAGAATTTTTCAATTTATTTTACAATTAAATTAAATGTTCAAAATGACCACCATTCCCTTCTTGATAGTCGATCTTGGAATTCTCGTACAACATTCTGTAGGACCTCAGGGGTTATGTTTTCAATTTCTTCCGTAATCACAACTTTCAAATATGCAATATTGTCTGGTCTGTGGAAATATACTTTGGATTTTGAATAACCCCATAAGAATTAATCAGGAATTTTCTCATCTGTTTTGCTAAACGTCAGGAAAAAGTCGTTCAGGACACCAAAAAATTATTCACAAAACCCACATAAATAATGTAATGTCAATCTAGTAGACTACTGTTATTTCGATATTTATAAGTTGCTGACACATGCCAGTGTATTCAAAATATTTGTTTGTGTATTTGATTCAACTATAGCTCATTTATCCGAAACCCAAAGAATAGATATTTTAATAATGATTGGATGCGGTAATAAAACAAGAACTCAAAAGGAAGTTTGTGAAATGTTTAATAATAAATACCCTGGTCAACACGTCTCACAGTCTACAGTTAGCAAAATATAAACTGAATTTTGCAAAACTGGACATGTATTCTATTCTATTTTGTACCTATAGTGTAGTTGTTTAGCAGCTCTCGAAGTTTTTCTATAAATGGACCCATACTTGTTGTAAAAGGAATTGAAGGTTTCACTGTCACTGGCAATTTTTCTGATCGAATGAGGGGATCGTAGATTCATTGCAGATATTTTGACACCTTTTGTTAACCAAGGTAATTGAGCTTGAGCGGTAAACTATTTGTGAATACAATAGAAAGCATACAGTGGAACCCGGTCAAAGGGTCATTGGAAGTCATTGCTTCGTTCCAGTCGGCAGAAATGCAATTATTTTTTAATACATGAAAGTTTTTTTTCCAATTCCCTCCTGTGTAGGCTAGTTCCATAAGCTACTTCAGAAGCAGCTCTGTTGATTTGCTCGCAACAGTGGATTGTTGAGTTGGGCTAATGAAAGTATTATACCGGATGGTACACCCCCTTTTCTGCTTCAGTTTGAGGAGAGAGGGAACCGTGATACTGCTTCATCCGGTATAGAAATAGTTTTCGCCCTTACCACTGTAACTTTCCTCTGGAAGCAAATTAAATTATGGAAACCCGATTGTCTGCCTCATGAGATAGGCTCATCAACCAAGTACACGAGGTCAAGGATGTTGCTGCATGTTTTATACTGATTGGATTAAGGTGTCTAAAAACCATGGTGTATTCACTTATACCTGTAAAATATTGGGACAAACTGGGGGACACCAGCCCACTTGATAAAGGGAGTTATCTAGAGTTTCAGATGGCGCCGACGTCGTTTCTTGTCATAATTCAGTAGATTGCAATTACAGACCACAGAGGGTGTTTTTGTGATTTGTGTCTCTGATCCGTTCTGTGATTGTGCTTTTGTCGCCTTCAAGGTTATGTCAATTCGTTGTGAAATATTTTGAGGTTGATCGATCGATGTAACATATTTTAGAACAAACTATTCCATGTACTTATGTCAGTGTTAGATAGTTTTCGAGAGGTGTTCCGAAATAATTCTAATCATGAACCGTACCAATTTATTTGGTATGGTTAACTTTCTATTGATACGGCTCCACCGAGTTGGTACTTATGTATTTCTGTCCCTGTTTTTTTTTTTTTTTTATGTTCTGGTTCCCACGAAAAGGGATATCCTGTAATGTTCAGAGAACATCGTGGGAACCTAGGGAGAGAAGGTAGGAGTTGGTGTTCTTCTTAAATTTCTGAAGGTTGTATGCCTCGGGGAACACCTCTCTAGGCAATGAGTTCCAAAGCCTCGCTGTTCGTTGGATGAACGAGTCTTTGGAAAGTGATGTTCTGCAGGTCTTCAAAGTGACCACGAAGGGGTGTGATGACTGAACTTGACGGGTTAATCTCGAAGAGACTGCCAAAGCAGGAACGATTGTTGATATTTCAGAAGAGCATCGCCCATGAAAATATCTATAAAATAAGACAAATCGCCAACTTTTCTACGGTGTTCCAGACAAGTGAGCGAGTTTGTAAGCGAGGCATCACCAACGAGACGAATTGCCCTTTTTTGGACAGAATCCAATAGCCTCAGGAAATGTTCAGGTGCCGCACTCCAAATATGGGAACAGTATTCCAGGACAGGTCGGATCTGTGCCTTATAGATCATAAGCAGTTGACTGGGGGTGAAATAGCTCTTGGCACGAAACAGAAACCCAAGTTTTTGGAATGCACTTTTGGCAATGGACCTCACGTGATTTTCCCAAGAAAGGTTATTGCTGATAGTAATACCAAGCATCGATATGGATGGCTTCAGTGGTATGGTTACTCCTGACATAGTTATGTTGGGCTCATGATAAAAATCTTATGATGGAGCGGATAATGATTTCATGAAGTGCTGTTAATTACATACAATTACTTAATTTAGCTTTCAAACAAGAAACAAGAAAGTACGGGTGATCCAATCACTTTCGCTTTCTGAAAAATCTATATTCTAGTCTGAAGGAAGTGTTTTGCGACATATCTAAAGCTTTTGACTGTTACATAAGCTTCATCTCTACAGCTTCAGAGGACGAAGCTTCAGATGGTTCGAATCCTATCTGAGTGAAAGAATCTCTCAATTTTTGGACAAATCAAGAGGTGTTCACTATTTTGGCAGAAAACACGACTATCTTATCGCAAGAACTCAAATTACCTTCATATAGCGGAGTAAAACATTATTTTGGAATCCTGGAGGACTCCATGGATTTTCCTAAAACCTTCTGATATCACTTAGAAATTACTTGCAGAAAAAAGTTATAAACTTATATTCGTGAGCTGCTTGTTTATTAATTGTTTAAACACTGAAAAAACAATTCTGTTAGGCAAATTTCACCCAAATTGATGCTATAGGGGTTTTTGAGGTCGCTGAACCAGAATATGACATTGAAAAAACGATGGCGTGGCCAGTCGTAAAGGTAGATTTCATGAATGATAATTTACAGCCACCTTTCATTTATTTATGTTTGCATCTCGGAGAAAACATTTTCAGGTGAAAGTTGTGGAGCTAATGAAGCTCTATCGAACAACTTATAGTTTGCCGATATTGGGTATGGAAATGAAATATTGCGATTTTTTTCAAATCTCTCAACAGCTGCCATTTTGAGACTATTGGACCATTTTTGAAATTAGCCGAAGTATTCATAAAAAGTATCTTCGTTTCATTCGGTTGAAAAATGTGGCCTCCACTCAACAAATTTCGTTATATCCCATATATAAGTTTCAATATCACATTTTAAACTAGAGTTTTTGAAGCATGGCCTCAAAATTCAAATTTGTAATTTTTTTAAATTATGTAATATGTTGAGCTCTGTACTTTTCGAAATGAAATTCCTGTATTTTTCGAAATAAAATTTCTGTATTTTTCGAAATAAAATTTCTGTATTTTTCGAAATAAAATTTCTGTATTTTTTTAAAGCGCGCTCGTGGCTACGTGCTCCTCAAGAGATGCACTTCAGTGTCGCTACCTCACGTTTTAGTACGTTAGAAAAAAAAGTCTGCAGCCTACAGTTTTCATTTAAAAAAAATATTTATATACCTTTTTTATATAAAATCTTCCATTCTTTCGGATGGCCGTATCAGTTTTTTTTTTAATTAAATTTCTCAAGATATTCAATAAACAATCTAATTTTCCAACTTATTTGTTAAATAATAAATTACTCTTTACGGTTGGTAACTTTTTATATGTTGTTCCTTACATCTTCACTACAGTAAAAAGTTCCCACAGTCCCCTAACTTTCTGATGCTAAAATCTAATATTACTCCACTACTACTGAAGTGACTCGTATATGTATAAATCAATTTGAATCTACTCTGAACTACTTTGCCAGTTGTAATAATTTTTTTCAATTTGTGATTGTAATGTATCTAGTAACTAGCAAGTCAAATAATTTTAGTATTACTCTTATATTTATTTTTTATATTATATATATTTTGTATGAAAATATTTCCATGAGATGACAATTTTCTGACTAAAAGTATTGAAAAATTCCAAATATAGTGGATATTTTCTTCCAAAGAGCCATGGGACCTTCTGTAACGGTTCGGAATTCACTAGCCAAAATCAAGATATCTTCATAGAATGAAAAGTCCACGCTTACTTGTGAAATTTATGTGTTTATTAAAAAGTGATAATTATCCTAATCATAGTCATTATTAGCCTTATCGATCTTGGGAGTGGGCCTTGTTTTTCCGCTTGGTTTAGATCGCCCTCCTTCTCCGATTATCTCAGGCGTGGCGGGGTGTTACTGAAAAATAAAAGATAAGCATTTAGATTATTGTTTTTCCCCTCACCTTTGTAAGTAGGGCTCACCTTTTCCTGAGAATTCATTCTAAGATAGCGGCAAACAGCCTAGACTGTCGCACACCAGGATTCATCGATTTCTCAACTTCATCAACAGATTTTATGATATCTACAATGAACTCTCTGATTTTGTTCATATCAGAAGGTTGTTAGAGAGATGGCAGAGATGGGCAGTAAATGGCTTGGTAATAGTTTGTATCGGAAAGTTTAATGGAACAATGTCATCGGGGATATTTTCCAATCCCCTCAATTTTCAAGTTAATTCATCATCTAGATACATCAGTCCACTCACCTACCTTTTTTCATTCCTTCGTGGAAGTTTCCATGATCCCAAAAAGACCATTTGAGGAAAAATCAGTTTGAAAAAATCGCCAGGTAGACTTTAAGAAAAATCTGATTTTTGACAAACATTGTAGTAAGTTTCGAGGATTTCATCTCATTTTCGCGCCAACTATTCTGAGCGGGATCTTGTTCGTAGAACTATAATCTTTGTAAACGATCAATTCACAATTTTTTGCATGAAGTAATGTTGACAGAAAAAGAAAAATTTCATAGGTTTGAAGTTTGACATTTTGCAATACACAAACAACAAACATTCCTTAACCGCGCCATCTACTAATGAAGTTCTAAGCAGAATTTAACGATTTTCATTTGTTGTCCCCCAAAAATTCTAAACAAAATGGAATCAGTGAATACACCAGGGTTTTTAGGCATCTTAGATTGGATATAGCGAAAATATAATTCGACGACAATTAATGATTCCCAAGTTGAAATTATCGAAAATATTTTCAAACAATGAATCACTACAAACATCCAATCAGAACTAGGTGATCCTCCTTTTTATGTAGAGCAATATCTACTGAAAACAATTTGGATGAATTCAAAAGTGAGCAGATATTTTGTTCTGTTCATCTGTGTGTTCAGAATTGAATTCATAATTTTGCTCTCTTACAGGGCCTTCGGAACGAAAGAAGTAGAAGCGGGGAAAAGGTTAGTTTTTTGTTGTAATTTGTTGTGATGTGATTCCATGATCTTGATCTCGATATATTATGGAATATGCAATCATGCATGATATCGCACTTCTGCACAAAATTGATTGTGGTCACTCTAGTTCTCATTGGATGTGTGCTCCAAATCTCAGAACCCATAGAAATGTTTTTTTTTTCAAATCTGAAATGACCAATGACATTAAAAATTATCTGAAGATGGAGTCAGGAGGTGAATAGTGAAACTCTTCAGTGGCTTCTAGTAAAATATGGTGAATGCACTGGGGCCGTTCTCAGCATGAACTATAATTTTATTTTTAACTTTTTAGTCCATATTACTACAAAAGACTAAAAAAGACTATGGGAGAAAAACTCTTCGGTTGATTCATTCACTATTAATAACTAAATTTTGGAGAATATGCTGAGACCCAGTGCATTCGCCATATCTTTGAATTGTAAATTATGCATTAATCATATTTTACTAATAGCCACTGAAGAGTTCCACTATTTACCCCCTGACTCCATCCTCTGATCAGCTCCAAGATACCAAATTATAGTATTGTCATCCAAATTACATACAGTGACCGGCAGAAAGTACGCATCATATGGGAAATTATTTTATTAATAAATTTTGACAAATATCGATTCGTGCAATCGCTTCTGCATCAGAAGAAACCCCAGAACACGTTGTACAGTGCCGTTCGTATTTTCGTGTTTGGCGGGAAATAAAAAAAAAAATATGTCTCACACTTATTCGAAAAAATATCGAAAAATGTTCATTGGAAGGGTTTTAGAATGATGTTTTAAGCTATGTACATGTTTTGAGAAAATCTGAGTAAAAAAAAAAAAAAAAAAAATTCCATAAAAAAAACAATTTGGAAAAATTCATTTTTGACAAAGAAACTTCTTAGTGAAGCCAACAGTAATATTTTGAATAATATTTTGTGAAGATTCGCAAGCTATTTCTATTTTATTCGGGGAAATTTGAAATTTGTTCATTTGTCATGTGTTCCGCTGCTTCATAAATCTCCAGGACATTATAATCCCGATACTATTTATTATTAATGATAAACCATGTATCTACACAATTTTAATTAAATTTTTTTATTAGAACAAAAAATTGATTTAATTTTTGACATAACAAGAACTTACAAATTTTTATATTTTTATTTTTATATAAAGAAATCCAAGGGCGTCAAATCGAGGGATCTTGCAGGCCACGGGTTTTCTGAATATCGTCTTATCCACTTATGGGGAAAGTGTTCGTTAAACCACGCTCTAACTTCAAGGGCTCTATGTATTGTCGCTCCGCCTTGTTGGAAAAAAATATAATTTCTTCTTTCCAGCGGTGATCCATGTAAGAAATCGAAAAACTCATTATTTAAAAACAAATAATTTCGTGAATTAAAGTTGCCCCTAAAAAAGGAAGGCCCAACGATCTGCGTATCTAATATGCCGCACCAAACATTACTTTTGAAGAAAAATTGACTTTTTGCTCTATTGTCCAATTTTTGTTCTCATCAGCTCATCATCCACAGTTCTGGGAAATTTTGGCATTCTTCAATCATGCCTTCGAACCAAAATGAAAAATCTAAGCGGGCATCGAAATCTCGATCGAGTAAGGTGTGGATACATTTTGGCTTGTATGCACGAAATTCAATATTCTTCAAAATTCTTCTAATGGATTTACCAGTTTGTTCCTGCCTATCCGAAAGTGCCATCATTGGATCTTCTGTTACCGATAACAAAACATTGAAGGTATCTTCTTCATTAGTGACGGGCTCACTATGTGGAATTTTGTAACGATTTTCTACACTGCCTGTAGCTTTAAATTTGTTTAAAATACGCAACACAGAAGATCCATTGGTATTCTTATTTGGATATCTAGCGTTGAATATATCTGCTGCTTCTCTGGAACTATGAAAACGCCACATATTAAGACGAGCTCAATTTTTTCTTGTAAACTTGCTTTTCTTGAGCCATCTCTAATTTTTGTTAACGCACAACAAAATGTAAAATTACTTTAAATGAAAAAAATTATACAAGAAAGACGATAAAAATACCTGGATAAATAATAACACTTCGTTTGACAACTCTTAATAACATATTAGCATTATTAGTCAATTGTTTCATGGCCTCTTCGATCATGATGAAATCCGCGATGCAACAATGATAATATTGTAGGTATGTATAATTCCAACAATTTGCTAAGAATCAATTCATTTTTTGTTCGAATAATTGTTTCTAATCAAAATTGTTTAGATACAAGGGCATTTATTGAATAATAAACAGTATCGGGATTATAATGTCCTGGAGATATTTCAGTGACTCCTTATGAAGCACCTGAACACATGGCAAATTCACAGATTTCAAATTTTCTCCAAATAAAATAGAAATATCTTGCAAATCTTTACAAACCATTATTTGAAATATGACTGTTGGCTTTACTAATAAGTTTCTTCATCAGAAATGATTTTTTCCAAATTGTTTTTTTCATAGCATTTTTTTAACTCAGATTTTTTTTCAAAAATGACAATCTGAACAACTTTTCCGATTAACATTTTTCGATATTTTTCGATAAATGTGTTTTAAGACATTTTATTTAATAATTATTTTTTTACATTTCCCGCCAAACACGAAACGACACTGCACAACGTCTTCTAGGTCTGGTTCTGGTCACTGTATACATAAGTTTTATTTCGATACGACAATTAGAAGTAGGTTAAAATTGACTTCCAAGATTTTATTACATTGTTAGTTACAAGTGAAGCTAATAAAAGCGTGTTAAAAAAAGGAGAAAAAACCTATCTACACCCCACCTTCAAAACTAAATTCCTCTTGCTCTTGGATTCAAATGCAGATAACTGCTGAAAAATGATAGTTTATTCAATCTGCTATCCATAGTCTGATTGAGAAAATTAATTATCATATCAAAAAACGTTAAATAAACACAAATACTCACATATTTAAAAAACAAAGAACACAACAGTGTGTGGTCAACGAACAACTGAATCTTTCGAGATAAAGAAATATAATATTTTGTTTGTCATATATAACTTTTTTTACGTTCATAGAGAATTCTATATATTACACATGAATTTGACTAAGATGGTATCTTGTCTTTCAGCTAAGTGAATGATTTTCCAATTGTCCTTGAATTGCAAGAGGCAAACTTGTGAATGTTTCCGTTTTCAGTATTTGTATAATAATATAAATTGAGAACTATGTTCACCAACATAGGACTGGCTGTACCCCATTTCTGTACATGAAATATTCAATCAAATATAAAATAACTTGAGTCAAGAATAAAATCGATTCATTTGAAAAAAAACATTGGAATATCTGTGACGGCAGAAATTATTTTCCATTCTGATCACAGAGATTCTGAGATCAAAATGGAGAACCCTAGTTTTCAACCCAGTTGACAGGCGAAATTCCCTATAGCTGTACGTAATTTCTGTTAATGAAATATTCAATCAAGAATAATATAACTTGAGTCAAAAATAAAATCGATTGATTTGAAAATTAAAACTTTGGAATATCTGTATAACCAGAAATTATTTTTCATTCTGATCAGAAAGATTCGGAGATCAAAATGGAAAACCATAGTTCCAACCCGGTTGATGTTGGGAAAGAGGTAACTGCCGTTTTCGCACCTACAGGTCATAAGAGTTGATAATAGTTAATTACTGAGTGATTGTTACATAAAGATTTTTCTTTGATAGAGACTAGAGCTTATTGAGAGACATTCTTGGGCGCATATTACTATAGCATGGATTTCTGCTTGAAAAATTGTTGAGGCTTTGCCTGGGCGTTTCTGGAACCTGAAACTAGGACCTGTTACTCACACTCCAGCCCTTTTGTCCATATTGGAACCATCGGTACACTAGAGTGATGTATTTCTTCCTAGTTGAGGCCTGTTTGTTGTGAATATATGGTGGTTGTTTATAGCCACTCCATAATTCACTCCAAAGTCGTGCCTAATCGGCCTAATTCTAGGGGAATATTTTCAAGAATCTTCAGATGTCCATTCAGATTTTCTTCGTTAGAGGAAAAATACAGTCCATTTTCCTCAAATCACTCAAAGCGTTCGATTCCAAACATTTTTTTAAAAAGACTGCTACGATTGAATCAACTTTTGATCCCATTCATACTTTTATTGAACGTATTGAATAATGGAAATACATCCACGTTGGAATATTTTGATGAAAACTGGTTGAATTCAGATTGAATAGAATCAAATTAAATTGTATATAATGAGATAAAATGTTATGGAAATGAACATAAAAAGATCGAAATGAAATCATCATATTCTATTCGATTTACTATTGTCTGTAGAGTGAACGGAACTCCATTATATTCGAAATACAATCTGAACAGAACATTAGCAAAAATTCCGTTTCCAGGGGTAAAAACAAATGGTTTGTTTTTCATCGGTAAAACTGTTTTTGCACGAAAGTTATGTTTTCACAGAAATAACTCGAGAATGAAAGGTGAAAAAATTATCTCGAGTGATTTTGTCATACCTGTGAAGTGAGTAGATGTAGTAGTGACCAAATTTCATGCGTGGTATAGTCTGAAGGCACCCATTGCCGCTTCCTTTATCACACACAGGTGCAGTGGCGGATGATGCAATATTACTTCTAATGCGGCAGTGAATATTGCCACTATGATTCCCAGACAGGCTAACCGCTGCACTTCTTGCTGCTTGATTCGTGCCGAGTACTGTCAGGTTTCTGACCACCATACTGAAGAGGCATAAGTGACCATGGGTTTGATAATCATTTGATATAACCAGTATATAATTTTCGGCTTCAAACCCCATGTCTTGCCAAAAACCCTGAGGCACGTCCAGGTTGCCGCTGTAGCCTTGGAAATAATGTTATTGATATAGCTGTTTCATGTCAGTATTTAGTAAATTATAATGGCCAGGTATTTGACTTCCAGGTATTTAACTTCCTTGGAAAAAAGTAAGCTGAGTTCCATTCAGGGTTGGGGCTTTCAGTTGGTACTTTTGCCTCTATGTGAATGGAACCAGCACTGTTTTGCTAGTATTCACATTCAGTCCCCAATTTGCGCACCAGCTTCTGATTATATTCAGGGCTGTGCCATCATGTTTGCCTCTGATAGTGACGACGACCAGGTCATCAGCGTTACCTTGAGTCGTGATTTCAGAGTCACGTATCTTCACTATCAGATTATCCACGGTCAAAGACCACAGCAAAGGCGATAGACTCCACTTTGGGAAAAATATATAGTTAAGACGAATGACTTATTGAAATACAACTATCTCACAAAATTACAGAATTGAAGGAAGTGTTTTGCAAAGAAAATTTGTTACTATTTTTGATTTCCATCTTTGGAGGGACTGATACTCACTCAAGTTTGCTTTTTACGATTTGAAAACAACTTCTTGAACATTTTTCAATCAGTTGAAATATAAGATACCACCTGAATCCGAATAATCTCTTATATACAGGACGTTTCACGATGAGCGTTAATTAGACGTTTCTGGCAATCCAGACAACGGATCAACCTGAAAATTTCATCATCCCATCATTTCATAAATTAATATGATCTACACGCCTGAAATATTTTAGACGATGCGGCTTTGCCGCTCCTACTATGAAGTAGCGGCCACTTTGATTTTTCAAATGGAACACCCTGTGTATAATATCATATAATGATTTCTTATCACTTTGTCAACAACTTCATGTACTATTTCCCTATACCTATCTGTTACCGTTTAGAAGATATAAATTAATTTCGATTTTCTTTTACCAAACATGTACTTTCATAATCGCTGATAATCTTGAACTCTCTGGTACTAAGACGATCACATTCGAAATGGAGTGGAGTGGGGTGATACCATGAGGATCTTCACTTCGGTTCATATTTTTATTTGCCTCATACACGGTCTTTAAAGGATGCAGATACTTTGTTCACATGAAAAAATGAGTGGAAGTCAATTTTTTCAAATGGAACACCCTGTATATTTCCTCATTTTCGAGCTCTACATCCAATTTTAGATCAACTTTGTTCAGATAATCCTCGTTTTCGAGATAAACTGTTTCAAACAGAAACCGACAGGGTTTCCTTGTATTCATCACTTATTTTTGAAATTTAACAGATTCCGTTCGCTGTTCCTTCATCAGTCACAGATAATACAATGGATAAATAATTATTAAAATACTCTTCAACCATCGAATGAAACTTCTCTTCAAATAATAGTTTTATTAACGCTGACACACGAATTGAAAATAATTTCATGAATTAGTAAGTTAATTCAATTGTCAGTGTATTTCAGAATATGTTCGAACACATCTCCACCTCTTCTTAAACAAACATGTAATCTCTTCAAAAGATTTTCATGTGTAGCGCTTCTGATTGAGTCTGGAGTTAAACTATTGAAAGCAGTTCAAACTCTCGATTTCATATCTTCCATTGTTGTTACTGGATTGGAGTAAACCATATTTTTAATGAAACCCCACATAAAATATTCTAATTGATTGCTATCTAGGAAGCCAACGAAAAGGTCCATTATTACCAATCCATCTGTCTTCGAAGATTTCAGTTAAAGCTTCGCTTATTGAACGAGAATTAGGGGGTGGAGCACCATCCATTTGGTACCATACACATTCTCTTCCTGGCCTATTATTTAAAATCATTTGAATTCCATTTCTCAGAAAATCTTCATATTTAGTTGCATTCAAGTTATCATCATAAAACTCGATATAAAAAATTTACCTATTCTTTATGGCACAAAATACATTAAATTGCCATAATTCTTGAAAACCCCTTTGGCGAACGACATGGGGATTTTCTGGCGCCCAATAATGACTGTTGTGTCTATTGAAAACTCCATTTTTTGTAAACTTGGCCTCGTCTGTCTATATGATATTGTCAAGGAAATGTTCATCCTCTTGAGTCTTGACAAGTAACCATTCAAAGATTTCCACTCTACGAGGCAAATCAGTCTCTTTCAGATGTTGGACACAGTAGAATTTATAGAGATGCCATTTGTGCTTATTAAGAATGCGATAAATTGTCACGTAGGGTATACATATCTCCCTTTCATCCTCGTGTAGAGAAGCATTTGGAAATGCATGAAAAAATCCCAAAACTGTTATGCCATTGTCATCATCATTCCCTTCAGGCTTTCTACGAATGATTTTTGGACGAAAGGTTCCATTCAACCTACAGTGTTTTAGTAGTCGATTTATCACATTATTATTCGGCTTCGGAAGTTGTGGATATCTTTCATGAAATACTCGGCATTTTCTACTTGCAATTCTATTGCACTCACCATAAATTATTAATGAATTCAAGAAATCTTCATTACTGTAACCTAATCTTGACAGTTTTCTATTATAATTGGTATCACAATCAGTCAAAACCACCAACGAAAGTTTGACGTTTCAAAATTGGATCACTCATTTTTCCAAAGCACACTATTAAAAAATATTAATTTGCAATGTTGTACGGTAGAGACAATCAATACCTCAATGCATACAAATTGTAACTTTTTCTAAGGTACATATCAATTTCGAATTGACTGATTTGAGACTGTCGTGAAACTAAATAAAAAAAAAATATTACATAGAATGAAATAGATGTTAAATTTTGCTTCCTGCGTCTGGCGTGGGGCGCTGGGGATGGCGGGGGTCGGGGGCGCTTTGCGGGCTTGGGAGGGTTGTGCACTTTGTGCAGATGTCCTTCGATTATTCTACACAAGTGTATTAAGTTTCCCACATTTAATGTTTTTATGTGTTTTGTATATGTTTTTATATGTGTGCATTCATGTTTACATTTCTACATTTCTACTTCACCTTTATAACTCTCATTTTATTTTGTTATTTTTGTATTTTTGTCTTTTAATTATGCTAAGATTAGGTTAAGGTTGGTTGAGTGGAAGACCATCACCTTGCGCCCAGCAAGAGATGAACTTCGCCATTTCAGTATACCATTTTAACTGTACTGAATAAAGATTATTATTATTATTATTATTATTTTCGTTTTTAAACACTACCAGTCAGGCCCTTACTTCCGAAGCTCCGACCCATTCGGAAGGGCGCGCTGGTTACATAAACCAATGACCTCTCATCACACCCGTGAGGTGAGAGATCATTGGGTCCGAGAATCATGTGTCCTGAGCAAACGTAACGATCCGAGAATGACTGCCTTCTGCATGCGGCCGGCTAGAGATTCTGCCGATTTACGGCATGCCGGTATAATTTCCAGGTTTGAGAGTAGCGTTGGCTCATTCCACCAAGGGCCCCTTAATAGAACCACTTTACAGAATTGTCTGGATAGAGTCTGCGGAGCTCGAAGAGTAAATCTCGATACTTCGTCCGTTTCTCGTCCTCTTTTCGCACGATATTCGTCTCGCCCGGAGCCGAAAACTCTATGACGTATATCGTTTTCTGCTCGCGGTCGAAGAGGACTACATCAGGCTTGTTGGCTTGTATTTGCCTGAGGGTGGGGAATGAGTAGTTCCAATAAATTCGGCACTTCTCATTCTCCACAACGGACTCAATATCCCCCGGAGCGTAGGGCAGCACCGGTGTCTCATCAATACCGTACGAGTGTCGTAAATGATAATACAGCACTCGTAACGCCGCGTTATGACGATGGATATAGGCTGAGACCGCATATACTGTACATGCTGACAGCAAGTGCATGATGGTCTCAGGCGCTCCACGGCAGGCCCTGCATCTTGTGTCAGGGACCTCTATACCCATCACGCGGCTTCGGTAGACGAGAGTGTTGAAAACACCGTCCTGGCAAGCCATGATGAATCCCTCAGTCTCCGACTTGAGTCCACCTGACCTAAGGAATGCAAAGGTCAGCCTTTCGGATAAGCCGTGGTCTTCAATGTGTTTGTAGAAGATTCCATGCATCGGCTTATCCTTGTGGAGCTGCAGATGTACAGTATTCTCTGCAGCTTATTATTATTATTATTATTATTATTATTATTATTATTATTATTAATGAGTGATGAATACAAGGAAACCACGTAATTTTCTGTTTGAAGCAGTTTATCTCGAAAACGGTTCGAAATCGAAATAGGATCATCTGAACAAAGTCAATCTGAAATTGGATGTAGAGCTAAAAAATGTGGAGATATACAGGGTGTTCTACTTGAAAAAATTGACTTCCACTAATTTTTTCATGTGAACAAAGTATCTGCATTTTTTAAAGACCCTGTATAAGGCAAATAAAAATATGACTCGAAGTGAAGATCCTCATGGTATCACTCCATTCCTTTTTGAATTTGATCGTCTTAGTACCAGAAGGTTCAAGATTATCAGCGATTATAAAAGTACATGTTTGGTAAAACAAAATTCGAAATTAATTTATATCTTCTAAACGGTAACAGATTGGTATAGAGAAATAGTGCATGAAGTTGTTGACAAACTGATAAGAAATCATAATATGATATTATATACAGGGTGTTCCATTTGAAAAATCAAAGTAGCCGCTACTTTATAGTGGAAGCGGCAACGCCGCATCGTCTTGAATTTTAGGTGTGTAGATCATATAAATTTATGCATACTGTGAAATTTTCAGGTTGACCCGTTGTCTGGTTTGCCAGAAACGTCTAATTAACGTTCATCGTGAAAAGCCCCGTATAGTATTCTCTAGGA
The DNA here is from genome assembly GCA_018342105.1 of Gonioctena quinquepunctata. NCBI lineage: Eukaryota > Metazoa > Arthropoda > Insecta > Coleoptera > Chrysomelidae > Gonioctena > Gonioctena quinquepunctata. The sequence goes on from JAFIRS010000128.1 coordinate 81,695, forward strand.
ATGTGGAAAATGTTATATAGGTCAAACTCAACAATACTTGAAAACTAGAACGTATCAAGATATAAATACGGTTGCTTTTAAAATAATTGTAAAAAAATTTTTAGAAATAATAGATAACATAACCATTTATTTGGATGTGTTAATCAGTTAATTTTCGACCATACAGTCTTATATTTGTTTTTTTATTCTAATGTATTAGTATCTGTATTTTATTAGACGTTTTTGATGTGCTACTTGTGTCAATGTAATTCAATCGGACTGTGGACAGAAGTTTGTATCAACTACCATTTTTAAATAGTTATGTGAAGTTAAATCCGTGAACAGAAATACTCAGTTCCAAAAGTGTGTTGTAGATATTTGTCATTATTGGTAACTTCAGATTTGAAAAAGAAGGAAACTCGTTCCGAAACGTTCGTTTTGAAAAATTGTTTCATATTCTGGTCCCTATTCGCGTTAGATCTAACTTCATTAAATCCGTGGGACGATAAAATTATGCATTAATGAAAAAGGAGAATGTGATTACATCAACAAATAAAAGTAAATTACTTTCAAAATCAATTTCATTGTTATATTTGAAGTTGTTAATACTGATTGGCAACGTTTCCCATTTGGATTAATTCCAATAACTATCGAATTCTTTTATGTCCTCTATTCATTCGAAGAAGGTCTCGTTGAATGAAAATATACGCAACTTCAACTCAAGTCCACCTTCATGAATAAAAAATACTGTGAAAAAGACTACCATCTCATGAACATGATTCCCAAGTTGATCCTCAGTGTTGAACATTTCCGGAGATCCGGCTATATAAAAATAAACTTGTTCCTCAGTATTTTGCGGTATTTTATATTCAAAACACTTTTAGTCACAATCCATGTCACCCACACGCCTCAGTTGACATCCAGCATATATTTTGAACACCAAACTTTACTTCAGCGGAAAACAGTTTCCAATGTGAACGAATTCGACCTCGGTAATTATTTTATTTGTTGTTTGAAATAGCTGTCTGAGTTGAGCGTTACTTTGATGTGAATGAAGGTAGACATATAATTCATACAGTGCGCGCGTAAAGTATGGAAACATGTAAGTATATTTGGAATGGCCCTGATCATTTTGTATATTATGTTCAAAGGGGTCAAATCTGGAGACCCTGCTGGCCATTCAATCCAATCCGGCGGTTTGCTAAAACAAAAAAAAAGAGTGCGGGTAACATTTACGCACCGTTAAAGTAAAACATTTTTGACGTTGTGGCAAATATTACGATTAAAGTTAAAATGAATAAGTCATATCGGAATTTAATATATATTGATAATATAATTCACAGTGAGCAACATAAAGTCATACACTCGAGCATAACAAATAAATTAATTCTATTATTATGAAAATTCAAATATGAAACACAGGTTCATGATAACTGAAATGAGAAACAATCCCCTAAATTTCTTAGAAAAACTGCATCAATTGTTGTACCATATCTCATTGTTGATTGAAGAGTAGAATTATTCACTGTCAAATTCATTTGAGTCTCAAACAATCAGTCTATGGTTGAGTTTCTTCTGAATGGAAATTAACATTGAAATCTCCAGTAAGATTCATCGGTAACTGATGGTAATTGCTATTCAGAAGACCTGAACTTTCAATAGTAACGTGGAGTAATTGCTGCTGGATGAATTGTTAATTGTTTGATACAGTTTCATTTGGAGGGATGTGAAGAACAACGATAACCACAGGTTGATCATGTTGAATATATCATTTTCTTTAATATAGCTGGTACCCGCATGGAAATTGTATTTTTTCCAAAGTTCTTCTTTCTGTTGTTAAATGCCTGTGGCTTTGCCAGCTTCCCGTTATCTCGTTTTCCTGTTTCCCGTTATCCCGTTACCTCATTTTCCGTTATCCCATTATCCTGTTATTTCGTTTTCTGTTATTCCGGTATCCCATTTCCCGTTGTCCCGTTTTCCATTATCCCTTTACCACATTATCCCGTTATCTCTTCATCCCATTATCTCCTCATCTCATCATCTAGTTTCCCGTTTACCGTTACCCCATTATCCCATTATTTCCTCATCTCATCATCTAGTTTCCCGTTTACCGTTATTTATACACACCAGGAAAACATACTTGAAATTGGAGGTTACCTTTTATTGGTTGGACTTAGTTGTGGAGAAATATTTTTTGAATAGACGCGGCCAATACTTGATGAAAAGTTATACACGAAAAGTATACACACAAAACTATGATGGAAAACAGTTACCCATAAATAATCAAGAACCAAGGAAAAGTATGAAAATCTAATAAGTATATGAAGCCTTTGAAAAATTCTCATCAAGAATAATATCACAAAGGATTATGTTGGTAAACACAATATTATATTCCATGTATGAAGAAATGAATTCCTACAAAGGCGTTCCTAAAATAGACGAACAAAGAATTCTTCAAATATTTATGACCTAAAGTGAACTAGGTTCACCCGGGAACAATAAAAAAAGATATTAATATTTGAGCTCCCTATATGGAAAGCAATTGAATCATAGTATGAGATGACTGTATAGTCTATAATTAAGAATAACACTAGGAATACTTGATGGGGAAGAAGTAATTATAGTAGTTTGCGGTAAAAACTCTCTGTGGGAGATTTAAAAAGCTATTAATTCGTACATTTTGAGATTCATTCTCATTCTCGACGGTCAATAGATTCAAGTAAAGTTAGTCAAAAGATTCAGATCAGTATAGATGTAATTCTATTAATATTTCGTGTTATTCCATCTTCAGAATAAATACAGTATGTACAATATATCCAAACTCTTACTGCAGAGTTTTCAGTCCGGATTTGTGAAGTAATTAATAGATGAAAAATAGAAAGTAAAATGGTAGCCACAGAAATAAAATGCGAACTATACACACGATATCACATGTTTTGAAATCTATCATTCACTGAACATAAGAATAACATAACAAGTATAAAATATGTTGATTTTTTTAAGTAGGTTCAAACAAAATCTTGCTTCTCAAAGAGTTAGTTTTCATACTTTTTTGAACCTAATCAAAGCCTATAAATGGACATAAGTCATACGTATTCCAGAGAAAGGGATCGTTAAAGCTGAATCGTCAAGAAATGTACGATAAAATAGACTCGGGCCCTATTAAATGTGTGTGCGCTCTGTTTTCCATAGCTCACAAAGGCCTCTGCTCCATAATTACGGAAACAAAAGCTCCATTTATAATGCAGGCGGCAAGCAGGACGAACCCTCCCTCAGTGCATTGTGCATGGTTCACATCTGAGTTATGCGTATTTTATAGGGAAATAGAGAAACTGAAAATCGATGACTTGTAGAAGTCGATTATGAAAAATCATTGACAATTGAGAATGACGGTGAACATTTTCAAGTATTGTTTTGGATTATCTCGTAACTGATCATAGGGCTACAATATTGAACAAAAAGGTTCTGAAACCCGAGTATAGGAAAATAAAATAACGTGGCATAATTGATCGTAATTTTCCATGGAATTTTCAAATTTAATATAACAATCGACGGAGAGTTTATTATATTCGCAGATGATACAACCATCTTATGGCATGATAATAACATTGATAGCTGAAAAGTTGATGAATGGTGTAATGCTAACTTACTCGCCTTCAACATCAATAAGAATTGAATAGTATACCAGTGTGCCCTACCCGATATCCCTCTAGGGGATGAATCAATAGCCAATGTAAGTATGAACAAATTTTGTGGTGTCTACATTGACAAGCAATTAAAGTTTCAACATCACGTCAAACAATTGGGCAAAGAGCTTTCATCAGGGTGTTATGCCCTGCGTATAGTGGCCAATGAACTGGGTACAGTAACAGCTAAAATAGTTTACCATGCACTGATTGAATCACATATTCGATATTGGATTGCATTCTGGGGTTCATGTAACCTAAAAAACTGTAATTCAATCTTTGTCCTTCAGAAACGTGCCATCCGATACTTATATAAGGTAGGACCGCAAGTGTCATGCAGGACACTATTTAAAGATAAAAATGTGTTAACTTTTGCATCCTTGTTTATCATTGAAACAGCTTGTTTAGTTTTTGAAAATAAATCTTTGGACGAAGTCAATGAAGGAATCACTCGTCAAAGAGGTAACTTGAAACTACCCATTCCATCATCCAATATATTCAAAAATGCATTAATATATCTGGCTGCAAAAATATATAACCATCTTCCATGGCACATAAAAATATTGAAAAATATGAACGCTTCAGATCTTCTGTGAAGAATAGTCTTTGTAATCTAGTTCTTTATAACGTTCAGGAATTGTTTCTGGCCACTTTTCAGTAACCTTACCCAATAGAGATATCCAACATGCTTGTCTATAAATAGTATTTTTTTTTGTTACTGTAAAACCCATATCAGGACATACACAGACCTAGTTTCGAAATATGCATATGTGATGTGTATGTGGGTGTATATATGTGTACATGTGTGAATGTGCATATATGTGTATGTATGAATATGTGTTCATATGTATATATGTATGTATATTGATGCGTTGTACATGTATTTACACAAGTATTTTATATCTGACTAATTGCAATTAACCTTGATTGCGACTATGACTGCTTTAACTGAACTTTATTTGTTTAAGTAAACGTATACAAGGTGATTCAAAAGAACTTTGACAAACTTCAGGAATCGATTCCTCACAATATTGTCCGAATAAATATATGTCTGGAAACGCTTCGTTTCCAAGATACAGGGTGTTGGAGTTTTATTTTTATTTTCGTTTTTTTTTAATAACTTTCGAAATACTAACCTTAATTAAACGAAAATTGGTATTGAGAGGTTTTTTGTCGAATTCAAACCTGATGTTATTATTGCTCTCACTCGTAGGGGACACCACCTACACGTCTCTCTCTTTTTGAAGATTCATAACTTTTTGGAGCGTACTTCTAGCACATTTTTCAGTAAAAAATGTATTCCTCTATCATATCCACGCAAAAAAGCTACATTTTTTACAAGTCGCTATAAGCAACTGTTTTCTAGATATTTGGACTTGAAAATTCCAAGTCGATTATTTGATACCATTATTTTTCATTTTTCACAGGAATGCTTAGGAAATGAATTTGACATTTAAGTAAGTAGTTTTGGTAATTACATATTATGTGACATTCAAACGTTTTGTTGAAGTTTCTGTAAGTTTTAAACCATTAATTTTGAAAAAATGGATTATTTAAACAATAATGCTCATTTAGACGATATGCATTTCGTTTATGGCCTTGCGGATGGCAATGCGCGCGAAGCAAGACGTATTTAGCAGGAGCGATTTCCTAATCGAGTTTTGCCTTCAGCTCCAACATTTAACAGTCTCCACCGTCGTTTGACAGAAACTGGAAGCTTTAAGAGGGCAGCTGATATTATTGGAAGACCACGAGCAATTCCTCTATCATATCTACGTAGAAAAGCTGCCCCTGTTACAAGTAGCTATAAGCAACCGTTTTCTAGAAATTTGGAGTTGAAAATTTCAAGACGATTATTTGATAATATATGCGTGTTAAAGTTATTAACATCATTTTACATTTTTCACAAGAATGCTTAGGAGATGAATTTGACGTTTAAGTAAGTAGTTTTGGTTTTTTATAGGGGGCACCACCTATTCTATTTATTTTTACTCGTTTGAAATAGTTATTTTTGTATTAAGGGTTCAAAATCTTTATTTGTTTTATTGAAAGTTTCAAGAAATATCAACATTTCATTTCAAGAAATTTTGAATATGTAGAATAAAATAAAATAAAGGAAACTAAATTGTACTCAAAAAAAATGTTCAAAGTGTCCACTTTCAGCGGAAATACAGGCATTCAGTATTTTAGTCGTTGAATCTTGTACCCGCTCAAAAATTATTGGTGTGTTTCACAGGCGTCTACTATTCGGTTTCTCAGATCTTCCTCGTTCGCTACTGGAGTTTTATGAACTAGTGACTCCAAATGTTCCCAAAATAAAAAATCTAGCGGGTTTAGATCTGGGGACCTTGATGTCCACGCCTGGTTAGGTTCTTCTACACCCCTACCGATCCATCGATTTGGATAGACAGTGTTAAGGAATTCCCTGGCTACAACGCTTTAATGGGCCGGAGCTCCATCATGCATAAACCACATGCGGATACGAATTTCTAATGGTACATTCTGAAGTCCCGGCAATTCATTTTATAAAAAGTATCTGTAAGTTGCGCCATTCAGTCGGAACGGAAGAAAGGATGGACCTATCACGTAATTATCTATTATTGCCGCCCATACATTTACAGAAAATTGATACTGATAATGTCTGCGTGCGGATTTTCCAGAGCCCAAACATGGTTGTTATGAAAGTTTGTGATAGCATTTCGGGAGAAGTTTGTCTCGTCCGTGAAGAGTACATATCTTAAAAATTGGGGATTTCCAGCCAATTTTCTCGAAAACCACTGACACATAGTAATGCGTTGGGGAAAGTCACGTGGCAAAAATGCTTGTACCCTTTGAATATGGTATTCATAAAATTGTTGATCGTGGATAATTTTCCAAACTGTGGACTGAGTAGAATTGAGAGCTTCAGCAATTATTCTTGTATTTGTTTCTGGATTCTCCTCGAGAGCGTTCAAAACAGTTTTTTCCAATTCTAGGGTTCGGACTGCTCGTGGTCTTCCAATAATATAAGTTGCCCTCTCAAAGCTACCTGTTTCTGCCGAACGACGGTGGAGACTGGTAAATGTTGGAGCTGAAGGCAGTACTCGATTAGGAAATCGTTACTGGTAAATACATCTTGCTTCGCGCGCATTGCCATCCGCAAGGCCATGAACAAAATGCATATCGGCTTAATGAGCATTATTGTTCAAATAATCTATTTTTGCAAAATTCTTGTTTTAAAACTTCCAGAAACTTCAACGAAACAACACTGTCACATAATATGTAATTATCAAAACTACTTACTCAAACGTCAAATTCATTTCCTAAGCATTCTTGTGATAAATGCAAAATAACGGTAATAACTTCAACACGCATCGATTATCAAAAAATCGACTTGAAATTTTCAAGTCCAAATATTTAGAAAACGGTTGCTTATAGCGACTTGTAACAGGAGTAGCTTTTTTACGTAGATAGGATAGAGGAATTGAATCTTTCACTGAAAAATGTGCTAGAGATACACTCAAAAAAGTTATGAATCTTCAAAAAAGAAAAAGACGTGTACGTGGCACCCCCTACTAGTAAGAGCTATGATAACATCAGGATCGAATTTGGAACCTCAAAAAACCTCTCAATACCAATTTTCTTTCAATTGAGGTCAGTATTTCGAAAGTTATTCAAATAAAAAGAAAATAAAAATAAAACTTCAACACCCTGTATCTTGGAAACGAAGCGTTTCCGGATATATATTTATTTGGGCAATTCATATTAGAATATTGTGAGGAATCACTTCCTGAAGTTTGTCAAAGTTCTTTTGAATCACCCTGTACAAAGGTACAACGGTAACAGTGGAAGCAAATACCAATTTCAAAAATGGTGCAAGAAAAATTCTTTTATGTTATAAAAGCAAGGAATATGAAGAAGTGATTTCAATTTATTTTTGAATTTTGTTTCACTGAGGTTTTTGACATGTCAAGGAGCATATTATAAATTTGTCTATTGAGGACCTCTACGTGTGACGTTGTTCGACTTCTCATAGAACATGAATGAATTTCAGAGGTATTTGTTAGCAACCGTTCATTTTCATGAATGAGAGTTCTCAATTCAAGAATTAATAAGTCGGCCATCGAGAATATCACTTCACGAAATATTATCTTCATGAATCCATCTGTTGCAACTCACATAATATTCTGATATCTGTTTTTGGAACTTGAAAGTATAGTAACAGTTCACTTCATTACACCAGAACTCAATACCATACTGCAGCGGGGCTATGGAAATAGGCAAAGTGAACAATTTTTGCCGTTGTTGTGTCACAAAGCAATGATAAGTTAGAAAAAAAGAATCATTTTTATTTTTCCAAATTTAGCAAAACATTTTATTTCCAGTTCATTTCCAAAATTGATAAATCAGATCAGTTTTCGAAAACATTCAAATCAAAACATTCAACAACAAAAACAAGGCCTACAATACAAAACATTTGTGTCACATTTTAAGCGACCTAGAAATGCTAAATTAAAATATAACAAAGCAGAATTACTAACCTTGATCCAGTTGATGAATGAAAAACAATCAGGTTTCGAGGTAAGCAGAGAAAAGTAAAGATGAGTTAGTGGTTGTCAGGTCCTGGTGTGTGTCGCAAGTCATTAGTCGGTGAAGTGCCCTCCTCTACAATATAATAGCTGGAAGTGAAAGATGTTCCTCATTGTGTAAGGCCCTACTTCCATTGTACAAACTTGTTAAATTGTTTTTTTGATCATCCCGATATTCTGCACAGTGCCATCTTTTTTTTTAATATTCAAAATCTCTCTTGACTGTGTTAGGTTTGTTTTTTCGGTAAACCAAGTGTTCTCTCTTGGTTATTCAACTATTACTATATGTCCAGTCCACAACGAATTAACGGGATCCTCAATCCCAGAGTTGAAATAGTTTTATCTTTTTTCTAATAGTATAAAGAGATCTATACTGAGCTATATATTCAATTGTCTGATGTGTTCTGACCATTTCAGTTGCGCATCTACGAAAACAACTAGACATTTTGTTCTACATGTTGAATGTATTCATCATTCACTGGTAAAGTAGAACCAGAAATCTAAGAAGGTCATAAATAGAAGCCGACGACCCTCATTATAACCTATCGTTCGAAATATAGATAAGCAATAAAAGTGTGTGTCCCTCCAAAGATTCCCAGGTCCAGATTGAAATATCTCATGAAATAGTTTGGCATTTTGATAATAATGGACTCTCCATTATTTTTAGCTTTTGTTGACAGTTCTGTATTTAAATTTATTTGATAATAAAAAATCTCGTAAGGTTATTCAATAACCCTTGGTAAGGATATGTTTAAATGTGTGTAAATAATAAAATTTACTTACCTGACCATTAATGAGATGCTAGCGACAGTGGTCTATTTGCGGTTACAAAATGAATTACCTACCAGATTTGGAAAACAAGACTGTGTTGAGAACTGACCGCTTCCCAATTTCAGAAATGAAAGGAGGAAAGTTAAAAAACATTTAGTCATTACCTACCTAATTTTCCGTTGTGTCAGTTGTGTCCAGGGTTGCAAAGAGACTTTGAGGAAGTCTCTTTTACAAAACGGATTTAAATTAAAAAAACTCACTAGTAGCAGAAAAATCATAATGGAATCTGTGCCCCTTAAGAAATAGAGATTTCAATGATAAACGAATTCAGAGTAGTGTATTTGGATGAAACTTGGTTCGATACACACGATATTCTAAACAAAAGTTGGGTAGACTCATCTGACTTGTGCCAAACTAATGCGCCGTCTAATAAAGAAAAACGCATTACGATAATTCACACAGGAACCGAAAATGGTTTTATACCAAATGCGTTGTCTTTATCGGCACAGAATGTTGAGAACTCTTTAGTCGATTATCATGATGATACTACAGCCGAATTATTTGAAGACTGGTTCCAAAATAAATCCATACCAAATATTCCACCCAGCAGTATTATCGTCATGGATAATGCTAGCTACCACAGTCGAAGACTAGATGAAGCACCATGTTCAAATGACACCAAAGCCACTATACAAGAATATATGTTATATAATGATATGTACTATGAGGAAAAGTACACAAAAAAACAGTTACTAGAAGTTTTACGCAGTTATTTGATAAAAAAGAAATATTTATGTGATTCATTGGCTGGAAGCTTGGGAATACGGTGCTCATACCCAATTGAATATATATGGCATCAGCTTGAGTCAGCAGTTCGAAGAAATAATACTTCTCCAACCTTTAGTTCAACTGTGGTAGTTCTCATGCAAACAGAAACTGCAAACATTCCTGATAGCAGCTGGGCCAAGTGTGTTTCCCATATTGAAAAGGTGGATAAGTCATATATGGATATAGCAAAAATTCCCAAAGGAAAGTTTATTATCAATTTGGATGACGACAGTAAAAGTGAAAATGATCTTCGTGAGTAATTTTGTTTATAAATACCTTTTATCGAGTTACTGAACTTTTTATAAAGTATAAAGTTTGGCATTTTACATTAATTAGGTATATCATATATTATTATATAATATTATATATTCATATATATATTACTATCATAAATTGTATATAAACAATTCTCAATTATATTCAAGCGATTTTTCTCAATAATTTAACCCAATATCATTATACCTACCTATAAAACAAAATGTAATGGCTAGGGCAGGTACAACTCTGCGTAGAATCCACCGCCTGCTGATAACTCAAGAGGTTGGTGATTTACGACCTTCTTAGATTTCTGATTCTACCATATATCAAAACTATCTACTCGTGTTGTGGTTGAAATAACATATTGTGATTTCTCATCTGGTCGATTCGAACAGGGAAAAGGTTTTGGTAACAATCGACAAATGTTTCCTGAACGAAATTCGATATCAATCTACGAACACGAATATTTGTGAAAATATATACATAAAGAATAGTTTCATGACGGATAATTCGATTTCAATAACTCGCTAACGAATCACGCAAAAATGCCACATGAGTGAAATATCCTCTCAAATCACCATTCCTATTGGAAAGCTATTGGAAGGTGTACGCCTCCGGCTCAAAGCATTCCTTCCCACCCGACCGCTTGGCAATTTCTATCAATTCTCGCCTTTTCTTACAAGCATTTCCATGTCACCTGGTCCTCAAGGGACACACACAAACAGAAATATTTCATTTCGGCTACATGCAAATGCGAACGAGCTCATATGGAAAGCCGAGGAGTAGACTGGAAATTGATTTTTCATTGTAAATTTTCCCTTTATTGTACATTATAACACCTAGGAGCGATATTTCCCCAGAGGTTCGCCTGGCTAACCGCTACTACCTACCAGATTCATTTCTTTGGATGGAATCCCATATTTTGGAGAGAGTTGTTGAAACTTGGTCAATTCGAATTGAATGATAATTATATAAACCTTCTTCATAAAATGCCTGCTTTATTCTATCATTGTGCTTTCTGCTGTTCAAACATCTTATGAACCTTACTGTAACTAATGGATGGAGAACGTCGTCGCATATTTCACGAGGGCGTAGTCATGTTGAGAAATCAGTTTCTTTTGTCTTATAATACGACCAACCAATCGACTAATATTTTCTGATCAGCTGGTGAATGAATGACCTAGCAACGAATCAGAAAACAGTACGCGATGTGCCTGAAAAGGAAGTTGGAAATTCTTGTTCATCTGAAGAACTGTTCTATAGCCGACAAACTAGCTGATGAAATAATTTGCGAAGCAAATCCTTTAGATTCCATCAATCACATCGCCAGATCTAATTCTTTTTGTTATTTACCGACTTATGCAAGTGAAATAAAAAAAAATCTCAATGAAATAAAAAACAAAAACTCTTCAGGATGGGATGATATATCATTAAAAATATTTCTAAAATTACCAGACAATGTTTTAGATATTCTGGCAGATGTTATAAATTCATCAGCTTTGAATGGCATTTTTTCATCTTGTCTGAAAATTGCTGAGGTCATTCCATTAGTTGGAGGGGGGATCCAAGCATACCATCAAATTTCAGGCCCATTTCTTCATTACCAACTTTAGCAAAAGTTATTGAAAAACCGATGAAAAAAAGAATATTATACTTTCTTGAGGAAAATAATCTCATCTATTCCAAACAGTTTGGTTTTCCTCGGGGAACTACTTTATCTTCAACTGAATGATGGAGAGGTTGAAGCTGCAGTATTTTTTGCGATTTGACAAAAGCTTTCGACTGCATCAATCACAATATATTGCTGCAAAAGGTCGAAATTTATGGTTTTAGAGGAAACCTACTGTGGTTTAAGAACATTTACTGAAATAAAATACGGGGAACCACAGGGGTCTGTTCTCGGTCCTCTTTTGTTTTTACTATATATAAACGATTTAGCCGATGTATCCATTAATGAGAAATGTACTATCTTTGCAGACGATACATCCATACTATGGCACAATAACAGCATGGTCACGTTACAAAATAATTTAGAAAATGATCTGGAAAAAGTCAAACAGTGGTGCAGCGCAAACCTGTTAACGTTCAATGTTTTTAATACGAATATTTCAACATTCAGATGAATTACAGATTTTGTCTCGCTCAGTGAACGAATAATTGAGCCCAAAGCTGAGATTGAATTCTTAGGGCTACATATTGACAATAAATTGAGATTTGAAGACCACATCAGCAAACTATGCAAGTTGCTATGCCATAAGGACCAAACCTGTTAACGTTCAATGTTTCTAATACGAATATTTCAACATTCAGATGAATTACAGATTATGTCTCGCTCAATGAACGAATATTTGAGCCCAAAGCTGAGATTAAATTCTTAGGGCTACATATTGACAATAAATTGAGATTTAAAGACCACATCAGCAAACTATGCAAGTTGCTATGCCATAAGGACAATATCATCCAACATGGATTCTCTATCAGCAAAAAACGCATACTTTGTGCTTTGTGAGTCTTACTTGCGCTATGGAATTTGTTTCTGGGTGCAAGTTCTCAAACTTCAACCAACTCAGTTTTTATGCTTCAAAAAAAGGCGCTGAGATATATATGTCAAGCAAAAATAAGTGATTCCTGTAAACCTCTTTTTTTAACACAACAAATTTCACCCTTTGCCTACGTCTTTATTTCAGAATCGGTTTGTCTAATTCATAAGAACTGCAAGAACATTATCAATCGAACTACGAAACCAGACTCTATTATAACATCAGTCTTCCTATTCCCTCAACTTCTCAAATCAAATCCTCCTTATTTTATGATGGAAAGAAACTATCCAACCATCTTCCTCTTTCCATCAGGAAAATAAATAATAATTACAAATTTCGTAAAGAGGTTAAAAAAAAACCTTTGTCTAGGAGTCTATTATAATGCAGATTAATTCCTCATTGACAATTTCACAACTTACAATAAAAATTCCTAAGGGGATAGTTACATTGTGGATGCTCAAATATACTTTAAGCTCTTAAATACATACATATATATTCTTTAATGTTGTCTAAACTTTGTTACTATATTTATATTTTTTATTTATTTAAACTTATAGTGTGCTGTTTTTAAAAAAAGTCTATGTAGTAACTTTTATCTTAGGTTCAAGTAACTTTGTCAACAAAATCAATGTTTTCATGACAATAAAGCATTTCAGATTCTGATTCTTAGGCAACTTGCAAATTAACCGATAAAGGCGCGTTGCAAGTCTTTGCGGCGCAAACTCCATATGGAGGTCATTAGGCAGGTTGTGACTAATGAATAAAATTCATCATTTGAAATTATATTTGAATATGATGTTTCAAAACCATTGTAAATCGACTTTCTAGGGACGGAAATAATAACTATTATCCCTAGAATCGTTATGTTATCCATGACGTCAAGACACTTTTTCAAACTATTTTGTAACTTAACTTTCACCTTCGGGCTCCAGATTTTATAGTGGCTTACTTCACTTACCAGGGGTAGCAAGAGATGGATCTACGGATGTCCAGGGGTCTGGGCTTTTTGACTTAGTTGAAGTCTCAAGAGGTCTGTGGGCTTTAATTACAGCCCTAGGGACTGGACTCCGGTTACTTTGAATTGCACAGACATTCAGACAGACCTGTCTTTATCCTAACTTGAACAAGGGTTCTGATTCTATAGTTTATATCCCTGAAATTTTATTTAAAATTCAACTTATTCAATTTTTACAATCTGAATTTATTCAATATATTTTATTCACTAAATTGAACAGATGAAAGTAAATTTATCAGCTCATGAGTTCCAACAATGAACATAAACTAGAATACCTCTAACAAAATATAATTACACAATACCGTTGTGAGATACTCACTTTGTCACCCTGGAGACCGATTTTTCTATTTTTACAATCTAAGCTCAGAAAGTGATTTTTCTTGTGCCTTCTTGGGAATTGAATTCGCCCACTTCAACTTTATGTCTTTATAAATTCATCTTCAAATAAAAAAAAACTTCACGGGCTTTTCATAATAATTACTTCGAGCTTCTCGTAGTGAAAACTGCACCACCACTTCAATATATCGCACCACCCGTTCTCAAAGCTCAAACTACGGCATAATCACACTCCTGATCTACCCCAAGCTAAGTACCAACTTGGCAGAAAGCAGTTTTATGGCTTGGATTCTGCAAGAGACATCAACATTTATTACTTATCATGTTCACAATTATTTTAACTTAGAAAGTTATCTTTTTGTCCCCTTTTACAAAATCTCACTACGTTTTTACTAATATAAATGAACCTTTTTCTACCATCATAGTAAAAACAGTCCGAGATGTCGTTTAGACTTGTAAACTTGTCTTGTGTACGTTCCAGTAGCTTTGTATATTTATACATATTTCCAGACGGGGATAATTTTGTTGCTAATCTCTGTACTTTTTTGGTTTATTTTCGATAGGACTTTCCAAGTTTGTGTGTACACGTAAAAAAAGGATTTGTGATTCAACTATTTGATCACTCTTATTGGCTTGACCCGACTTAATAAAATGCATCCCAAAACAAAGGTATTCGATGGATGGAATCGTTATATTGCGGTGACAAAATGGATTTCTCAATGCGATGCTAACAATTCTTTGATTTGAATATATGTTCATCTATTGAAACAATCTCCAACTCATATTGAATGGAAATTTGTTTCAACACAAATATAATATTTATTTGAATCAAACAATGGAAAATGATTGGAGAATATTATATTGGTTGAATTATACAGTGCTTCTCAAAAGTCCCCTCCCCCCTCTTATTTTTGGAACGATTATACATAAACAAGTGAAATTTGGAAACTGGATATCAAAGGTTGTAAACTTCCCTACTAGTGATGATAGATGACGAAATCGTCAAAGATGACGTCACAAGGCCATTGTGACCAATAATTTTGAATGGAACCCTACGGCAAGCGACACCTGTTTCGAAAAAACTTATTCTCATTAGTAAACATTAAAATGTAAATTTCATTCAGTATGATATTGATTACAGATTTAAGAATCAGTATCTACTTGAAGAAATTGCTCTAAGTGACCCCCATTTACTTCCTGACAGTGAAATATCCTATTTTTAAACTCTACTCGTACTTTTGCAAATGTGTCTGCGGAAACAGCCCCACATTCTGCAACAATACGTTGTTTTAAAACGTCAATATTGTCAGGTTCAGTGGCGTAAACCTTCGATTTGAGGCACCTCCACAGACAAAAATCCAAAGGTGTGAGGTCCGGTGATCGAGCTGGCCATTCCGTTGAACATTGTCGTCCAATCCATCTACCACGATACTCCTCATCCAAATACCGTCTTACTGCACCGTAATAGTGTGGAGGAGCACCATCCTGTCGGAATGTTATTTCCAAATTGCCGAATTCATCTGGATTATCTTCCAAAATTTCTAGGATTAACGGTTCTATTGTGTTTTGCAAGAGCTCCAGATAAACCTCACCAGTTAAATTAGTATTTGAAAAAAGAGGCCCAACGATGTGGTTTCCCAGGATACCTGCCCAAACATTCAGCTTCTGGGGAAATTGGGGATGTGTTTCACGAAACAGGTGAGGATTTGCGTCACACCAATACCCCACATTCTGTGTATTTACATTTCCATTTAGATAGAAAGTACTTTCGTCACTAAAACAAATTGTTTTGACATATTCTGGCTGTTGGTTAATTTTAGTTACCATATTTTCACAAAATTCTAGTCTTCGGTCTGGGTCTTCGTCTGAGAGTTGATGAACCATTTTTAATTTGTATGGATGAAATTTGTTTTTTTTTTCAACACCCTGTGTACTGTACTTCGACTGACTCCACAGGTAGATGCAACGTGAGTTGTTGAAGAAGTAGGATTAACTATTACTTCTGCCAGTATATCAATTTTTTTCTCATCAGAAATTTGTGGTCTGCCAGATCGTTTCGCATCATTAATACTACACGCGTTGTTCCAAACTTACGAAGAAGCTTCCTTAAATAAGTCCTCGAAACGGGGCGATCGGGAAACCTCTCATTGAAAATGCGTTCTGCTGCATGAATATTTTGTCCAGTTTCACCAAGAGAATTAGGATTGCTGCTACTTTATCACCTAAAGCACGTACCATTTCGCTTTTCGAAGCACTTAAACGTTCGGCTAACAACAGTTTAACAAATTATTAGAATGTACAAAAATATTAAAAGTACCAGAAGCTGCTAAAACAGTTAAACGTTCGATTAACAATACACGAATTATTGAATGTACAATAACTTGGACAATTACAAAAACGTCGAATTAGGAAGACTAACAAAAACGTCAGCTTATTTGACAACTATCCAGAGGCGGAGCTTGAATTTGGAATTTTAGTATTAACTGATTTAATTCATCACAGCTGTGCGTTTTTTAAAAGCGAGTTGCCAAAACTGCCATAAACACAAACCAAATTAGTATCATTGAATAGGTTTTTTCGATACGTTCTAAAAGAGGTGTCGCTTGCCGTAGGGTTCCATTTAAAATTATTGGTCACAATGGCCTGGTGACGTCATCTTTGACGATTCGTCATCTATCATCAATAGTAGGGAAGTTTACAACCTTTAATATCCAGTTTCCAAATTTCACTTGTTTATGTATAATCGTTCCAAAAATAAGAGGGGAGGAGGGGACTTTTGAGAAGCACTGTATGCGTTAGATGGCGAAGTTTTGGCACAATTGACCCTGACTTGGATACTATCACCAAATAGCAAAGGCAACTTATCATCGTTACGACGTCTGGACTTGGATGTCTGGTGTAGGCTCTCATGCTTGGTTGCTATATTTGTCAATTCAATGGATTAACAAATTGAATACTCATTTGGATAAATATGTTTATTGAAGAGATCAGCTTATTTTGTTGAATTGACATTTTATTGAATTAATAAATTCGACATAAATACTTGTTTGAATGAATATTTTTGTTAAAGCAATCAGCAAATTGGGTGGATCTGATTATTCGATTCAACAAAATATTTACATAGTTGAAACATTACTGCCATGCAAATTAGTTTCAGTTGATTGAAACTTCAAATTTGATCCAAAACCAAGAAATAATTTTACTTATTTCGAGATTATATTTTGTCGTGCATATACGACACTGTCATTTGTTCGATTCAAATAAATTTCATTTGATTCAACAATTTTTTTCCTGTGTAATTTCGAAACGTTTCTTGGCGATTTTTGTATTTTTTTTTTCAATACATTTATTAATATTGGAGGAAGTTCATGAATGAGATTCAAAATATAGGTAATCATGTCTTATCAAGTATTAAAATTTGATGAATAATTTGAATATGTAAGTGAAAAGTAATTCATTGATGTGGGTAAGAATTTTCTTGTCATATTTTCTTAAACTCAACCAAACATTCTTGTTGTGAACTGGAATGAGTAATTTCTACAGTTATATCTTTTATAGCTATGACTGTATCAATTTATTTTTTTTTGATGATATGAATAGTAGTTGATTCGCACAGGAAGTGGTGTACATAAAGGTAGTTCTACCCATCTATATCACCAGAATTTGATGATCATAGAGATGGCAAGGCAGTAGGGTTGAGAATATTCTCGGAAATCAGCAGTGTGTCAGTTATAATGGTGCTCACACGAGTCTGGTCGACCTCCGGATACTTAATTATTTGTTTTTTCCGCTCCTTTCCGTGTAATTTATGGCTGACAGGCACGCCTGCTTCCACTCTAGCAGGAAGGATGCGAAAGAGGAATTGAAGGAAACACTTTCTTGCATGGTACATATTCATTTCGTCAAGGCAGAAATTGTATCCTCTGAAAAGTCACTATGTGTCATTTCACCTCCAATCTGAGTTGTGTTATGACATCTTCCGATGTGACTGCGTGTGAGAGTTTTCCAATATTGAAGTGATTCGCACTAAAAAAAACAGCGAATATACTCGAATTCACTAGTTTTTTGAAGATGCCTATATCTCAAATATATTCTGTGAGTCTTCTATAGCTTTAGGAAGAACATTGTATAATTTATAGCCATTGAAATACACTCCTCTTTGATATAGGGTAGAGGAATGTTTAGACTGTTTTTCATTCGCGTTTCGTAAGAGTTTTCTATCATATCGGACTCAAACTAATATTTGTTTTTGAAAACAGAGCTAACCACTTCATATATATACATTGAAAGTTGAGAAAGATATCAGCAAGTAAAATGTAATGGTGTTCCAAACTTTTCAAAGATAATATTAGCAAAAATATTGACTAATTGAATGCGACACCTGTCAGTCAGCATCTCATTTCTGTTATATTGGTCTATAATATACTGCCCACCACCACGTACAATACATTTCTGTATATCCTGATAACAAAGAGAAGTTTGAATTAAAAATTCGATAATATAAAGTATGTCTATTTTCAGATGAACAATGATATATATCTCCCCAATTGACATACTTGGATATCGAAAAGTCTGTGGTCGCTCATAGACCATATTATTTTCTATGTCCCACTCAATATCACTTACATCAGATTCTGGCGAGGCCTCCTCTCGGATCACGGAATGGTTACTCAATGTGGACAATGAAGAAGTGGTTGACAAAGAAGGTGTCATTGACCTGCCGATGTCTTCAAAAATGATTTCCGCGTCCTTAATACCATTTTCAATATTAAAATCTGCAACAGGTAAAATAGCTGAAAAACTGTAACAAACTTGCTTTATGAATTGAATATATCTGAACATGAATTGAATTCATATGAAATTAATAAAAATTCTATGAAAGTCCCGATTTGAGAGCAACGACTTTACCTGACAATCTGCCGAGAGGTGGTGCAAACGACTCAGTTGAATCTGAAGCCAAAAATACACGTAAATACGGTTCCTCTCTACTCTTACAGAAGAACTTCAAGACATCTTCATCAACTTCTGTGAAATCTCTATCTTTTATTATAATTGATGTATCCTCTTCAACACTAATTTTTTTTTACTGAAAAAAAAATCCTTTTTTTTATTCATGAAAGATAATAAAATAATCATTTCATGCATGAATTGTCGATTTTTTTTATTATACAGTGTCTAAATTTTCATGGACACACCCTCGTAACTTCTGTAATTATTGATGTAGAATTAAGAAATTTACACGCCAGCTGCGATGAAACAACCTAGTCTGGTTCAAAAGTGCTTTTTCTTCCTACTTCAGCAGTCTCGGAAAAATATGAATGAGGTGTCATTCGATTCGGAATAGCATCTAGAGGATTTTTGAAAAAAATGAAGATCCGCTCGAAAAAATTGGAAAAGTTATAAACAATTTAGTAAAAAAAATAAAGGAGTTTGTTTTTTTGCAAATATCTCAAAAACTAATTAGGATTTTTGAAATGTGAAAAAAGATTCAAAGGGAGGAGGAAATTTCCTAGTTAAGTCCCAACTCTCGGAACTGTAGGACCAATATTTATAATTTTCCCAGAGGGTTAAAAATACGTCCGAAAACGGCAACTCTCGCTTGCGCAAGCCACGACCACTTTTACAATAAAATGTATTCAAACATACTTTACTGTGAAAATTAAAGGATGAAAAAATTCGGGCACTCACTGGGTAGATGAATAAACAATAATCCGCAAACAAAAAAAAAATATTGCGATTTTACAATAAGTTATGCAATAGTTAATTAACAATTTTTTTCTAATTGAAATTATAAATATTAGTCCTACAGTTCCGGGAGTCGAAACTTCTTCAGGAAATTTCCTCCTCTCTTTGAATCTTTCCTCAGATTCCAAAAATCTTAATGATTTTTTGAGATATTTGCATAAAACCGAAGCCCTTTAATTTTTTTCACTAAATTGTTTATAACTTTTGCAATTTTTTCGAGCGGAGCTCCATTTTTTCAAAAATCAACTTGACGCTATTCCGAATCGAATGACACCTCATTCATATTTTTCTGACTGTTGACTGTTGAAAAAAGTTGGAAAGATGTGAACCAGACTAACCGACATTTCCACTAAAATGTTTGCAATAATCGCACGTAAGTACTTGAAAAGGCGAAGACTTCTAGTTATGAAAAAATTCGCAGTCATTTGAAAAACATTTTTTTTTTTAATGTTCTGGTTCCCACGAAAAGGGATATCCTGTAATGTTCAGAGAACATCGTGGGAACCAAGGGAAAGAAGGTAGGAGTTGGTGTTCTTCTTAAATTTCTGGAGGTTGTATGCCTCGGGGAACACCTCCCTAGGCAATGAGTTCTAAAGCCTCGCTGTTCGTTGGATGAACGAGTCTTTGGAAAGTGATGTTCTGCAGGTCTCCAAAGTGACCACGTAGGGGTGTGATGACTGAACTTGACGGGTTAGTCTCGAAGCGACTGCCAAAGCAGGAACGATTGTTGATATTTCAGAAGAGCATCGCCCATGAAAATATCTATGAAATAGAGACAAATCGCCAACTTTTCTACGGTGTTCCAGACAAGTGAGCGAGTTTGTAAGCGAGGCATCACCGACGAGACGAATTGCCCTTTTTTGGACAGAATCCAATAGCCTCAGGATATGTTTAGGTGCCGCGCTCCAAATATGGGAACAGTATTCCAGGACAGGTCGGATCTGTGCCTTATAGATCATAAGCAGCTGAGTGGGGGTGAAATAGCTCTTGGCACGGAACAAAAAACCAAGTTTTTGGGATGCAGTTTTGGCAATGGACCTCACGTGATTTTCCCAGGAAAGGTTATTGCTGATAGTAATACCAAGCATCGATATGGATGACTTCAGTGGTATGGTTACTCCTGACAAAGTTATGTTAGGCACAGTGAGATCGGCTTTTCTAGAGAAAAGACATGCTTGTGTTTCGTTTGCATTGAATTCTACCAAGTTATTAGATCCCCACTCGAGAATTGTTGCTAAGTCCATATTTATATTATTAACATTTTTCCTCGTTCATTTCTGGTTTCACGGGCTGATATAGGGGCCCTGGAAGAGAAAGCGGTATGGAGGGTACTATCATCGGCAAAGCTGTGTACTGGACATGAAGTTGCTTTCAACAGGTCGTTGATGTGAAGTAGAAATAGTGTTGGTGCGAGAATAGATCCTTGCGGAACACCAGCATTTATGAGTAGAGTGTCAGATGAAACTCCATCGACCACTACATGGAGAGACCTGTTTGAGAAAAAACTAGCAAGCAGAGAACACAGCTGAGGGGGCAAGCCATAAGACGGAAGCTTAGCGAGGAGTCCCTGGTGCCAAACTCGATCGAACGCCTTGGAGATATCTATGCCACAGCTGAAGTTTCTCCATACTTTTCAATAGATAGCTGCCATATATGTGAGACGTAAGCGAGCAGGTCACCAGTTGATCTCTGATGGCGGAAGCCATATTGCCTATCGTTGACAATTCCTGAGTCTTCCAGATATTTCATGAGCTCGATGTTGATGGCTTTTTCCATGACCTTTGAAATAATAGATAGCAGTGCGATAGGTCTGTAGTTGCTAGGTAGGGCCTTTTTGCCTTTTTTAGGGACTGGCTGTACTCTTGCAATTTTCCAATTGGACGGAAATACCCCCAGATTGTAAGAGTGGTTGAACAACTTGCAAAGAACAGGTGTTAGTTCGGGGGCACATTTCTTGAGAACAATCGGCGGGATTCCGTCAGATCCACAGGCTTTGTTGGTGTTGAGACCCAGCAAAATCTTTCTGATAGTACGTTGGCGAAAGGTGATCTCGGGCATGTGACTGTCAATAGGTGTAATGTTCGGGGGTTGTTTTCCCGATGAATCCAGAGTGGAATTTCCAGCAAATAGGTGCGCAAAGATATTGGCATTTTCCTGAGCAGTCGTTGCTAGTGTTCCATCTCCTTTGGTTAGAGGAGGAAATGAGCTGGAAGTGAAGTTTCTTCCCACAGCTTTGGCGAAAGACCAAAATGAACGGGATCCGTTAGGACATTCAGCAAGTTTTGATCTTATTTTGGCATTGTGGGCATCTTTTGAGCATTCTATTGTATCTTTGCATATGCCTCTAGCCTCGACATATGCTGCTCTGGTCTCAGGGCCCGGATTTTTCAGCCATCGATGGTATGCTGCCTGTTTGGAAGCCACAGCTCTAGAGCAGTTTCTGTTAAACCAGGTCTTATCGGATGTTGTTCTTCTTTCGGTATTCGGTATGTAGGTTTGCATCCCCAACATGATGATTTCAGAAATTGTCTCAGCACATCGTGTTGGATCTACTGAAGAGAAACAAACTCTCTTCCATGGAAACGCTGAGAAAAACATACGAAGACCTTCCCAGTCGGCCGAATTGTAATGCCACATGAGACGGGGTGGTATTGTGCAGCTCGATGGTAAATGGAAAGAGCATGTTGTGGAGATGAGGGTGTGATCAGAGTTTCCAAGTGGGGCACAAACTTCTATTCTATACGGGTCAGGATTGGTGGTGAGGAAAAGATCTAGTGTATTGGCAGACTGGTTGTTGACATCAGGGATGCGGGTTGGTAGCTCGACCAGTTGTTCTAGACCATGAGTGATGGCGAAGGCCTCGGCTTGACGACCCGCATCATCTGTTTTGTTAGAGAATTTGAGCCAGGCAGCGTTATGTACATTAAAGTCTCCCATGACTATGGTTTCAGCTGTTGGATGGTTCTCCTGAATGTAGTCCAGTTTGAGTGATAAAAACTCAAAGAGGTCGTTATATGAAGGTTCATTAGGTGATAGGTAAAGGCAGCAGAGGAACTTAGTCAGTTTGGTATCAGATAGCTTGAACCACATCACATCAAAGTCTTTCGGTTCCAAACTCTCTTCACGCTGGCATGAAAGGTTAGCCTTAGCGTAAAGGCAGACTCCACCTTTGAACCTGAATCGAGAATGGAGTTCGTAACCAGGACAAAGCATATGGACCTTGTTGGTGGACGAGTTTACTTGTGTTTCTGTTAGAGCCAGAATATCCGGTTTTTTCGTCTGTAGGTGATGGTGGACGTCATTGATGTTCTTGTTAAGTCCGCGGATGTTGCAAAAATTAATCTATAATGTTGAGTCCCCTCGAGTACCTCTCGCCCGGAAATCTGAATGGAGAGGTATTTTGCTTCCGGAGTGTTTTACTCTAGGAGAATTCATCAAAGTTATAAACAATTTAGTAAAAAAAATAAAGGAGTTTGTTTTTTTGCAAATATCTCAAAAACTAATTAGGATTTTTGAAATGTCAAAAAAGATTCAAAGGGAGGAGGAAATTTCCTAGAAAAGTCTCAACTCTCGGAACTGTAGGACCAATATTTATAATTTTCCCAGAGGGTTGAAAATACGTCCGAAAACGGCAACTCTCGCTTGCGCAAGCCACGACCACTTTTACAATAAAATGTATTCAAACATACTAAATGTGAAAATTAAGAAATGAAAAACTTTAGGCACTCACTGGGTAGATGAATAAACAATAATCCGCAAGCAAAAAAAAATTTTTGCGATTTTTCAATAAGTTATGCAATAGTTAATTAACAATTTTTTTCTAATTGAAATTATAAATATCAGTCCTACAGTTCCGGGAGTCGAAACTTCTTCAGGAAATTTCCTCCTCTCTTTGAATCCTTCCTCAGATTCCAAAAATATTAATAATTTTTTGAGATATTTGCATAAAACCGAAGTCCTTTAATTTTTTTCACTAAATTGTTTATAACTTTTGCAATTTTTTCGAGCGGAGCTCCATTTTTTCAAAAATCAACTAGACGCTATTCCGAATCGAATGACACCTCATTCATATTTTTCTGACTGTTGACTGTTGAAAAAAGTTGGAAAAATGTGAACCAGACTAACCGACATTTCCACTAAAATGTTTGCAATAATCGCACGTAAGTACTTGAAAAGGCGAAGACTTCCAGTTATGAAAAAATTCGCAGTCATTTGAAAAACAAATACTTAATATTTACAAAGTATCCCATTAGAAATCGAAGACATTTTGGGTTAGCGTAGGCACAATAAGTAACCAATGACGGGAAAATAGACACTGAAAATATGGTATAAAATAACACGTTAGTGGTGGTGAATTACACCTGTTGGTGTCGAATCACACCGAAAGATATTTCCAGTGATTGAAATGTAAAATAATAGCATGAAGGTTCCAATGTATCTTGATTTTACATGAAATGAAGTCATTTGCGTAGAACCAACTAACATTAAGTTTCCGATATGTTTTGATTATGAAAAATTTCAAAATCAAAAGAATAACAAAATTCAAAGTCCAGCAATGTTAATGTATAGTAGGTACGCATGATAATGGTACGTACTTCCAACCTCAAAAACATTTCAAACAAAAATATTTCCACTTACCTTCAGTAATTATTTCGATAGCTGATTCTCCACACACTATCCATCTATCCGATGCCCTGAAGTTTATTTTCAGACACTTCATTTTCGGATTCATGGGAATATGGAATAAACAACAAGCTATACTTTCTCTTGTAAAATGAAACAAATGCAATGAGAATGAGATTTGACACCGCTTTTTCGGTAGATGCGCGGGAAACGCTGAAGCTGAACAGCTGTTGACGGAGGGGATTGGAATGACCATATGTCTTGGTACAGGGTTGCCCGATGTTAGAATTTGTTACGAATTATAAGTGAAAATAATGTGACAGATGTTACAAATAGGTATAATCAAAAACAAAATTTTTTGTGATTGTATCAACTGAAGATGTACTGAACTATTTCTGGTTCATTTCTATAGTTTTCATTAAGATGAGTGACAGATGTCAAATACATACGTTGTCACTTGATGAAAATAAAAAAATACCCACCTCAATACATTCTCTTGGCAATAATGAGTCGATTAAAATAAAAATTCGTAAATGATACATGAGGGTACATGTTTTCCCATTGGTTTTTAGAAATGTCAAAAAATAATCATATATAGTTTTTGTAGAACGAAACTCTCTATATAAAGTAGTATTGAAAATTATCGCACCAATCACATTTTTCAATTGATTTCAATTGTTTATTAGACAATATTGACTTTTTATGAGAAATCATATAGGTGGCTCATGTCAAGTAGGTATTCTTGTCAGTTTTGAATTGTTGCAATTACACTTTATGTCATTTGGCTGAAAGAAAACAATATCTTTACTTTGCTCATGTTTGGTGCGTTTAAAATTGCCTTTGAAGTGATTATTTTTTTAAGAGCTCGAGGAGGTATTACGAGATGTTAGGATTCATCTTTTTTCTTTCGTTTGTTTGTGAGGTTGAAATATTTTTTCATTTTCAATTTTTTTTTACCTCATCGTTATATTTTGCTGAAATCTTCCAACTTAAAAAAATATAAAAGTCTTTCTCAAAAATCTATATCACTATTTGTAGGGTTGAGATAATTTTGAATAACTTTCGTGAAAACTGTGGAATAATGGATTTTCCATTAAAAAAACGTTTTCGTTGTGGAGACCGATTATGAAGTTTTCAAGAAAACGTGCTTTCCAAGATGGTAGATGGTGGCTGATTCACCCAAACCTGATTACTGATTATACACCCCTAATCAATTTCAAGGACGAAGCAAATAAGATGGCAGCTGAACATTTGTTCCACTCAAAACTTCGCTTTCCAAAGTATCCCAAATATTCTAGTGAATGTATTGAATGGAAAAAATGCAGGTGGCGCAATTCAACGATGAAAATTGATTCAGATAACAAACATTTCAAATATAATTGCTGGTCCCATTTAGTTATATGAGAATTGCCAACTGTGTTGAATATTTTATATCAAGAGAGATAATCGACTATGCAGTGAACATGAAGTAGGAGATACGGAATTACGAAGTACGAATATAATGCCTAGGAGGGGGTATAAAACAACCCAATCCAATATATGGTTCCCATATATATGTATATATTTCATCAACAACAATAACAATAGTTGAGTAAGCTGAGTGAAAACTTCGTCATTATTTTGCAAAAAGTATAGGTAGTGTTGTATATTTTTCCACGGAGTTCAATAAATTCACACCATTTACGCTGATTTCTTATTTAATCTGGTGTAATAGCGTTAGGTATAGATTTTAAATTTCCAAATAATTGCTATGAAAAATGAACAATGTCTACAATTTTTCATCTGTCTATTATTCTCATGAAATCATCTGGTAAGCTTATTGTTACCTATGATTCAAATATGTACTTACTCTGGTATCTATATATTCATCCCGAATCCTTATAACAAAATTCATATAACATAGTAGCCTTACACTCTGTTTCTATCCATTAATCATTGGGTGCTGCATTGAGTCAGGAGGTAATTTCAACACCAGCGGCATTCAAAATCAATCAGGGAGAATGCAAGATTTCATGAGTAAATATTAGCACCAAATTTCGTGATTCATTCGCGGTTTCGATTCAATCGTGATTTGATACGGTGTAACTGGGTGTTGATTTCATACATTGCGTGTAGTTTCTGATTGAAGATGAATAAAAGCACTGTTGGGTGTACTACTTTTCAACCACTTGGTGTTTCTTTTGAATCTATTTTTCAGAATCACTCTAAATCACCTCACTCGTGTTATTTCTCACTGATGAGGTCAGAATTGACACCACTGAACACCTTGTTATGAAATTTTTAATAAAACGGACAGAACATTGCTATTTAGGTGTTGATTTAAATCGGAGTTTGCTCTGAAATCCACTCGATTGAAAGTACACCCTAAAATTTTTTACTGTGTATATACAGTGCTTTTCTTTAATGTCCCCCCCCTTCATTTTTTGAACGGGTCACTCAAAAAATTGAAACTTGGGATAATGAAATCGATGCATGAATACTATATTTTTTTGGAGTAAAATTGGCAGATGAAACTTTAAAGATGGCGACTGGGCGCCACCTGGGAAAAAAAATTGAAAGGGGGGTTTTGTGACACATCTTCTTGAAGCTCCTGACGAATACTTCACATCCCCAGAATATAAAGTCGATATCTTCACCTACTACAAAATGGCCGAACATTTAATAATTGTCTGAATACATCGACGTTTAACTTCATAATTTGAGGAAAGAAGCTGAGTTCAGTTCAGAAGATGCTCGAAATGGTTGCCTCCAACTACTTGACATAAGAACAGCCCATCCGATATTTCACGCCGAACATTTTCGAACACAGTAACGTCGATATTTCCACAAATATTTATTATTCTCTGCCGTATATCCAATATTGAAGCATGTTCAGTTTCGTACACCTTTTGCTTCAAATAGCCCCATAAAAAAAGGCTACAGGTGTCAAATCTGGTGAGTGGGCTGGCCATTCCGTAGGACCTCGACGGCCAATCCAACGACCGGGGAAAGTATTATCCAAATAGTTTCTTACTTGTCCGTAGTGATATGGTGGTGCTCCATCTTGTTGGAATACAATATCCATATCGAATTCATTAGGATTCGCTTCGACGATTTCGGTGATTAGAGTGTCAACAGTATTTTCCAGCATATTCAAATACAGTTCCCCTGTTAAATTTTGTTCAATGAATATATGTCCTACAATATGGTTTGCCAATATTCCTGCCCAGACGTTAATTTCTTCTGGATATTGAGTAGGAGTTTACCCGGAAAATGTGAGGGTTGGTGTCACTCCAATAACGGCAATTTTGTCTGTAGATTCGTCACTGAAACAAATATTGTGGAGATAGGTAGGATGCCTTGCAATGGTTTCCGTCATAATTTTTCCGAATTCTGTTCTTCGATCGGGGTCATCTTCAGTTAACTTGTGTACCATTTTGATTTTGTATGGATGATACTTATTCCTCTTCAAAAATCTCCACACAGTAGAAGGACACACCTCACAAACATTCGCGACGGAGGAAGTAGACTGTTGAGGATTTACTATCATCTCACCAATTATTTGAACTTGCTGTTCTTCCGGAATGGACGGATGACCTGGAGGACTTTTGTTCTGTACACTACCAGTAGTTGTAAATTTGATTACAAGTTCCCTTAAATATTTTCTAAAGATAGGACGATTCGGTAAACGATCATTAAAAATTCTTTCGGTTTCGTGAAAGTTACGCGTTGCACTATAAATAAAAATCGCTTCGATTTTTTTTTTCCAATGGACGAGAATTGACTATTTTAGGAATAATTCACGTGGTACCTATTTACTAGTAAAACCGAAAACTAAATAAGAATATTTTAACTCAACAATGATGTTCGTTGTTGTACTGACATTTCTTCTCATTTTTCGTTAAAACAAAAAATGACCTAGCAAACCTCATTGGGTTGTTGGGATTGCCATATGGCAGAGAAAAACAAATATTTCTAGATGTATCGATATCAATGTGTTTGTATTCAGGTAATTATTAAAGGTTCCACCATTTTGTAGTAGGTGAAGTTATTGACTTTATATTCTAGGGTTGTGAAGTATTCTTCAGGAGCTTCAAAAGGATGTGTCACAAGGCCCCCCTTTCAATTTTTTTTTCTTTCCAGGTGGCGCCCAGTCGCCATCTTGAAAGTTTCATCTGTCAATTTTACTCCAAAATATAGTATTCATGCATCAATTTCATTATCCCAAGTTCCAATTTTTTTTGTTGACCCGTTCAAAAAATAAAAGGGAGGGACATTGAAGAAAAGCACTGATATATATATATATATATATATATATATATATATATATATATATTATATATATATATATATATATATATATATATATATATATATATTACCAAACTTCATGTGAAATACACTCTAATATAAGAAATTATAGTTTGATTTTTGACATTTATAAATATGAGACAAGATCAGCTGACCAATTAGCTCTACCCTTTTTGAGATTGACTAAATCAAAATTGAACACTATCAATTTGAAACTTTATAATAATTTGAGTTCAAGTTGCGCTCTTTGAATGATAGGAATTTTAAGATGAATGTAAAAAACATTCTCAAAGATAACTGTTTCTACAGTATAGAAGAATTTATAAATTCGTGAAAATTTGTTCTGTTCCATGTTCTAGTGTTAACTGTTTTTATTTACCATTCGAGATTTTAATAATGACCAAGTCTGTACTTGTCTTAATGCACAACATGATTTACTGAATGATCTTTTATATATTTATATTGTATTTTCTGTTTATTGACGTGCTTAAGCCTAGATTTGAAAAGAAAAATAAATCAATTCTATTCTATACTTACACGTTCTCTATTTCGACGAAACAATCGACAC
Source organism: Gonioctena quinquepunctata (assembly GCA_018342105.1). Lineage (NCBI taxonomy): Eukaryota > Metazoa > Arthropoda > Insecta > Coleoptera > Chrysomelidae > Gonioctena > Gonioctena quinquepunctata. The sequence goes on from JAFIRS010000128.1 coordinate 110,902, forward strand.
GAAAGTCACGATCATACTAACCTATTGACCCATAAAACACGTTCGGTAGTCAGCGTGAGCTCGGAATTTCATTCAATTGCATATTACTGTAGAATTTCATACAGAGACTATGAATTTTGTAAAGATTTTTCCACGTGAAAGACGAGTACACCGTTTAATTTTTCCGGTTTGGTGCCTCACAGTATTAGCTCTAGATATTATCCAAATCCGTTTAATCCTTCATCAGGTCGATTTGAATTCGTGATTGGTTTATGTGAACATATATAAAATCTCAGCTATTAAATAAGCATCGTGTTCACATACGATTTCCGAATATACATCCTCACTTCATACATTCCTGAATATTCCACATCCCTAAATTTCTGATTCTATAACCAGCAAGTAAACATCAACATGGAGTGGAGTTGCCAAGCAGGAGATTTCAGACGTTCATGCTGTGTTAGACAGGCAGTCAGTCATAACTTTGAATTACGTATAACGAGGTGTTCGGCATTCCCCCAAAATACAAGAGGTTTAGTGACGAAAATTAGGGTGGATAAAATGTTGCCCCTAGGTAAAAAAATCGAAGACAATTTTTAGTACAAAGGAAATTCGTTATTTCTAGTAGCGAAAATATTTCAGGAATGCTCAGTTCGAACCAAAATAATCAACCAATCAATCGTTTTCATTTATTTTATCAGTAAATAATGAAAGGTTGTCCTTGAATGTTCGTGAGAACATCGTGATAGTCATGCACGGTTGGAAAAATCAGGGCATCTGAAAAAAAAATGGGGCGAACAATACACCTCATAATGTTCTTGAATGGATGCAGGCTTGGAACTTGCACAGTGGTCCTCATGACGGAAAAAACGAAACGTATTATTTTTTTTGCTCAATCGCCCTTTTGGCTATCAAAAATCATGGAAAAAATATAAAAAATAAAATTGTTACAAAGGGGTAGTTCTAAGAAAGTTGTGTGAAAGGGTGGTTGAAAAAAAAACAGTGTTGAGCCTTTTTTCTCGGAATTGCTCTGAAAGCTGACGAGAATCATGGGAAAAATTCAAAAAAGTTGTCACAAAGGGGTGGTTTGACAAAAAAAAACAGTTTTAGGCCTTTTTTACGCGGAATTGCTTTTAAGGCTGACGAGAATCATGGAAAAAGTATAAAAATAACTTGTCACAAAGGGATGGTTTTTAGAAGGGGTGGGACAAAACAAAATCAGATTCGAGCATATTTTCTTAGATTTACTTCTAAGACTGACGATAATCGTGGAAAAAAATTGAATCAATCTTGTCGCAAAGGGGTGGTTTTTAGAAGGGGGGTCGTGGCTGGCCGTATACGGGGTGTTATTTATCAACACACCACTCCTGCAACACCAAATGTCGTGGCTGCAGGGACCTTGGGGATCAGTAAAAACTCTTCCTCATCAGCCAGTAAGATTGTACTAAAGAGTTGATCTTAGTTATACAGAGTGTTGTTAATCAGAATATGATTAACGTAGAGGATATCACTAAGAGTGGCTTTAGTATACTTCTACACCCTGTGAGATTGTGGAACGTGGGTTGTAATTGAAATTTACAGACCTTTTTATCTCTCGAATTCACATAAAATAATGCACTGGAAGGTGTAATGATGAATAAATATAATTAAACAAATTTCTTAATACAGACATGGTTAAACAAACAAAAGTCAATCAAAATGAAATAAAAAGGTAAAAAGATTATAGAGGAAGTTAGCCTAGTAAATTTCTGACTTCGAATCTTTAATCATTAACCTTATTCTTACTCTACATACTCGGCATTTATACTAACACCGAAGGTGTATTGCATACCCTTCTATAAGATAATGATTGAACTAGAATTTTTTATGAAATATGGACTAGGATTGTCATCTTTCCAAACATAAAACTATACAATGTACTTACTCATGAAATCAAGGAACCACTCGCACACCCTTTATGAATTATTCGCGTAGACATTTTCATTTAGCTCTCGGTTTTCAAGAAGATGTTTTATCCCGTTCAGAATATTTACTTCCGCAATTTGAATCTCTCTAGTTCCTTTGCTCCGGAATTTTAATAGATTTTATGAATTGGACGTAGCGACTGTACTTGATTTATTAACGTTGCACTGATAGTTATGTGAAAAAAAAACGTTAATCCCCATATTTGTATAACTGATTTGATATAATTGATTACTGCATGAAAATTTCGCACTGAGAATAAGCTTGATGAGGCATCAGCTTTGACTACATTATTTACAAACCTGAGCTACTTGTATATTTTTCTTCACTTAGTTCGACATTGAATAAATATGTAGGTGAGAGTTCTTTCCAAATTCAGTCGCTCGCGGAACTGGAATGGAGAAAATTATGTTCTTCATCATGTTCAACTTTTTTTATATATCGTCTACTCCCTTCTCTCCTTTGATTTGAAAAAGCCGCCACATTATTAGAGTAATAGGTCACTAATTTTATTCTTGATTTTACGTAACCCCATGAAGTTCCTTCCATTCCTCCCGCTATCATCACGCTTATTATGGTTTCAGAAAAACCGCCGGTGACATAGGGATGGCCACGTGTCAATAGCTGCTCACGAATTTAAGTTCATCCGATGTATTACTTTCTTTGAGATTGTCGGCAAACAGTCTGATCTAATTTAATGTGACGGGAAGAATTTCTTATGTGTGAAGTCGCCGCTTAAGGTGATTTATCCGTTGAGACATATTATAAAATTAGTTAGAAATGTCTGAGAATGGAATTATGGATTCTTTTGGGTGTGCCGGTGCAAGTGATAGAGGCTTGATCATGTTTATTTCTTTCTATGAAATATTGTATTAGGGCTAATCATGACAGGGGTGGTTCGGAAGGAAAATTAGATTCGAGCTTTTTTGTCGCGGAATTGCTCCTAAGGCTGACGAGAATCATGGAAAAATAAAAAAATAAAAACGTGTTACAAAGGGGTGGTATTAAGAAGGAGTGGTTAAACAATGAAATTTAAGAATAACTCGTTTTTAAATCTCACGAGAGTCATAGGCAAATTTGTTGCAAAGGGGTTGGTTTTAGAAGGGGTAACTTTGGTAATAGGGGTAACTCAGACATTCACATTCTAGCAAAACAAGTCGATTTTTTTTACAAAATAATGGGGTGGTAATTCATTGTGGGTCAAAATTTGTGTGATGCGTTTTTGATACACTCTTGCAAAGGTTCACAATTTATTTATTTATTCAAAAATGTGCGAGTACGAGCAAGCAAATTTTTGATATGTTTTCAAAGAGATTTCTGGCTATCCATTATACATTTTCTCAAAGCGGGAAGTCGTGGGGCATTTTTTGTATGTCTAACGGAAGTTTGAAATTTACGAACGTTCATTCTAATAACAGCACAGAAAATAACTGTTCATAACTGAGTGAATAATCGACCAATTTACCTTATCAAACACGAAAAAAAAACTACATACCGTGATTGACTTTTCACCTGAGTTTCACAGGAATTATTCAAGAGATGTTCTTTCTGGAGCTAATCGAACTTGGAAGAAAAAGTACACGTATGACACCGAGAAACGCACACGATATGATGGTCGTCTTTGAGGGGCTGAAGACCGCAAATGTTTCGTAATTCTGAGAAAAGGTTATCTGGTCTTTTGTTCACCCCCTCACTCCACCAAAATTCGAATTAGTTTCGGTATTTTAGGACCACTGTGACGTGTGACAGAAAATGTATTCCTGATTAGGCGATATTCGGCAAGATTCGAGCTAATGAAAAAATAGGTTGCCGGAGTCTCTCTACATGAAATCATATTGTTAGAATCTGGCGAATCTCCTTTGTGTAGTGCTCAATGATGGTGTGGATGAACTCCTGATTGAAGTCTATATCTGGTTCACAGCTACAGAAATGAGTTTTTGAAGTGAAACCTGTTTGCGCGCGATGAGTAAGATTTCAAGGTTTAATTTCAGTGCAACGTTTCAATGTAACGTTTTAAACGAAACGTTCTGTGCAACGTTCTCATGTAGACTAAACCGCTGGACCAAAAAAGCTGAAATCTCGACAGCGTTTTCCTATAGTGACAAAGATAAACGAAGGAGAGTTTTTTGATATTATGTCCCTAGAGGGGTGGAAGGAAAGTTTGTATGGAAGTACCGTCAGTTTTGAAGTTAGAATTATGAAAATCGGTAGTTGGATTCTTCTTTTCATATACAGAACTACATCTCTCTGGAAAATTCAATTCTAAAGGGGGTAAAATGTGGGTTGAAAGTTTGTGTAGGAGTACCGTTAGTTTTCAAGTTGGGGTCATGAAAACTGGTATTGGGGCTCTTCGTTCGTTACGAATGAACGTGTTTAAGTGACAAAGTAAGATCAAAAATATAAATATAAATTTTGGGTGGAACATATAGAGAATAAAAAATTGAATAAATATAATACAAATACAAACATACCCCTGAGGAAACATTGGCGATTTTTAACGATGCAGAATTAACTAGACTTTGGTAAATATCGAATGTAGAAAATGTATACATGATAAAGATTGACTAACAGCGTAATTTTTTCAAGAGTATTCACCATTACAAACTGAGTCCGAAGTCGATGGCATTGTTTTTGACTGTAAAACACATGAAAAATATGTTTGACCAGGTTTCTGCCTCAAATACTCCACTGTGCATTTGCCAAATTTCAAAAAAATTCAAAAAAGTTGAAATATATCAAAGTAAGGAAATTTGTATCATCTGAACCAACACTATAAATGTGGTTCTTTGAACCAGGAACATATGACACATGTGAAAATGCTCATAAGATTTTCTTCAATCAAGATTATTTTTTATTCTCATGACAGATAAGCACTGAAAATGATCGCAGACCGATAGCGCTTTGCTCAAATATACAAATTCTTCACGAAATACGGAATTTAAATTTTTTGAAACAAATACATATACAGTATCACACATAAAGTTCGCAACATATGGAAGTTTTTTTTATTAATAGATATAATGAAAATTTGACTACGCAGTTAGTTAGTGTTCGAAAAATGAGTGAGAATCAGTATTTTTCCTTTTGTCATGTGCTACTCTGAACCTGTCAAATTTGACATTTTTTTCAAAAATCCTCGAAAAATCAGTTTTTTTGGAAATTTCGAAAAATGCCAAAGAAAAAAGTTGCTCAGTTTCCAATTTCATACCTTTGCTTCGATTTGGAGTCTCTACTGTCATTTCGATTTTTTTTATTTTTCGAATCTTTCGCTCTACCGATTCGAACGAAACATGATTAAAATTTCATAATTTTGATGGATACGAGACTTCAATGTCATATCTTGCCTAGAAAATACCCACATTGGCCTGTTACCAGAAAAAAAACTAATGCACCTCCAGAAATTCGTCTTTGTTGTTGCAAAGTTCATCTAGCGTTTTCATTTCATCGTGAAACTGATTCGGATTTTCAATGTATGGACGTTAATATGTCAGTAATCGAATAAACGAATTTCGCTTCTTTCTTATTACACTCGTATTTCTTTTTTCAATAGATTTTTATCCAGTTTGATTATTTTTCTGACCAATAATTCATTTACAAACAAACCCAAAATATCATACTTTTCTGTAAACTAAACAGTGACCTACAGTTTCATAACTATTCAAAAGTCTTTCGGTCTAGCGATTCGTACTAAACATGATATAAAATTTCGTGATTTTGAACAATACAAGACTAATGCAACATCTCGGGAAAAAAATAGTACAATTGATCGAAACGAAATGAAATTTTCCCTTAGTAGGCTTTTGAAACAAATTTTTTGTTTTGGTTAATGGCATGTTATTGCGTTCAATAAATCGAGTTGTTTTGTGTACAGATTTTCGTACATTTATATTTCACAAATGAGTTTTATGAACAATGTTATTCACACAAGACAAAGTGGAAATCGTTCTTTTATGTGGTGAAAATGTGCCATATCGAGATTGGTGCATTTCCAATCACAGGGATCCAGGAAGAAATATTCACTTTAGTACCGTGGAAAGTATATTGAAAACATTCAAAGAAACTGGCTCTGTGGACAATCGTTTCAAGGCACCACTTAATCTAATAAGGTATAATGAAGGAGAACAACTCAATGTTTGTTTGAGCGTTATTGAACGGAACAACTAATATTAGGTGTATTAGTGAAAATACAGGTGTTGGCAGAGAAACTGTGTGAAGAATTTTGCACAAAAATAATTTTCATCCCTATAAGCCAAAGTTCATACACACTCTCAAAGAAAGAGATATTCGAGTAGGATTTTCATTTTGGTTCCAAGGTGTGAGAGAAAATGATATCACATTTCCCTACAGGATTTTATGGACAGATGAGGAAACTTTCACGTCGAACGGAACAGTTAGTTCCCGAAATTGTCGCTGGTGGTCCAACAATAATCCAAATTTTGTAATAGAATGCCGTGACCAATATTCATTCAAGACAAGTGTGTGGTGTGGTTTATAACATAACCAAATAACTGGACCACATTTTTTCAGAGAATATTTGAACGCAGAAATGTACAGAAATTTCATTATGAATCAGTTGTCTGAAGTTTTGGATAATTTGCCTCTAAGTGTTAGACGGAATTTGTGGTATCAGCTTGACGGGGCACCGATCCACCAAACGGTAGAAGTGAAACAGTGTCTCAGTCAGATGTTTAGAGGCAAAGTATTGGCCACCAAGATCACCGGACTTATCTCCAATGGACTTTTTTCCATAGGGTTATCTGAAACAAAAAGTGTATAAGCACAGACCATTTGCAAACAAAGAACATTCAGAGAATACCATTCGGGAGTGTTGTGCTAACATAAATCCCCTATTTATTAAAAATGCCACAAAGTCTGTGAATGAAAGGACTATAATTTGTATAGAACGGGGAGGACGGCATACCGAATGATGAATTCGGGTTCTTCATAAGATTATTGAGATAGATCAATGCATGTTACGATGTTTTGTTGTGAATTTGGTTATAGTTATTTTGGTTTAATGTTTTCTACACAACTAATGGTGAAAATAAATAATATGAGATTTATGAAATTAATTCAAAAAACGTTGCGAGAAATTATTATTTGCTCGAAAATTACATCTAACAGTTTACATCCAACAGTCACACTGTTGGGTGTAAACTATATCAAAATATTTCGAACTCATGTACAGCTAACGGAATACAAATACGGGTGTAATAAGAATGAAGAGAAATTTGTTTATGGGCAAGATATGACATTGAAGTCTCGTATCCATCAAAATTATGAAATTTGAATCGAAGTTCGAATCAATAGAGCGAAAGATTCGAAAAATTAAAAAAAATTGAAGAAAGTCGAATTGACAGTAGAGAGTCCAAATTTGAAGCAAGGGTATGAAATTGAAAACTGAGCAACTTCTTTAGGCATTTTTCGAAATTTCAAAAAAAAATTTTTTAGGATTTTCGAAAAAAATGTCAAATCTGACAGGTTTAGAGTAACACATGACAAAAGGAAAGAGGCTGTTTTTCACTCATTTTTCAAGCACAAACTAACTGCCAACTCAAATTTTCATTATAACTATCAATAAAAAAAACTTCCATATGTTGCGAACTTCATGTGTGACACGTATATATATATATATATATATATATATATATATCAGTGAAATACTCCATGCTAGAAGTGAAGTAGAATAATTTAGCAAAACAAGAAGTCTCCACAGATTTGGTTTAATAATCGAAATTCAATATGCATGTTTCGGGAGTATTCAATTTTTTCAATTCAATTCAATTTATTCGTAAACCATAATAACAAGATATTTGTATACATATAATTTATGACGGTTATCCTTTATAACTCCAAGGGTTCACCTTGGAATAATTCAGGATATATATTAGGTAGATAAAATGAATGGTATACATATTAATATATTATTTACAATGAAAATATGAATGATTGGAATTCCTGCTGAAATCGATACTAATTCTATTTATAAGTTTATTCTCTTTTTCCTTTCTTGAGAATGGTTGGTATACACGCACATCTTCAGTATCACAATCCAAAAACTATGAATAAAAGTTATTATCAACAAAATGTTATGAGGAATCTACGAACAATTTGCTTACCAACAATGTGGAACAAAATAAAAATCATTAACATAAAAAAGTTCCTGTTATAGGTTTTTAAACTTGGGAGCACCAGAAGCTCAAAGATAATAACATAATATTGGAAATACTAATTAAACATTGTAATAATTATTGACTTCACGAGGTGAAAACCAAAATGGAAATGGACTTTCAATTCGAAGGAGCTGTTGTAGAAGCAGAAGCAGATGGCGTGGTACTTCTGAAACAGCTTCTCGAATTAAGAGTTCATTTCCATTTTGGTTTTCACCTAGTGAAATCAGTAATTATTACAATGTTTAGTTAGTATTTCCAACATTATGTTGTTATCTTTGAGCTTCTGGGGCTCCATAACCAAGTTTAAATACCTATAACGGAAACTTTTGTATGTTTTCCTCCATAATGATTTTAATCTTCTTTCACATTTTCGGTAAGCAAATTGTTTGTATAACCTCATAATCTTTTGTTGATAATAACTTTTATTTCTAGTATTTGTGTTATGATACTGAAGATGAAAGTTTATACTCCCGAAACATGTATATTGAATTACAATTGATGAATCAAATCTGTGGAGACGACTTTGAGCTTCTGTTTGTGCTGAACATATATATATATATATATATATATATATATATATATATATATATATATATATATATATATATATTATATATATATATATATATATATATATATATATATATATATTTAATTTTAGTGTTTTAACCTGATGATGACAAATACCATGTCGAAACGTAGTTAGGAGAAATTTTATAACTGACTGAATCAGACCTTTATTCCGTCAATTTAAATATATATATATATAATATGGAGTTTGAGACATATTTAACTTAACACAATATTGAAATGTACGCACTAAAATAATTCTTTAAAAACATATGGTTCGAAATATAACACGTTATTTAACTCAATATAAAAATATCCGTAACATTTATGAGTATTCACGTACATATTATTTTATTTGAATTCTGCGTTCGCATCGTACGAACGTTATTGTAGGTGTGTGACTGCGACGAAGTTATCGGGAATGGTTATTTATCTTTCATGCATTTTCACCCTCTTCATAAGTACATTGGATTGTTTATATTGAGTTCTAGTATATGAGCCGGACTGTATATTTTGGCAGCATGTAAAGATCAGTTTTCATTATTATCACTATAAACAAAGTTAAAAAAGGTTATAAATCTGGCTTAAGTTTTTGATATCATTTCTATTGGTAATGCTATGTTTTTTTTTTAATATGCATCATTTCAAGGAATGTTCTTACTCTTGGATTCCTTTCTTTGGTCAAAATTTCAACGTTGTTAGTGTAAAACTTATGTTGATTTTCTTTTTCGTGTTTATTATAGGGCTGTAATGTCGGTTTTTGAGTATTTGTGGGCTATATAGGTACTTTGACAGTCTTTACATGGTATTCTATATAATGTATGAGTTTTTTTGGTTTTTGGTATTTCTGGTTTTGATTTGCAAACGCAGAATTCAAATAAAATAATTTGTAAGTGAATACTTATAAATAATACAGATATTTTTATATTGAGTTGAATAACGTGTTATATTTCGAACCATATGTTGTTAAAGAATTATTTTAGTGCATACATTTCAATTGTGTTAAGTTGAATATGTCTCAAACTCCATATTTTTAATTTTAGTGTTTCAACCTGATGATAACAAATACCATGTCGAAACGTAGTTAAGAGAAATTACATGAATTGACTTTATTCCGAGAAATTGAAAAAAATATATATGTGGCCAAGAAACTAAAGAAAATATATATATATATATATATATATATCTTCGACGAATCTAATCAAATTATCCCGTTTTTCTAATATCTGTTCTGTTACAATAGTGAGTATTTCGCAATACGTAAAAATAAATAATTTTTTTGAGTTGGAAACATGTAAATATCTGCATCAACCTAATTTGGTCAATCGTATATTGGCAATAAAAATGACTCTATAGACATTAACCTTTATAACCTCATTTTTCAGCGTTCTTTGCATATATATATTTCCCGGAAGGAAATTCGGAAAATATCCGGTCTTCGTTAGCTTCCCTCAATATTTATTCAGTTCGAAGCGGCTTGATTTATTGCAAAGCAAAACAGTCAAAAATAACAGACGACGCGAACGAATCGGAAGTAGAAAGGACGGAAGGGAAAAATTGAAATCTCATGGATGTCGGGGTATTTTTTAGATGAATAAAATGGAACTCCAAGAATTCGGCGGAGAAATATTCAAGGAATCCATTTTGGGATAAATCTTATGTTTTCTGATAACGGCGATTGTTATATAATTATAAATGAAATAAGTGAACGCCATCAAGTTAAGTAATTTACTCACCGATCACGTAACAACCCCTGTTGAAGCAAGGTTTCTCAGAGACCCAAATCTAATTCCATTCGTGGAAGGATATCAGAGATCAGTTGGGAACAACGAATGGAAATTGAATTGATAATGAATGTTCATGTTAGAGTCATAAAACTCAAAGAAAGTTTGACTATCCAGTAACAATAATCATCATAATTGTGTTTGAATTCTGAGTACCGTATGAATGAATATTTACTAGTTTCAATCTACGTTTAAGAAACTGTTTCGGTTGCTCAATGTTATATTAACCACTGCGGTCCGGAATTAAGTACACTATAATGGACACTGATTCAAACAAAAATAAAACAACAGTTGAATCAATGCCTGCCCTGTAAAAGGGTTGTTATTTTTTCAGTTTGGTCCCAGGGTGAAATGTTTCATATTTCGAATTTCATAAATTTCAATTTCAAGGACGTGAATAAATTGATAAACATATGCAGAGTTCCAATTTTGGTACATAGAAATTCTGTGTGATTTCGGCGTCAAATCATCTCATATATTTTTACTGAACGAATATTATACTTCGCCCCTTGAAGATATGAAACAATGTTGCTAATGTTATCTTCTGATAATGTTCAACAAAGCACCGTTGATTCAACTCGGCGGGAGAATTCTGTCGAGTCGGCAGAATGCAAGAGAAGCCAGAGTGGACTTTGACTTATATCATTCATCGTGAGGGGAATTTGTGACCAATGAAAATGAAAATTGAAGCGTCTCTTGGTATTTGGACCGGCATTTGAAAAGGTTTTCACAGAGAGTCGCGGGCTATCGTGCCAGCGATAGCCAAGAATGGTTGTTACTCTAATTTTTGGCTTTGCTAGAAATAGAAAATTTTGGGGCCACGAACAGGCAGCGACTAGCCAATTTTGAGCAAGTCGCACTTTTATACGGACCGGCGGACTTTGTTTGCTAGCCGGAGATAAAGGAAAATCTTCCTTCGGAATAATGGTTCCATGGGAGAACCTCTGCGATTAAATATCTTGAAACTTTGGTTTCAGTCGTCAATTCGAAAGACGAGGTGTTAAAATTAGAAATTTCATTCGAGTGTCCATAGAAGGTTACCAGGGAAATGGGAAGTATATCCGAAACTGGAAGGTGAAAGGGAAGATACGTAGGTCGTTGGCTTGTAGGGAAAACCTAAGAGCATTGCTTTGCTTATCAGATTACGGGGTGAACTCATGCACAGATTCAGGTCACTTATAAGGGGAAACGAAACGGGTAAATAGGAACTCTTTTATTTATTGTGACACGAAATGTTGAATTTTAGATATTGGTTTGAGGCTATAGGTTGTTTTGTGGCTATTCTCAAAGGGTAGCGATCTTAGTTTTTTTTATTGATTTTCGTATTGACAAGATTTTATTTTGATGCTCACTGAGATGTACTATATTTCCAATTATTTATCAATAGATGTATTGAAGTTATTTTGTGTATCATTTGGAACTAGAGTAAAGAAAAAGGTAAATTGAGTTCAATATAAGAGTCATCTCATTTGAGAATGAAGTTTATTATTTTTTTTAAATATATCTAGAGAAATTTTACTTGAAGAAAAAGTACTATTTTATTTATTGAAAAGAAAAGTTATTCAAGAAGACCTCGCATATTAAGCCAAAGTCCAAATCTGGGTCCTGAAGATCAAGTGACTAAAATTAATCAGTGCCTTATGAAAATTTGCAAGATCTGGTAAAATAAATTTTATCATTTTTTCAAAATTTGTATACTATGAAAAATATTATATGTATTGATTCATTTTTATTAGAAATAAAAAAAACAGATAAAAAACGGAGGGAGTGAGGATAATAGTAAGTATAGAAATTTCATTATTATCTGAAAAAGTAAAGTAATCTAATTTGAACATTTTTTGTTTTTAGAATAAAATACAGTCTAATCGTCCAGTATTACAATAGTGACGAGTAACGGGATATTTGATAAAATTCATAATTAGAAAAAAAAAAGAATAGTCCAATTGATTAGTTCTACAGTCTAATGTAGTGTATTCAATTACAAGCCAGTGTAACGGGTATTTATGATTATTTTATTTTTATTTTACCTATACATCACCACAACAGTTGAACTTCGTTCCTGACAAGGGATTCCCTGACCGCACACAATTTTTTTTCAGAATAATTCGCAAACATTCCGGGGACAACCTACCTATATAGATCCAATATCCCAACACGTAACACTGGAGGCTCTTGCGAAAATGTTTTTCTTCCCGGCATTTTGTATTTGTCTTTCTCCTGTATATTCATTAGGAATACCTCAGAAGCAAATTGGAGAATGTTCTGGGGTAAGCTACCTTCAAAGTTCAGTGGAACATAGCTCCAGGCTGGAATACGTAAACCATGTGAATGATTGAAAATATTCCCTGCAGCTAAAATAAACTCATACGTGATACACTTCGCTTTTCTTTGATATTAATGGTGGATGACTAGTCAATAGAATGGTAGTTTGTAAGTTGAAAATTGAGATCAATCTTCCTCGAGTAAATGTTAATGAGTGATTATATATATTATATATATATATATATATATATATATATATATATATATATATATATATATAGTGAAAGATAGTCGTTGCTGACTAGTTAGGTGTAAACAATTTGATTATTGGGGTATGCAGCAAAAGAAAAAGTGTACTCTTTAAAGTTTGTCCAAGCTTTCGGAATGTTTTATTTCCATCTTCAGGGATACTACAATGAAGAATTGAACAAATTAGTGTGTCATTCGAACCTTAAGGTACTAATAACTTACATCTTTGTTGAAATTAGTTTCTATGTTGTTTATGAATGTTCTTCATGTAAAGTACGGTGAAATATAAGTTATGACTTTGAAGTTGGCACCTCATGTTTTAAATCTTAACTAATTATACACATTAAAATTCATTGAACAGTTACTAATTGAAATATTAAAAATATAAATTCTGAAACATGTGTGCCTTGAGAAAGTACAATAGGTTATAAATGGTGGGAAAATTATTTATTCACTTGTCATCTGCTTTGACAGTCACTGGTACCAACTGAGGGTAGTACCAACTGAAATGAATTGGTGTGCCATTATTGGCCAAAGTATTATAGTAATTTTCTTGTTAGTACCAACTGAAGGTTGGGCCAACTTGAAGATATATTAATAACTAGTAATGAGCTCCGATTGATTTGAGGAAAATTTTGTATTTTCCATTGCTAATAAGAAGGAATAAATTTCACTTAGGTGGTTAACATCAGTTTTTTGTTCATATGATTTTTTTCCTGTGATATGAAAGCCATTTCCAGAAAAGTTCTCTTAGCAGTATGTCGTTCATTAGTTAATATTTTAACTTCATCATAGTTCATATGATGGTCGAATTTGTTCACGTGATCTGCTAGAGCACATCTTTCTGGATGGTGCCTGCAATCACTTTTATGTGATATTAATCTCTGTTTTAATAATCTTGCAGTTTGACCAATATATACTTTGTCACAACCCTGGCAAGGTATACTATATATAACATTCCTGCTATCTAACATTGGAACTTTGTCTTTCACTTTGGAGTAAATAGACTTAATTGTAAGTACTGTTTTGTTCGCTATTTTGATATCTATGGTTTTGAAAAGTCTAGCAAGTTTGGGTGAAATATCTCTTAGGTACGGTAAAGAGGTAAAAATACTAGGGACAATACTGATAGTAGTCACTGAATTATTGTTCGATATATTAAGATTTATATGACTATGTTGTGGCTCAGTAATAGGTGATGTGTTGAACAATATACTTTTTATTAAACTTGGAGGATAAGAATTGTCTAAAAAGAGATTTAAAAGGATTTTATATATATATATATATATAGTGATAAGTATTCGTGACTGGCGGTAATATAGAAGTAGATTTCTTGTGGGGATGCATTGGTTAAGAAATGCATCACTAAAAAATGGGCACACATTGAAAAGTTCTGCACTCTGGATGAATCTTCTTTTATGAAAATTTTGGACTTTATTTTCGATTCTACTTATTTTGTATTCGATGACAAATTTTATAAACAAATCTTTGGAACACCTATGGGATCTAATATATCTCCTATTTTGGCAAATTATGTGATGGATGACTTACTAGAGAATTGTGTTTCACGAGTAAAATTCAACATACCATTTATAAAACGTTTTGTTGATGATTTGATTCTATCAATACCATCTGGAAGTACTGATGAAATTCTGTCAATTTTCAATTCTTATGACAAGAATATTCAATTCACTATAGAAGAAGAAACACAAAACTGTGTACCATTTTTAGATATGAAACTGATCAAAACCCAACAAAATACAATTATCACTAAATGGTACAGGAAACCATTATGTAGTAATAGATTCATAAATCATAATTCGTATCACCCACAATAAATGAAAATAAATTTAGTGATATCTATGAAAAATAGAATCTTAAAAATCACTCATCCTAGTTTACAACAAGCATCTTTAATCGAACTACAGAGGATGTTATTAGAAAATTTATATCCCAAACACCAAAATAAATTACTTTTCAATGAAACTTATTCATTGGTCTTCCAAAGATCCCAGATAACTCCCATAATAAATGAAATAGAACCTCCTCTTTTTAGATCACTTCCACATATCCATGGACTTACTCCTAAATTAATCAATGTATTGAAGAATGAAAACTTCAAAATTGCTAAAAAAAATATAAAAACTATTTCAAAATTACACACTGAAGTGAAGAGTGAAGAGTGAAAAAAATAACCAAAAGTCAAATGTTGTATATGAAATCCTTTGTAAGGATTGTTCCAAAAAATATATTGGCCAAACCTCCAGAAGTCTCAATAGTCGAATTATATCCCATAGGAGTGACTGTAAACGAAACGTTAATTCATGCGCACTTTCGGAATATGTTAATCAGCAAGACCATCGAATGGACTATAATAATACACTCATTTTAGATGCTGAGAATAATGTAACCAAAAGAATTTCCTTGGAAATGGTTCATATCAATTCAAATAGTCAAACAATGAATAAAAGAACTGATTTGAACAATCTTAGTCAAATTTAACAATATTTACTGAAATTGAACAAAAATAATGATATATCACTCAGTATTCAAAATTTTCCAACTTGATTTATAATATTATACAATTGTCACTGTCATACGAAAAATATTTTATGTTCCTCATATGTAATAATTTTATTTATTCTCATGTTAGTAAGTACCTCAATACTATACAATTTCATATTGTTATTCATTATAATTTCAGTCGTCCTGAGGAAGGCAATAAACATAGCCGAAAGCTTGACGAATTTCAAAGAGTTTACTTGAAATAAAGCCCTTTAACCTGACTGCATCCCCACAAGAAATCTACTTCTATATATATATATATATATATATATATATATATATATATATATATATATATATATATATATATATATATATATATATATATATATATATATATATATATATATATATATATATATATATATATATATATATATATATATGAAGAAAGAGGAGAGGTAGTCTTTGCTGACTAGTTAGGAAAAAGTCTGAGAAATTCTTTGGGACAGCAGCAAACGAAATTACTCTTATAAATTATATTTCCAATATTTCGACAATGAATATTGTCATCATCAGGGAGCTACAGAGGTGAAACTACTATAGTATGTTGATAATTATAAAAATAAACTTTACTTACAATGTTAGCGAGAATGGTCGTTTTTCGGTGAAATACAAAAAGATGTAAAAGACAGCATTAAAACATGTAAAAACATGAAGCAACAATTGGATTTATGGAATAATATTTGTAACACAAAACATTACTGGTAACTTTATTAAAAGCAGAAAACCATTGTGGTGAACTTTCTTTGGTTATGAATGTGAAAAGTGAGGGAAAATAACAGCATCGAGGTTGGAATTTAACATAACCTAAAATGTCAACGTCAAAAATTGTACAATTTTTAAGAATAAGAAAAGACATTTGGTGTAAGCTGTCCAAATGAAAGTGGAAAACATCAATTGCAATTACTACTGAAGATGAGATATTCTAATGGTAAAATTGGATGAATATATTAATTAGTTATTGATTTTTACAAAACTTCCATGTTAGTTTGTATTAACTAGAAAAGGAAGATGAATTATTATTGAGAGCATTCGGGTTCTTGTCCAAGATTAATAGATAAGAATAGATCTCACTCAAATGATTGAGATCTGTTCTTTTGTTTAAACAATTGTTGGATTGAGAAATAAATGCCATTTCCAAAAAGATTCGTTTCGAACATTCTTTTCTTTCACCAAAATTTTTGTGGAATTATAATCCATATTGTGATCTTCTTTATTCACATGTTCACTGAGAGCACACCTTTCAGGGTGAAGTCTACAATCACTTTTATGGGCACTTATACGGTCTTTCAGTAACCTAGCTGTTTGACCTATATATTCATGGTTACAACTTGCACAAGGAATGCAATGAACTAGTTTTGTTTGTGAAAATAACGGAGTTTTATCCTTGACCACAGAAAATAAAGAATTTATGGTTAAAACCGTTTTTTGGGCTATTTTTATATTGCCAAAATTGTTAAAAATTCGTGAGAGCTTAGGTGTGATTTCTGCAATGAAAGGTAAAGAAGTATAAAAAATGTTGCTTTGAGTTTCATTATTTTCATTATTATTATTCAAATTCTCAGGTATAATGTCATTTGAAGAATGGATTATAGACGGTGTGCTAAATAAAATCTTATTCAATAAGGATGAAGGATATGAATTTTGTTTGAATAACTTGAGGAGAATTTTCAGATTTTTGTGGTGAAATGAAGAGTCAGAAATTCGTAGAACACGTTGTTTCATTTGCTTGACCAAGTTTATTTTTAATGATTGTTTGTGGTGAGACCAGTAGTTCATATATCTTCCAGAACTGATCGGTTTTCTATACCAGTCCACTAGTAAGGTATTATTGGAAGTACACTAAGCTCATCCGTAGTTCCAATAATACCATAAATTCCATAGGCGTACCAAATCATTTGGTATAGGCGATTCACGAGACGTAGAGAACTCCCATAACTTTCCTAACCCTCCTATTTCTTTTTCCGCTACTGAATAGTACTTACCACTGGACATTTTCGCAAGGTAACGAGTAAACTATTGCAAAGTTGAATAAATAACTGCACTACCTATTTATAATTCAAACAAACCTAACCTTTCGAAAGCTGCATGCCAAGACATCGTGTCCACTCGTGTTTTCCCCCTCGCTTCCTACCAAACGGTCGTTTCAATACTGGACGAGCTCTAGGAATGAGACAAGTTGGCAAAATTACATTTTCGTGTCTTAATATTATTTTTCAAATGGCGACAATTTTTTGACGAGCACTTTCCGAAAAAAGGATTTTTTGACGAATCTAGCGTCACTAATTTATTTGCGTTTGGATTAAAAATAAGAACATAAATACTGGATAATAATTTATTTGATTTTGTCAAGTGTGCCATGGATGAATTTGTTTACTTTCACTGTAGTGAATTTCCGAAGTGCATTCCTCCTTGTTCAAGATACATTTCAATTCGTTCAATTGTTTCTCTCAATTCTTATGAATTTCCGTAGAATTCTTTCTTCTGAGATTTCAAGGAGTGGCTGGAGCTGTTGCATAGTGAATTTTTTCTTCAACATATCCCCAAATAAAGAAATCCAGCACAGTGAGATCCGGTGAGCGGGCAGGCCACCGTACTGGACCATTGGTTGTAATAACTTGATTTTTTAAATGCTTTATTAAATAATTAAGAACTTCTCTGGTATTATGAGGGGGTGCTCCATCTTGTTAGAAGTGAATTCGCCAGTTTTACGGCCAAAGGTAGATTATTAAGATGATCCTCCATTTCATTCTGAAGAAAACCTAGGTACGTAACTTCTGTTAACTAACCTTTAAACAATAATAGCCCAATTATTCTGTTTCCAACTATACCAGCACAGACACTGACGCCAAACCTTCCTTGGAAATTGCCCTCGCTAATTGCATGTTGATTTTGTTGGGCCCAGTACCGAGTATTTTGCTTATTGAACATACCAATAGTTGTAAATCGTGATTCGTCGGAAAATAGAATAACGTTGATAACATTTGAGTTAACTCTATGATTTTGAAGCAGCCAATCACAAAACACTACCCGTCTATCGCCATCGTCAGCATACAAATGTTGATGTAGATGATATTTAAATGCTCGACATCCGTGCTTTTTCAGTAATTTTCTTGCTGATTCGTGACTTATCTGCATTTCTTAACTAATTTCTCTTGAAGAAACCGATTTATCCATAAGCAAGAACGTTAATGTCAGTCTCTTCATTTATGATAAACCACTGTTCCGCCTCTTGATTTCCTTCTTGCCCAAAACGATTCTCAACATACGGAAAATACTGATGGGCTGGATGTTGTCTTTTGGGATATCTCTGAGCATACAACTCAGCAGCATTCCTTGAATTTCTATGGCATTCTCCAAATATTAATAACATATTCTATTTTTCACTTTGAGTATACATTATGTTGAAGAAAAATTAAACTTAAATTCAACGAAAATTAAAAATATTTTACTGTCTGATCATGCAGCTTATGTTACTGTCATTACCTAAGTGAGTGTTTTGTTTTCCAAAGAAGACTTGATAAAAATAACTACAAAATATTATGCATCATGGCTATCCATGGCACAGTTGACAAAAGTAAATGCATTATTATCCGGTATTTTCTGTAGTAATATTTAATTTATGTTCTTCTTTTTAATCCAATCGCAAATAAATTATTATCGTTAGATTCGTCAAAAAATCCATTTTTCGGAAAATGCTTGTCAAAAAATGGTCGCAATTTGACAAATAATAGACACAAAAATGTAATTTTGCCAATTCGTCTCATTTCTATCTATCATACTAGTCACTAAAACTTTGCGATTGTAATTATTTGACATCACCTGAGGTCCTCAGATTAGTTTACGTCCGATCATGGCCACCTAGATGCACTATTAAAAGTGACTCTGAAAAATCAAGTAGGCCTAAAAACTGTTCAAAATGTCACATTCCGATCCAAAATTGTCTCAGAAATCTAAAAATGTTAAAATAAAGAATGATTCATTTAAAAATATGCTAGAACCGTCCTCTTCGCATACCATTCATCTATACCAAATCTCATTCTGATACACCTAATATTCTAGAAGTTATGACTTGTCCAATGGATCCGTTGACACTCGGTATATGAACCAAGCCTGCTTTTTGTGAATGTGGATATTAATATTTCTTCATTAGATGTTCTGTGCATAGTGGAAACATGTTTGAAAGAGAAGGTGGTAAATTACTTACATATAGGAGGATATAATTTCATAAGCAGTTATTGAACACCAATAGACCAATCACTAGAGATTTTTTCGTGACAAAATACTACCAGGAAACCGACTGTGCCATCATACGAAATACGTGCTACAGTTATAACCTGTTATGTTTCCTACTTGCAACTGTCATTGCTTAATTTATTTTATTTTTTATTTTATTTTTTCGTTTTTGACTTGTAATTTGAAAACTAATGGAGCAATCTCGATACTCTTACGAATCATGGAGAATCAAAATGCGAAGAAAATGGGCACTAGCACGACTCGATCGGATTATTATTAAGGGAGAAAAACCGGAAAAACCAGAAAAAATCTGTTTTTAAGCAGGCTCTCCACAACATAGTAGTGGTTGATATCTACTTCATATGTGACAAACTCAGGCTGTGTTGGGTTGTTACTTTTGGCATAATAACAATTAAATTTTTTTAATGTACTTTATTGCAGCAGAACTGGAAACATTGTTCAACCTAGTAGCGAATACATGACCATTGGCATCCTTAATGTGTACGATGTCAAAGGATCCTGGGTGACGTTCACGGTTGGAAACTGTTTCTACATGCCCCAAATTTCATCCTCCAGTAATCATAAACAGGTATTCAGATTGGAATTTTATGTAGTCAAGGATTTTGGATGTGGTGCTCTCCAACTGGATTGTGTCATTTACTTTGATATTTGTGTCAGGGTAACGGATAGTACGTCCGTCGTGTGTCACCAAAAATGGAATTCCTTTGGGACCAGTTTGCAACCTCTTGACTTTGCACAATTTGTACTCAGCTTCTTCAGAAGTAATACGATGAACAGCAAATCTTCCTCTAACGTCATAGATCAGTCTGCAGAATTCTCCAGTTCTTTCAATTGTAATGACATCCATAAATCCAGTTTGAGTCTGTTCTTACTTTCTCATCTACCTCAATTAACCTTTGCATTTCAATTTTGGTAATCTCGCTATTGGTCACAGAATACTTCAGCCAGTTACGGAGGAAGATTACCAAAGGCAAAGATTCGCGTAGTTTGTGGGGACCGGTTGATTGTCGGGAAGCAAACACACTCCCCAATTTTAGTCCAAGAGGGGACTGCAGAAAACCTGACCAATCGAGTAACAGAATGAAATGTTTTTGAAATGTTAGTACTCACAGCAAACATAAGAAAAATCATTGACTGCCTGGGCAAAAGTGTAATACATGTCCGAAATACGTTTGACACTTACTATCTCTCCCGTTGGTCAAGTGGTCTGAGGAGCTGGTTCACGAAATGGAGCGTGGGGGGGCGTGGGTCAAACCCCAGGATCGAGCATATTTTTTTTTTCTTTTTTCTTTCGAAATTGAAAAATGATTTTTTTGGGGCGAATATCCGTCCCAAAACGAATCATTTTCCATGTCTGAGAGGTGGCTGCAGAAAACCTGGCCGATCGAGTAACACCATAAAATGTTTTTACAAGCTTTCATTTGAATTCCTATATGTATGTTTAGTTCAAATCTTGCAAGTGAATTTTGACCTACTTCTAGTTGTCCAATTGACGTGAAATTATTCCGGTGACAATGCATTGCGGAATTTTTGCCAAAGAAAAAACAAAATGGCTCCAATATGGCGGACGAGTTTTGTGATCATAGTTCGATTCTATTCAGAATTATTATGTGGAGATTTTTGGGATCGGACATCAAAATTTCTTTGCCGGAATTCATTAATTCAAGATAGCGGCTCCAAGATAGCGACGACTCTTGTGATTATAGTCCTATTCCATTCATAATTGGTATGTGGGTTTTTTGGGGTCGAATATTATCAACTTTCTAAGTTGTAGTGCAGGCTTTTCACGACGTAGTAGTGATAAATATGTACTTTATGTGTAAAAAACTCAGTCACTGTCGTATTATTAGTTTTTGCATGATTACAATCTGATTTTTTCAATGCACTCTATTGCAGCAGACCTGGATGCGTCATAGGTGGTCCGATTCCAATTTTCCAAAAAAATGTCTAGAATAGAAGTGTAGTACTACAAAATGTATATCCTCTTCTTGCGCTAAAATGCTGTAAAATAGGTGAAAAATATTTGCAAACATGACCGGAAATGGGCGAGTGCGTGAAAGCGACTGAGTAGTGGGTGTAAAGCAGTAAACGCGGGGAAGCGTATGTATATTGATACAAGCGCGCTGGGCCCGTTATGAATCTGCTGCTCTACCCCCACTCCTGAGCAGCTTTCATGTACTCGCCGGTTACCGGTCCTGTTTGCAAGTATTTCTCATCTATTCAGCATCATTTCAAGGCAAAATGAGAACAGTAATTTTGTAGTACTATCTTTGTCCTAATTATTTGTATTCATGTATGTGTTTTTGTATATATATATATATATATATATATATATATATATATATATATATATATATATACAGTGCTCCTCGAAAGTCCCCTCCCCCCTCTTATTTCTGGAACGATTATACATAAACAAGTGAAATTTGGAAACTGAATATTAAAGGTTGTGAACTTCCCTACTAGTGATGATAGATGACGAAATCGATAAAGATGTCGTCACAAGGCCATTGTGATGACCAATCATTTTAAATGGAACCCTACGGCAAGCGACACCTCTTTTAGAAGGTATCGAAAAACATCCATTCAATGATACTAATTTTGTTTATGTTTATGGCAGATTTAAGGGCTCATTAGTAAACATTGAAATTTAAATTCCATTCAGTATGATATTAATTACAGATTTAAGAATCAGTATCTACTTGAAGAAATTGCTCGAAGTGACCTCCATTTACTTCCTGACAGTGAAATATCCTATTTTTAAACTCTTCTCGTACTTTTGCAAATGTGTCTGCGGAAACAGCCTCACATTCTGCAACAATACGTTGTTTAAAAACGTCAATATTGTCAGGTTCAGTAGCGTAAACCTTCGATTTAAGGTACCCCAGAAAAAAAAAACCAAAGGTGTGAGGTCCGGTGATCGAGCTGGCCATTCCGTCGAACCTCGTCGTCCAATCCATCTACCACGATACTCCTCATCCAAATACCGTCTACCTGCACCGTAATAGTGTGGAGGAGCACCATCTTGTTGGAATGTTATTTCCAAATTTCCGAATTCATCTGGATTATCTTCCAAAATTTCAGGGATTAACGGTACTATTGCGTTTAGCAACAGCTCCAGATAATCCTCACCAGTTTAATTAGTATTTGAAAAAAGAAACAACGATGTGGTTTCCCAGGATACCTGCCCAAACATTCACCTTCTGGGGAAATTGGGTATGTGTTTCACGAAACAGGTGATGATTTGCGTCACTACAATACCTCACATTCTGTGTATTTACATCTCCATTTGGATAGAAAGTACTTTCGTCACTAAAACAAATTGTTTTGACATATTCTGGCTGTTGGTTAATTTTAGTTTCCATATTTTCACAAATTTCTAGTCTTCGGTCTGGGTCGTCGTTGATGAACCATTTTTAATTTGTATAAATGAAATTTGTTTTTTTTTCAACACCCTGTGTACTGTTCCTCGACTGACTTCACAGGTAGATGCAACGTGAGTTGTTGAAAAAGTAGGATTAACTATTACTTCTGCCAGTACATCAATTTTTTTCTCATCAGAAATTTGTGGTCTGCCAGATCGTTTCGCATCATTAATACTACCCGTTGTTTCAAACTTACGAAGAAGCTTCCTTAAATAAGTCCTCGAAACGGGGCGATCGGGAAACCTCTCATAAAAAATACGTTCTGCTGCATGAATATTTTGTCCAGTTTCACCAAGAATTAGGATCGCTGCTACTTTATCACCTATAGCACGTACCATTTCGCTACTTGAAGCACATAAACGTTCGGCTCACAACAGTTTAACAAATTATTAAAATGTACAAAAATATTAAAAGTACCAAAAGCTGCTAAAATAGTTAAACGTTCGATCAACAATACACAAATTATTAAATGTACAAAAACTTGGACAATTACAAAAACGTCGAATTAGGGAGACTAACAAAAACGTCAGCTTATTTGATAACTATCTAGAGGCGGAGCTTGAATTTGGAATTTCAGTATTAACTGATTTAATTCATCACAGCTTTGCGTTTTTCAAAAGCGAGTTGCCAAAACTGCCATAAACACAAACAAAATTGGTATCATTGAATAGGTTTTTTCGATACCTTTTAAAAGAGGTGTCGCTTGCCGTAGGGTTCCATTAGAACGTCCATTGTGACGTCATCTTCGACGATTTCGTCATCTATCATCACTAGTAGGGAAGTTCACAACCTTTAATATTCAGTTTCCAAATTTCACTTGTTTATGTATAATCGTTCCAGAAATAAGAGGGGGGAGGGGACTTTTGAGAAGCATATATATATATATATATATATATATATATATATATATATATATATATATATATATATATATATATATATATATATATATATATATATATATATATATATATATATATATATGTATGTATGTATACATTAGTATTCTAAGTAGTTTAGTTTTTTTATATTATAATTATTTGTTTTTTTTATGCTGAAACAAGTGTTCTTACACCTATCGGCATCAATCTCAATCTAATTGTAATATTTGTGATTCCAGTGATCTGCGATTGTGATTTGATTGTGAATAAAGATTATTATAATTATTTTTATTATTATTGAAAACGGACCACCTATGACGCATCCAGTTCTGCTGCAATAAAGTGCTTTAAAAAAATCAAATTGCATTTATGCCAAAACTAATAATGCAACTGTGCCTGAGTTTCTCACACATAAAGTACATATCAATCAGTACTATGTTGTGGAAAGACTCCTTCAAAACTTGAAAAAGGACGGTGTTAAGAATTTAATAAAAAACGCAGATTTTTTCCGCTTTGTTTCCTTTACTAATGATTCGATCGAGTCGTGCTTGGACTCATTTCCTTCACATTTTGATTTTCTACGATTCGTTTATCGAAAATATCGAGATTGCTTCATTAGTTTTCAAATGACAAGTCAAAAACCTTAAAATAATGCATTAAAATTTTTATAACAAATCAAGCAATGACAGTTGGGAGTAGGAAACTCAACAGGATATAACTATATTCCGTCTGATAGCACAGTCGGTTTCCTGATAGTATTTTTGTCACAAAAAAATCTCTTTCGATTGATCTATTAATCAAATGGAATAATTATATATCTTGGAACTTTCTAACCGATTTCATATTTTATATACAAATTTATTGATGCAAAGTTTGATATTGATAACAGATGATAATAATTGGGTCGCATTCAAAAATCATCCCTAATTTACTTGAATTCTAAGCTCCAGTTAACATCAAAAGCAAGTGGACCATTTCAAAGTGAATTGGAGCCGACGAACCTTTTGAATCGCCAATTCAAGAACTTCCGGATTATTCAACAAAAATTGGCTTACTTTCCTTTTCATGATGTCTTTTACCTGGCATTGATGGAAAACTTCTCTCCGTTGATTTCCTGGAAAGGTAGCAATTGAGTTCTTCGAATGCTCCTGCGTACACTCCAGAATTTTTGCTTATTCTAAATATTCTCAATAGTGTTCTTTCACTTTTCCATTCATTTCCATACCCAAAATTCTAAATATTTATGCAGTGAACACGACATTTCGATTGTGTGTAAATTATTCTTAAGTGATGCTCAACGACTTGTATTCTATGAACAGTTTATGATTACAGTGAAAATAACCGGCATCATGGACAATAACTTTATGTCTCGTATCTTGCCAGCTACTATGACATTCCTTTTTTCTATGTCTCTGGTATTAGGGTAATTGATCAGGAAATTCCCACACTGTGGTACGTGAAATAGAGTGTGATACATCATTGAAATGGTATAAATGATAATTGTACAGGGTGTATCAATAATTACCAAATTAATATTTAACAATTAAAAAAGAAAACATACCCCTACTTGTAATACAATGTTTAAAAGCTCTGAAGGCCAATAAAACTTCATTTTCAATGATGAGTGTCCGTAGGAACTTTTTGTTGTTAAATAAAAACTTTAATTTGCCTTTTTTGTAAAACCAGTTGTAAACTGTAAACATCTGTTTTTTGGGTTCTGTCGCGGTCCATAATTTTTATGTTCATTTCAGACATTTAAATGTCATTAGTGTTCATCATTTGAGTGATCAGTACTGTCATTCAGCTGTAGCTATCACGATGGTTTACGGTATACCTGAACGTGTGGAGATAATTTTCATATTTGGCTCCCCGAACCAGTGTTATTTACGAACGGCTCAAATATTTAATGAGAGGCAACCGGACAAAAATATAAGTCACGTGTTGAAAAGTTTAGAGAAACGGGATCAGTGCAAAATGAAAAAAGGGCCTCAAGATTACTGAATGAAGCAAGCCAAATTGAGGACCTTGGACACCTTGCAATAGATGTATATATACTGCATCCACACGTTAAGTATCTGCAATGACAGGACTATCACGTGAGTCAATAGGGAAGGTGTGGCAATTTCATAAATTTTACCCGTACAAAATGCTTCAAGAACTAGGCGATGATGATCCAGACCGACGAATTCAGTTTTGTGAACTCAAGACTGAAAGAATTCGCGCTGAACCTAGACTATTGAAAAATATTTGTTTCATCCATCATAACTGGTTTCTGAGTTTTTTTTCTAAT
This sequence comes from Gonioctena quinquepunctata, assembly GCA_018342105.1. Classification (NCBI taxonomy): domain Eukaryota; kingdom Metazoa; phylum Arthropoda; class Insecta; order Coleoptera; family Chrysomelidae; genus Gonioctena; species Gonioctena quinquepunctata. The sequence goes on from JAFIRS010000128.1 coordinate 137,302, forward strand.
CCAATAATTATGTTAGTGTCACTTTATATATATGTTTTCTTAAACATAAGACATGTAATTGGAGCATGATTACTGCAACTAAATCAGTGAACTAAAGAAGGTGATCCGCTATATAGAAAATAAAAAGGCTTCCGGAATTCAATGAGAATTTCTGAAAATCTTCCTGACACTGCCCTAACCTCCTTGGCAGCAGTAATAAACCATTCTTCGGAATGTGGCTCATTCTCGTCCCTTCTCAAAACATCAGTTGTGATCCCGCTTCACAAGGGGGGTGATCTGGAAGGTCCATCGAACTTTCGTCCCATAGCCCTTATTCCTTCAATAGCAAAAATTATAGAAAAACTTTTGAAAATTCGTTTATCTGACTTCTTGTCACTACAGAATGTAATTAGTTGTGAACAGTTTGGATTCGAATCGAAAAAGAACACCCATGATGCCATACTCTCTTTCTTATACCAAGTTTATCACAACATTAATAGTAGAGAAGTGACCGCAGTGGTATTTTGTGATTTGTCCAAGGCGTTCGATTGTGTAAATCGTGAAATACTGCTCCGAAAACTGAACTACTATGGCGTCGATGGAACTGCTCATAAATGGTTCCAATCATACTTGACAGATAGAAGTCAGATTGTGAAATCCTCAACACCTTCGGCGAAGGCCAATATAAATAGCGGGGTCCCACAGGAATCAATACTGGGACATACACTTTTTCTGCTCTATATAAATGATTTGGCAACTATAGATTTCGAAAGAAAATTTTCCTCAGTCGCGGATGACACGACTATATTATGGCACGGAAAATGTACAAACGAGCTTCATGAAACTATCAGTTCAGATATAAAAAAACTTAAAAATTGGTTGATTCAAATCTCTCATCTTTCAACAAAACCAATTTAACATCCTTCCGATGCAGTATCGACGATATACCTTTAGCTACAATTAACTGCACGATAGAGAACCAAACCTACACCAAATTTCTGGGGGTATCAATAGATAACAAACTTAAATTTGATGACCACATTGTTGCGCTCAAAAAAAAACTCAGGGTGTTACGCAGTAAGAGTAACCTCCAATGAATTGGGATCTTCTGCAGCGAAAACCGCTTATTTCTCGCTGATAGAATCGCACTTGCGTTATGGAATTCCATTTTGGGGAATATGTGTTACAGTCGGTTTTCGTTTTGCAAAAAAAATTAATCAGATATATTTTCAACGTCAAACGACGCGAGTCCTGCAGGCCCCTATTCGTTGGAAATAAAATCCTCACAGTACATGCCATTTCTATAATGGAAACGATTTGCTTGATTAATAAACAAAAATCAAAATATTCCACCCGTCAGACCGCTGATCTTAAACTCCCTTTACCAACATCTACTCTCGTTAAAGATTCAATTGCTTACAACGGCCTCAAGATGTACAATCACCTACCAAATCATGTCAGGAACATTAATGAGCCCACTCATTTCAAAAAGGCCACCACAGGCCATTTTGGTGAAAGACCCTATTACAGTTTGCAAAAGTTTTACGAAGACATTTAAAAAAAATATTATTTCTATGTTCTTTCAAATCTTGATATTTTATTATTATATTTTTACACTTTGAGATGGGTTCTAAAATTGGACTGTTTGTGTTTAATTGTGTTACCGTAATTTGGGGTAACTTCAGGCGATGGGGTTACTTGAGACAATTTGCAGACACCATTATTGTTCGTAATTTTGGCAACCCAGTTGACATTGGTGATATTGTTTTGTTCGCAAGAGGTGTGGAAGGTGTTGTTATTAACCGATAATATTTAAATTATATTATCTTATCTAAGGTAAGTTTATCATTTTTCACTAAACTTCAACTTTGAATCTGTCAAATACATAACTTATATTATAATTTTATGAATAATATCTGGAAACAAGTAATTGTTGTAGGAAAGCCAACCTCTAATATTTACTGTGATATATCATAGATTTCATTGCGGCGTTGCCAAATTTATGGTCGCTATAAAATATAAATTCTCAACCTGACCTTAATTGCGTAACTTGAGACAACTGTCTCAAGTTACCCCACTACAAATTATGTACTATAAAATCTGGGTACCAACCTACTTACTTACCAGTTTTTCATTGTTTCAGGTCAGTTATGGTTCGAAACCCAAAAAAAGTTTTGGGATCTCGTAAATACCGAAATTTCTCGAATGAGCAGCTTGTTAAAGCAGTGGAAACTGTCAGGTCTGGACTTTCTTTGAGAAAAGCGGAAGAACAGTTTGGTTTACCACGATGCTCTATCAATAGAGCAATAAGAGGGAAAAACACAGGAAAGGTCGGCAGAATGAAGTTGACCAAAATGCATTAGTAATGTGTCTATGTTCAGCAGGTGATTGGGGCTTTCGCCTCACACTATACGATATTAGACTCATTGTTAAAGCCTTCCTTGACCGTTCCGGAAGAAATGAATATAGATTTAAAAACAACATGCCAGGTCCAGATTTTTTTATGTCTTTCTTGAAGCGTCACCAGAACACTTCAAGTCATAAAATGTGCCAAAACATAAAGAGAGCTCGAGTCGATCATAACGCCATAAATCTGTACCTTGATGAGTTAAACCAGTCAATGGGGGGAGTTCTTCCTCATTCTGTCATTAATTATGGCGAAACAAAAATTACAGACGACCCTGGTCGTGAAAAGGTTGTTGTTAGAAGAGGGTGTCGACATCCTGAAAGAATTATTGACTCCTCAAAGTCGAGCACTTCTGTAATGTTTGCCGCACTTCTCCTCCCATATGTAACATATAAAGCTGAGAATCTTTATAATACCTGGACCGAACATGGCCCTAAGGGGACAGTTTATAAAAGGAGTAAGAGTGGATGGTTCACTTTGGAGATATTCGAAGACTGGTTTCGAAAAATTGCTTTGCCCTATTTCTCGAAGCAAGATAAAGAAGGGAAGAAAGTTATGATTGGGGATAATTAAGCGAGTCATATATCCCCATATATAATAGAAGAATGTAAAAAAACAACATTATCTTCATTCTACTTCCTCCAAACAGCACTGGCCGTTAGATGTAGCATTTTTCCGTCCACTTAAAATTAAGTGGCGTAAAACTTTAGATTCGTGAAAAGTAAAAAATTGTGGAACTATTCCAAAATATACATTTCCTCGTTTGTTAAAAAAATATCTGGGAGCAATGGGAAAAAAAATATTTCGACAAAAGTGGGTTTAATGGGGCAGGATTAATTCCACTAAATCTAGATGTATTGAAGAGACTTCCAGGTGAAAAGGCAGTAGAAGAAGGCAGATAAAATGACTATACTGCCTGGGTGAATACATTTCAAGAATATTCAGAAGAATGTAGAGGGAAAGAGACAGAAAACAGACAAACAAGAAATTAAATGTTCCTGCTGGTAGAGGAATCTGTGAAAACGATATCGTTATTTTGGAAGACAACCCAAAGCAAGAAAAAAAGAAAAGGAAACAATTAGTGGAAGATCAAACTGTCATCAATGAAGGAAAACTATCTAAGGAAGGAAGGCAGAAGACACGTAAAGTACTTGAGTCTAGTGAAAGTGACGAAGACAGTTGCAATGAGGTTGTTTTTGACGACAGTTCAGATGATGACTGGGATTCATTCCGAGCAAAACAGATTATGAATATTGAAGACCATATTGAAGACAATATTGACGACAATATTGAAGACAATAACCAAGAGAGTATTTACTCTCATCCTACTCTACAGCCAATAAATAAACAGGTTGGAAGTTTTGTTATAGTTCGTTATGATTCAAATTTTTATCCTGGGGTCATTGAGAAGCTTGACGATAAAGGCGCAACAATAAGTGCAATGACTAAAACATTACGCGAAAACTGGAAATGGCCTGAACATAAGGATTAACTGTATTATTGCTGGCAGGATATTGTAGGTGCAATTAAGCCTCCTACAGCGCTGAATGCAAGAGGCATTTTTTCAGTACCAGAAATGAAAGCAATTAACTAAAGCTAAATTACTATATAATCAATCATTATTAGATAAATTTTTTGAGTTCTTTGTGTTTTTTATTGACCCCAAAAATATTTTCATAGTCTCACGTTAACATAACACTGTCTATTTATATTTTCAGTGTCCCAAGTTACCCTAAAAACGCATAATTTGAGACGTTCATTGATTTTATACAGCTATCTCAAGTTACCCCATTCTAGTGGGTAACTTGAGACACACTTGAAAAAATTAAAAAAAACTACTTATGACAAAATAAAATGCATATCATTGTTACCTATACCACTAATGTTTTGCAATAGTTTTTCAAAATTCAGTTATTCTAGGTATGTCGTAAACTTCACTTTGAAGTTAAAAAGTGTCTCAAGTTATAGTCCATCCAATATCGATTGCAGAAGCTGTTTCTATAGGGAGCAAATAAAAACTCACTTCGCTAACACGAGCGTATATGCGAAGAAACGGAACAAAAAATAATCTGTACTACTCGTAAACATTCTCCGTCGGCAAACGGTAGATCAAAAGAGCCGATAGTCAACGTGGACTTGAGTGACTGCTGACTGTTCTACAACCGATTCGTCTGGGCCAATCAAGTCGGACATCAATGCTTGCAGGTGTGGCTATACGATGGGAGGTCATAAATCACGCGTTATATTTTTGTTTTAATAGCTCTGGAAGATTAAAAACCAGTAGCGTCTGTGGTCTTGGTGTGTGCCGATCGAAATACGTTTTAGGATATTCTAGTTTTGTAGGATATTCTAGTTTTTTTTTTCTTAATGTATTTGTATAAATGAAAGCTTGCCTTTATTTTTTTTTCATTTTTCATTATTTATGAAGTATTTTTAAAATCTTAAAATACCTAAATAAAATTAGTTATCTCCGCCACTGCTGCTCACAGGATTTCGCCGCAAGACTTTTTTATGCTTCTGCAATTGATATTGAGGAAACTATACCCCAAATTGTCCATCCAATATCAATTTCAGAAGCTGTTTCTATAGGGAGCAAATAAAAACTCACTTCGCTAACACGAGCGTGTATGCGAAGAAATGGAACGAAAAATAATCTGTACTACTTGTATAGAGTGTTCGTCGGCACAAAGAGCCCGCTGGTCAACGTGGACTTGATTGACTGCTGTCTGTTCTACAATCAATCAATCAATCAATATATACTTTATTGTCTGAAGAGTTGATTCTTATTGACAAAGCTTGAAAATGGAAAAAAATATATAAGAAATGTACAGATAATTAGATACGTGAATGTCAAATGGATAAAATGTACAAACATAAAAGATAAATATTACATATATGAATAAAAACATATTGTCAATCTCCTTTAAAAAAGAAGGACTATTTAAACAACACATTATAAAATAAGATGTCATTAACAAAGGGCAACTAACAATTACAACCCTTAAGATTTAATAGCAGTCTTGTATATAAAAATGTACAGATAATTAGATACGTGAATGTCAAATGGATAAAATGTACAAACATAAAAGATAAATATTACATATATGAATAAAAACATATTGTCAATCTCCTTTAAAAAAGAAGGACTATTTAAACAACACATTATAAACAAACACATTAATAAAATACTATGTCATTAACAAAAGGGTAACTAACTAACTAACAATTACCACCCTTGAGATTTAACAGTAGTCTTGCATAATAAATCAAAACATGAGATAAAAAATAAAAAATTCAATAATATAAATATCCAGTATCAAATCAATTCCCATAAGGAACTATAGTATATCATCATAATATTCCTGCAGGTTATAATAAGCTTTCTGCAATAGAGCCTTTTTTACAGTCTTTCGAAAGTTCTTCAGAGAAGTCATGTTTCTATAACTGGCTGGCAGATGATTATATATTTTTTTGCTTTCATATATGATGGAGTTTTTTGTCAGACTAGATTTAGGTAAGGGTAAGGGAACACAACCTTCATTTCTTGTTTTATGTTTTCGTGTTTCAGTAGGTGTTGAACCATGTTTTGTGTGGATGAGGCATACAGTTTCCAAAATGAATAAACAAACGAGTGATAATATTTGTTGGCTAATAAAAAGTGGTTTGCAGTGATCGTGATATTGAGCTTTACACAGGTATCGGATTGCTCTTTTTTGTAGAATAAAAACACATTGAAACAGCTGGTTATTGAATAAACCCCAGAAGGCAATGCCATACCTCAAATGTGACTCAACTAGGGAAAAGTAGACCATCCTAGCCGAGGCTACGTTTAATTCTCTTGAAACAATTTTCATTGCAAAGCAGCTGGAGGCTAACTTCTTGCTCAAGGTTGTTACATGCTCATCAAATTTTAGCTTGTTGTCTATAATTAGACCTAGAAACTTAGTTTGTGGCTTATTTGTTATAATCTGGTTATATAAGTACAAATTATCAAAGTCAAACTTAAAGGTGACTAGATTTTTTTTTTTTAAATTGAAACAGAGTCGATTGGAGTCACACCATTCTTTCAAGTGATTTATGTCTTTGCTATGCCATAGAATGGTGGTGTCATCCGCAAAGAAAGTGAATTTTCCTTGGATGCGAATGGTGGCTAGGTCATTTATATACAATAAAAATAGAATAGGACGTAGTACCGACCTTTGTGGAACGCCCATTGCAACTTTGCCACTGTTAGAGTAGTTTTCCTGTATTTTTACTACTTGACTCCTTTCTGACAAATACGTGCGGAACCAGTCTAATGAGGAATTTCGGAAACCGTAAAATTGTAGTTTTTGCAGTAATATCTCATGGCTGACACAATCAAACGCCTTGGAGAAGTCGCAAAATACCGCCGCTACGGTTTCTCCATTATTCAAAGTAACATATGTATTTTCTAGCAACGAGAAAAAAGCATCATTTGTGCTTTTCGAGTTTTGAAATCCAAATTGGGCATGGCTTAATATGTCATTTCTGGTAAGATGTACCATCATTCTTCTTTTGACTAGTTTTTCTATTATTTTGGATAATGTTGATAATAATGAAATTGGGCGAAAGTTCGAGGGATCATCTGGGTCACCACCTTTGTACAAGGGGATTACAACTGCTTGTTTCAAGCAGGAAGGGAACTGTCCCATTCTGAAGGAACTGTTAATTGCCTCAGCTAGGTGAGTAGGACATGGTCAGGTAGACTTTGAAAATTTTTACAGATAAGCCGTCCATACCCGATGAGCTCTTATTTTTATTTCATTGATAACCTCTTTCAGCTCAAATATGTCAGTATCTTCAAGGTGAAAATTTTGTGCAATGCTAACATACTTCAGATAGTCTAAAGAGTCGACCTGTGAATTGAGATTGGTTGAGAGTTTGTGGCCTATGGAGCAATAGAAGTTATTTAAAATATCAGGGTCAATTTCAATATTGATTGGTTGTGATTTATTTTTTCCTCTTAGTTCATTAATTATCATCCAATTCTCTCTTGTTTTATTTTGAGTTTTTTAAACGATTTTTTGTAGTATGTCTGTTTTGCATTATTGATAACTTGTTTATATATACGTTTGTAAGCATTGAAATAAGTTATAAAAAACCATTTTGTACTTGTTTTTTTATGGTATGCAACGACCTCAAGTTTCGTGCAGATATTTTGATGCCTTTAGTTATCCAAGGTTTTTTATTTTTTATTTTGAGCTTTTGCAATGGAAAACAGTTCTCAAATAAGGTTGATAAGTAATTATGAAATGTATTGATAGGTTCCTCTGAATATTTGAGAGTGTTCCATGGTATCTGTTGACATTTCTTCTGCAATTTTATAAAAAATTTTGCACTAAAAATCCTGCCATACCTAAAACCATTTTTATGAGGTGTGATATTGAAGTTGTTGGACTGGAAAAATACTGCTTCATGATCAGAGATACCTGCAGGAATAGTACAACAACTAATACTATGTCTATCTAAATTTGAACACATATAGTCAATTATAGTAGCAGAATTTTTAATGATACGTGTTGATTGTTCAACATGCATCATTATGTTGAAGGATGACAACAAATTCCTTAAATTTTCTCTAGCTAGGGAGTATTCGGCAAAATTTACATTAAAATCACCGGCTAATATGATGTGAGCATTAGGCGGCAAGTTGGATGAAAGAGTTTCAAGTTTTTCTAAAAAGGTATTCACATCAGAAATGGGTGCTCTGTAAAGGCAGATAAGGAATATATTATTTTTTCGCTCATGTACTAGAGAGAATTCAAACTCTTTTTCCACTATTAGGGAGTCATATCTATCTACAGCAATAAGCCTGAGATTGTGAATTTTATTTTCATTCCCTAAAATCATAGTACCACCATTCTTAAATTGATTCCTGCAATTCTTAGCAACTAATACATAATTAGGAATATAACAAGTTTCAGAATTTAGTAGCCAGTGTTCAGTTAGTAAGATGAAGGTTGGCAAACCCTGCTCCTCTACAAATAACGCAAGATCATCGACTTTATTTCTGATACATTGAATGTTCAATAATATAATTGATAATGTGCTATCACCTAATCTATTGTGGAGTTTTCTCGAGTTTTCGCTAAAAAAGAATTCAGTTCTGATGTATCACATTCAATTTTATCATTAGAAAGATTGGGGAGGGACAGATCATCATTCATTGAGACATTTCGAGGTGATATAAAGTCTGTTTTCGAGGTATCAAGAGTACTTTCATTAATATAAATACAATCATTAGGTAATATTGTTCTAAGTACTATTGTACTAGGTGACATGATGGAAGAAAAGTAATTGATCAAGTTGTCATATATGTTGAGCTTAGAGCGTTCATACTTGGATCCTGAGTAGAAAGTTACAGATGAATTTCTGTTACGATACTTGAAAGCTTTAATTCTAAATGATAGGATACGATGTAGAGGCCAATCATTTACTGAGTTAATTTCAGGTAATAATAGGAGATTTGTTGATTTGCTTAAATTTAAAATATTTTTGAGGGCTACATTTAGAGTTGACATACAACTTACGTTATTTGAATTGAACATCACAATCACTAAGTCATCTTTATCATAATGCAGTGTTTCTTGAAATATATTTTCTGTCAATTCGGCAAGTTCAATGTTGGATTTGATAATTTCATTCACCACGTAATTTTTAGTATAGCTAATAGTTCTCAATACTCTCGTGAATCCTGTTCCATATTGGTCACCATAAACCAAGATTTTTTCTTTGCAGCAAGTGAAGCAGTCTGGGAGGTTTCATCTCTTGTTGTGTCCTGTTCTAACAGCCCACGTGTCCTACCATGATTTGTCATCATTTGATTTTTGTCATTTATGGAGCTCGTCTTCAATTCACATTCCAGATCGCTTGAATTTCTACTTTCGTTCAATATGATGATAGGGTTCTGAAGTTCAGGCGTCGTTGAACCAAGTTCAGCATCTGGATGAATTTGTCTATCGATACCACAACTAGGAGTAATTTTTTTCTCGAGGATCTCAGTAGTGAATCCTAATCGATATTTCCGAATATTCCTCACAGGTTGTTTCATTCGTTTTTTTGCATGAGTTACATTTATTTTTTTGTTGAATGCATCAGGTGAAGAATCCTCTGCTCCAATTGAATTTGTCTTCCCTTTCTTGTTCGAAGCTTTTCCATTTTCATTATTTCCTACTGCTATGGCACTGTATATTTGTTCCTCCGTAGAAGTTCCTACTGTTTTATGCTCCCTGTTGTCTGTTTGTGTGCCAGAGCATTTCGTAGTCTTATATAAAATAAAATGTTCATCTGTTGAAGTTTCTTTTGTATTTTGTTCACTTGTGTCTGTTTGGGTGCCATAGCACTCCGTACTCTTTATATTATTATATGCTACTTTTTCTTGTAGCTCGTCAATAAGCTTTTGCATCTCAGCTCTGGTTTTATCATGTTGAATCAATGACTCATTGAATTCCATTTCTAACTGTAAGGCCTGATCCAACGTGTTTTTTTTTTCATTATTCAGTCTCTCCATATGTTTATCTTTCATAATATTGTCTGTTGATAAGTCACTGATGGTTTGTTCCATTAAACTCAGTTCATCTAGCACTCGCAGCATATTATTATATTGTCTTGCAAAAATTTTACCTTAGACTTGACACTTTTATGGAGGCAACTTCGATGGTATACACTGTTACATTTGGTACAAACATAATGAATGAAAGGTTTCGACTTACAACATTTGAAGGAAGTAAAAGACATATCAGATAGATGATGTGACTCCGCCGTTGGTGATAGAGTTTTCCGTACTTGTTGAGTACGTGTTTATATTCACTTGTAGCACTGTGCCTGCACTTGCACCTGTTGAATTCAAGTTGTTTTTAAGACATAGTACTATTGCATCAAACTTGACCAAATCTCAATTGTCATAGGTTCCTGGCCTGGAATGAAGATCACCTTGTTTGTGGAGCAATTTCCATTTGGAACACCTGGGTATTGTTTTTGTATTTGTCCCTTTTTTGCTTTGGAATGTTTTGTCTTTTTACTGATTTCTGAATTGCGATTATTTCAGAATTTGTAATTATAGATGCAGTTGCATGTACAGTACAGTTCACAATTTTTTGATAGTGTGATTATGTCGATGAGTCTCTAAGCTTCCTTTTGGTGTAAAATTAAGCTTTTTAACTTCACTTTTACCACTGTAAATTCACTCATTAGGAGGAGCACATTTGGAGAGCACACACTTTACTCTGTTTGAGAGCACACCAATCGATTCGTCTGGGCCAATCAAGTTGGACATTAATGCTGGCAGGTGTGTCTATACGATGGGAGGTCATAAATCACCCGTTATATTTGTGTTTTAATAGCTCTGAAAGATTAAAAACCAGTAGCGTCTGTGGTCTTGGTGTGTGCCGATCGAAATACGTTTTAGGATATAATAATAACCTACATCAAACAATGAAATACATTATTTTTCTTTCTTAATGTATTTGTATAAATAATAGCTTGTCATTAATTTTTTTTTCATTTTTCATTATTTATGAAATATTTTTAAAATCTTAAAATATCTAAATGAAATTAGTTATCTCCGCCACTGCTGCTCACAGGATTTCGCCGCAAGACTTTTTTATGCTTCTGCAATTGATATTGGGAAAACTATATATATTTTTATTGTATTCACACGTACCTCATGTTCTTTATGTTTTTTATACATCTACATAGATAAAATTAATATTTACTTTGTAAATAAGATTTACTCTTTGGACAATAAAGCATATTTATATTATTATGTTCTTAAGTGACCCTACCGAGTTTTAGTTAGAGAGATACATTAATATACAAACTATCATTGATGGTAAACGAAGTTGCAATTGCTCCTATCATACTGCCTCCAATGCCATCAAAATATGCATTATAAGATTCCAAGAATTTTCAATGAAAGTTTCAATCCTCAATCAAAGTTTTTGCGTACATAATTCAGTGGAGACATTGAGTTGATATGCAGGATGTTTTCCGTCGTACCGCCACTGATTTTCAACATCACCGGTAAGCGTTCCCTTGGTAACCACTTGCTCTTAATTGAAAACCGACCTGATGACGAATCAATAAAAGGGGACACGCCCTCGGCAACGTGCTCGACAGATGCTTGTTTAGGTTAGAATTTCGGCCGTCGACTTTGACGTCGGCGTCGTGACGGCGACGTCATGCCATTCTGGCTGCCGGGAATATTATAAGTTTCTGGTCGTACAGTTCACTGGGTTGATCGGTAAAAAGGCGAAGGTTGACATAAGGCGAGGGGACAACTATCAGGTAATTGGCCCAAGGCGAGGGGACAACTTCGAAGGAATTCAAGCCACGTGAGGTGCATTTTATTATTGAATTTACACTTTCATTTGGTTATATGGGGTGTAAACTAACTTGTTGCACTCGCGTGAATAGATTGATATAGAAAGAATATATAATTTATTTTGCCAAGTGATTAAATTTTAGTAATAAAGCAATAGTCAAGACACAAAAAACAAAAACAGAGATTACAAAAGCATGACACGATAATAAATACCAACTAGATTTGTGGAAGACAAATAATCAAACAAAAATAAAAACCACCAATAAAATTACTCAGACAAAGAGTAAAATCATTTAAATTGCATCCGAAGAATAATACGGTTACGTAGTTAACCATTAAAAAATTTGAAACTAATTATTGTTATATTCCGCATTGTAACATAGTTAGCAAATTATACTGCCACCAATTGGTAAAATAATTTGTCTGCCTGATTCGCTAAACTTTTGCTTTTTTGGTAGTACAAAAATATTTTTCTTTTGATTTTAACCACATTTCCGTGTTGCAGACGAGATTGCACAATAATGAAAACATTCTACGTCAGGACATCTCTACTTGCAACCATTATTTGAAACTTTTGTAACAATAAAACAAATCAATTCAATGAAAAAATATATTTTCCGTTTGACTCAAGACGTTGCAAATTGAAACTTTCGTCAAGAACATTATTTTAGTTATTTTTTCGACTATGCAGAACTTTCGGAATTTTCATCGAAAAATTAGGACTAACAATTTTTTTTCGATAAAACAGACATTTTCGTTTTGTATGAGTGGTTGCAAATTTATCTGATGATTGTAAATTGCTATTTTTGAAAACTCCGAAAGTTTGCAGAACTTTTGCAAATTTTTCCGTGCTAATAATGTGAAAATTTATTAAATCCTGATTTTCAACATCTTCCGTTCTGAAAAAAGGGTTGCAAAATCAGACTACATATTATATGAAAGTCCTCTTCACTCTACTGAAGTTTTGAAACTTTTGTAATTATTATACAATTTTGGGAAAATCATGTCTATCTCTACTGGCCTATAACACGAGTTCTACAAATTCTGCAGAATTGCACGGTTTCACATCTGATAACTGATGATCTATACTACAAGGTGGTATCAACGGAATAATTATCGCCTCCCAAGTTTTTCAGTAAGAGAGGAGAACATCAGAATTTTTTATAGAATCGCGAAATTTTCGACAAACAATTGCTATAAAACAAGTTTTACCAATTCTGCATAGTTGCGCGGTTCATAAAAATCACCCCCAGTTTTTCGTAATGGAGGAAAACATTTGAAATATTTGATATTTTCAAGAAACTTTTTATTAACAAAATGCTATAAAACAAGTTCTGCTATTAATGAAATGAAATTGTTGCTTAGGTTCATTCCAAAGGTTTGAACGCGAAATTTTTGATAAAAAAGGCCATAAAATGATTATATCAATTCCTGCACGGTAAATCAAATAATTGTTTATGATTCATTCTAGGGAGTGATATTAGGCAAATGATTTTCACCGCCTCAGTTTTTCTATAAGGGAGAAAAACATTCAAACAATGTGATTAAATCACGAAATTTTCAATAAGAAAACGCTATAAAACAAGATCTACCATTTCTGCAGACTTTCACGCTATATCAAATCGTTGTTTTGTTTATGATAATGTGGTGTTAGCGAAATGATTATCACCCACATCAGTTTTTCACAGAGGAGAAAAACATTTGAAATATCTGTTTGAAACGTGAAATTTTCGATAAAGAAGGTGCTATAAAATAAATTATACCAATTCTGCAGACCTACATGGCTACATTGCTTATGATTCATTCCACGATGTGGTGTTAGCGAAATGATATCTCTCCCTCAGTTTTATCTCTTATGGAAAATCTTTGATATAGCGTGCAAATCTGCGAAAATGGTAAAAGTTGTTTTTTTATTGAAAATTTTGTGATTCAATCAGATTTTTCAAATGTTTTCCACCATTACAAAAAAACTGAGGGGGTGATAATCATTTCACTAATACCACATTATAGATAATAATAATAATAATAATATTTATTCTTCTTTCTTGATCATATAATGCTGATATAAGACATATCACATGAGAAGAATCGAAAGAAAAAAAAACAGTTCAAGAGCAAAGACACTGCCAGTAAGTATAAAGACATACATTAGCACATATATAGACGTACATTAGCACATAAAATCAGTAGAAATATTATACACACACTTCTCTAATTTTCTTGAAAATTGTATGGTCAGTGATGTTTAGAGTTGATGGGAGATAATTAAAGAATCTCATTCCATTATACGGGGCACAAGACTCATAAAGGGTTGTAGAATGTTTCGGCACCCAAAACTGGTCTCCATATCTTGTTGAGTAGTTATGAAAGTTATTGTTTTTTAACCGACGAAACCAAAAAGGAGGAGGTTCTCTATTCGACCCGTATATTTTTTTTTATCATTTTTTTTGTATGATCACTCATAACTTTTTACTGAGGCGTCCGATTTCGACAATTCTTTTTTCAGTGGATAGGGTGTACTTCGAAGTTGGTCCCATTTGAATTTAAAAGATGAAATTCACCCCGGAGGGTAGCAAAATGAAGGAGATCACCCACCCTCTGAATTCTGGTCCGTTAACTGATTCTATCAGGCATAACTTTGTACTGGGATCTTCGATTTGGATGATTCTTCTTTCATCAGATAGGGTATACCTCATAATTGATCATATTCGGATTTCGATTGGAATTATAAAATTATAAAAATAGGGAATACTTGATTTTTCACTTGTGAACATTGGCAAACATATGTAGTTGACAATGACAGATCGCTAGTGTCATTATCACAATCATTATATTCTATGAGCGGATGGAATGATATACAAAGTAATAAAATAAACTAACCAGAACAACGAAAATAATTTATATTACAACAAATAGTAAAAGTAGATAATCATATTATTTAACTGGTAAAAGTTGAAGTAAGGTGGGTAAGTAAGTATTTTGGAAGTAATCATAGAACAAGCAGTTAGTAATCAACTACATGGCTACAGTTTTATTGGAGTAGTATTGAGGAGTTTTCTTCGCACCATAGTGTACATTTTGCTGCCAGGATGTTGAGCTTACAAGCAAGTTCACTGGAAGTTTCAGTATCTGCTGCCAGAGTTGTATCATCAGCATATAATACAGTGTTATCAGCATTGGTATGTAAAGGGAGGTTATTGACGTATAATAAAAATATCAGACGGATCCTTGGAGACCTCCCCTTTCGATATATTCAAATTCAGACATATTATTTTCAATATTCACACAAATTCTCATACTGAGATACGAGGATAATCAGTGGAGAAAGCCACCTCTAAAACCCAATGCATATAGTTTGTTTACAATAATTGGTATATCTATACAATCAAAAGCCTTAGAGAGGTCAGAGAAACGTGCACCTACATATCTCCTTCTATCAAGTTGGCTATGAACATAATAAAAGAAGCCTGCAGTGGCACCTTCCGTTGACCTGTCAGGAAGAAACCCATGTTGATGTTTTGTTAAGATGTTTAATTTGAATAGAAATGCCAACATATGTTTTCATATGCATTTTTCAAAAATTTCACAGAGTACTATAGGAACAGTGATTGGTCTGTAGTTTTCTAGATGAAGGTGGTTATCTTTTTTAAAAACTGGTGTAACAAAACCGATTTTAAGATCCAAAGGAAATTTTTCCAGCTCCACAGATTTGTTCATCAAGTATGCTAATCGATTAGTAATATATGTTTTATAACTTTTGTGGGAATACAATGTATTCCTACTGTGTTGGAGGATTTCAATGATTGAATGGCTGCTGCTACTTCATGACCATTGATTCCTATAAAACGAAAAGTATTCTGAACATACATAGTTCTGTAGTTTGGGAATGTGGTGTCAGTGAAATGTTTGCTAATAGCAATGCTCGCACATGTTGCAGAGTATTCTACAAATGTATTGGCCATTTCCTTTTTGTTATCAGGTATTTTATCTGTAGTTTCAATTGATTGTAAATTCTTAGATAAATGCTTACCCGTTTTTGTATTCAGAGTTCTCCATATGAACTAGAATGGATCACAAGCAACGATTTCTCCTACCGTGCAACTCTGCAGAACTCGTTTTATAGCACTTTGTTGATATTAAGAATTTATTCAGAATATTTTTGAATTTCTGGAGGGACATGCTTGTTCGAAAATATCATGAGGTATATAATTATATACCCTAGGAGCCAAAAACATGTGGCATTTTTGACCAACAGCTTTGAGTGATGATGGAGAGATGAGAGCTTTGTTGATGTTTCTTCGAGTTTGGTACTGGAGTGATATATGAGCGAATTCCTGTTTCTTTTTGAAATAAAACAATGCAATTTTGTTGAAAAATAGTTGTCAGGGATCTAATACGCTTAGCTCATTGTATAGGTGATCGCTGGAGAAGCACCTTTCTTTTTTGTGAATTATTTTCAGAATGAGTTTTTGTATAACTTTCAGTTTATCTAAGTGTGTGTTTGTGACTCCTCCTCATCCTAGGATACCATAGGAGATACTCGATTCAACAAGTGCTTGATAGATCATTTTTAGGTGGGTCTATCACTCTTGCAAAATATTTGAACTTATGTATCATTGTTCTAATGGTGTTATGGATTTTTTCGATATGGTGGTCCCAGCGTAAATGATTATCAATAGTTATACCCAAGTATTTGACCTCGTTTGTTGACTTGATTGATATGTTTTGCCCTTGGTTATTAATTTGCAGGAGGGTAGAATTCGGAAGTTTATTTTTGTAGTTGGCTAGGGGAAGAAACATTGTTACTCCCGCATTTACAGTCAATAACTTATGATTCAACCAGTCAAATATTTTACAGAGATCAGTTTACACTTTCTGTTCCAGGCTTTCCCAGGAGTTTGAGGAATAAAAGATTGAGGTGTCGTCAGCAAAGCTGAATATTTCGCCACTGGTGTTCATAGTTAGTAAATTATTGATATAAATATATATATATATATATATATATATATATATATATATATATATATATATATACATATATATACATATATATATATATGTAGAAATTAGTGGGAAGCAGTCAATGGTAGACCAATTAATACGATTTCTTCGTTTTTATGTCGAGCTTTCGAAAATTTTTATTTTCTTCTTCAAGACTTAACTAAAAGTTAATACATGATTATATGCTGGTATTACATAATTAAAGGATACTTACTAACATGAAATTCAGAAAAAATAATACACAAAAGAAACATCGGTGTTACAATTTAAAATGACAAGATGACAGTCACATGACAGATACTCAGTTACATACCTAAATAATCGAAATTCTAGATGAAAGAGATACAGAGTGAGAATATAAAATGTAAAGTATATATAATTATAAAAAAAATAATAATAATCATTTCAAGAAAGAGACGCTTATTGAGTTTTGTTCATTATCGAAATTTTATTTGTACTAGGTCATCAATATCTGTTCTTCTATTCATTGTTTTTTCATTGTTGTTTAATGAACCATTTCAAGAAAGAGACGCTTATTGAGATTTTGTTCATTATCGAGAATTTTGGCATTATCATAGTCAATCACATGATCTTTATCTATTACATGTTCAGTAAGGCAACAAGATCTCACATGTAATAGATAAAGATCATGTGATTGACTATAATAATGCCAAAATTCTCGATAATGAACAAAATCTCAATAAGCGTCTCTTTCTTGAAATGGTTCATATAAACAACAATGAAAAAACAATGAATAGAAGAACAGATATTGATGACCTCAGTACAATATATACATATCTTTTAAAAAAACATAAAGACAATATCACACCTAATCCTCTTTGAAATGATTATTATTTTTTATAATTATATATCTTTACATTTTATATTTCACTCTGTATCTCTTTCATCTAAATTTCGATTATTAGGATGTAACTGAGTATCTGTCATGTGACTGTCATCTTGTCATTTTAAATTGTAACACCGATGTTTCTTTGTGTATTATTTTCTGAATTTCATGTTAGTAAGTATCCTTTAATTATGTAATACCAGCATATAATCATGTATTAACTTAGTTAAGTCTTGAAGAAGAAATAAAATTTCGAAGCTCGAATAAACGAAGAAATCGTATTAATGTCTACCATTGACTGCTTCCCACTAATTTCTACATAAATTATCGAACAGTCACGAAAATATCCCCTTATATATATATATATACATATATATATATATATATATATAATAAAAAGAACATGACCCAAGATAGTTCCTTGGGGTACCCAACATTTAACAGTAACAGCGGATATTGCATCTTCGGTGGATTGACCTGACTGGAACCCAAATTGGGTTTTTGACAGGAAATTATATTTGTTAATTCGATTCGTTTTTTTGAACTTTTTCAAATATTTTAGCCAAATTGTTTATAAGGGATATTGGTCTATAATTTGATATCACTTTTTTGTCACCACCTTTGTGCAATGGTTTGATGATGAAAACCTTGAATTCTGGGGGCATACGCCAATTTCGGAAATTTTGTTCATAAGGAAACTCTGTAGAAATTTCTTTCAGTGTCTCGGCCGTAATGCCATCGATACCTGGCGCTTTATTATTGTTTAATGTATTTATTGTTTCGATTATTCCATGTTCATTCGTAGGTTGAAGAAAGAATGATTGTTCATTAACTATTCTTCTCGGAATGGTTTCCGAGTTGACAATTTTTCTGGCAAGGCTTGGACCAACCTCTGCAAAGAATTCAACGGAAGCTTTTGCCGTTTCAAAGTCATTTTCTGTAAGCCTGTTGTCAGGATTTAGTATATTGGTGATTTTGTGCGGATTTTGTTTTCCTCCACTCATATCACTAATTGTCTTCCATAGATTATTCGCATTATCTTTATCCTTTTCTATTTGCTTTCTATTATAGTCTTGTTTGGCTGTTCTTATAATATGATTCAAATGGTTTCGGTAGGTAACAAATTTTTCTCTCAATTCGGTGTCGTCTTCATTTCTTTTGTGCAATATATAGAGCTTATCTCTTTGAGATATCGATTGTATTATACCAGCAGTTATCAATTTTTTTTCTTTTTTCTTTGAAAACTTGCGTTTTTGCTTTATGAATTTGGTATTATTGTTGATTGAAGTAGATAAAATATTTATGAAGTAATCGGTTGTAGTCGATGAGTTATTAGTATTATATAGGGTTTTAAATTTTTGTTAATTTATTCTTCGTATTACATGTACGGGTATTTCATTTTTGTTTTCTTTTAGATTGATGTTCAGGTTCATGAGGGTTGCTTTGTGATCGGTCAAATGAGTTTCTTAGACGAAGGTTTGACAGTATTTTTCAATATCAGGTTTCTTAGTTCGCAAAAAAGTGTGGTTTATGCAAGATATCATTCTGGTACCGGAATTCATAGTGGAAATGAAATTGAATACACTAAGAACATTCAAGTATTCAAATTCAAATATATTGATATTAATATCACCTACAATGATGTGGTCGTCGTGTTGATTTTTGAGCTGACTGGCATGGTTGTATAAGTCGGAAATAAATTCTGCATCATTGGTGGAGGGTGGTCTATAAATGGCTGTTAATGTTATGTTTTTATTCCCTATAGTCCAATGGCTTTACAATTTCCAATTTTTATGTGGTTGGTAACATAGTTGAGCGACTTTCTAAGAAATACAATGACCCCATCATTTTGGTTTATATTCCCATCACTGTAAATTAAGATATAATCTCCTATATTGAAGAATTGTGTGTCATACACTCTCCATGTTTCGGTTAACACAATGCATTCGAAAGAATTTCGAATTGACTGATCAACATTTTTAGATATACTACGAATGTTTTGGTGAAAAATTTTGAAAGATTTGATCATTATTCGAAATATGTTGGTCGGAAAAATTATCAATGATCTTTTTAGGAAAATCATAGTGATTGACTCTCTGATAACGGTGTCCATGCTCAGAAATAGAAAGAGAAAAAAAAAAAGAAAATCAGTTGTGTTACGTTGGACTCGTCCCACTTTTCGGAATAATTTTGATATTTTGTTAATAATAGATGGGGTAGCTTACTAAATTATCATAAATAAATAATATATAGACATATACATACCCATAAGTGTGTAAGCAACTGTATATATATATATATATATATATATATATATATATATATATATATATATAAATATACAGTGTCCGCCAAAAAGTATGTACCATATGGGAAAAAAGTGTATTATTGGAGTATTGGAAAATATAGTCTCTGGAAAAGATTGTGCATGTCCGATTACCCAAAAATCGATTTTGACACATGTCACGTAATCGCTAGTATGGCAGCAAATTGAAAAAAATTGCTATGAAAAAGCGAAAAGTGGGGTAAGATGGCAAGATATCAAAAAAAGTTATTTGAAAAAGTTACTCAGAATACAATGAAGATTGGAAATAGCTATTTTTCTATATTTTCTCATCTATTAAAAAATATCTAATTTTTTTCTTATGAATAGCTTGACTATACCGAAACATTTGCATTTCAATGATAAAGACAGAACTTTCTCATTTTCTCCTCACCAGAGGGCACTATATTTGAAAAATAGGATTTTGTCAGAACCCTTGCTGTTACATCGGTTCGTATCTAACAGTTATATCAGAATTCCACGACCATTGTGATGACATGACACTTCAAACACATCGTGTTTACTAGATTATAATCAAGTTTCGATGATAATCGTGCATGAACATTCCACTTCGTACATAAACTGGAAAACTATTTATTTTATCGCACTATTAATTTAAAATAGAAATTCTGAATATTTTCATAGTTTTTTCAGCATTGATCGATGGTCAGTTATTGGTGTTAGATATAAATGTATAAAGGATTCAATATAAAATTGAACCAGAGAAAGGTAGATCTCAGGTGAAAAACAACTACTTTCCTGGCAAATACCACGCAGAACGTTGAATGATATTCACCTGATTTTCAGGTGAATATCATTCAACGTTCTGCGTGGTATTTGCCAGGAAAGTAGTTGTTTTTCACCTGAGATCTACCTTTCTCTGGTTCAATTTTATATTGAATCCTTTATGTGAAGAAAACCGTTTAAATTCGATTTTTCTATTCATTCCACTTCACATATGGCACTTATCTCTCATAAATGTATAACTCAATTCAAAATGATGAGATGTGGTTCTGAAAAGACATTCTGCAGAACAGGTTTTTTTAATCAATCAAGTATTTCAAATATTCTATAAACAAAACAAAAAAGTTTCAACTATTTCTATATAATATATTTCGAAAAGTTCTGAATTTGTAAACAGTATTTCTTAAATAGCCCCTCAAGAAAAAATCACATGGGGTCAGGTCAGGTGAACGTGGCGACCAAGGAATTTCTGATAACCTACCTATCCACTTTCCAGGAAAGTGGTGTCCAGCCAATTCCTTATTGCCAAAGTACTATGGATGGGAGCCCCATCCTGTTGGAAATACATTTTTCGCCTTTCTTCTAACGTGAAATTGTCTAATTCATTGTAGAAATCGTTCCTCAAAAAATTCAAGTACGTTTCAGCATTCAAATTCCGACGAAAGAAAAATGGTCCAATTATTCTGTCATTAAAAATCCCGCACCAAACGTTCACTTTAAATGAATATTGATCACGGGCTTCTACTGCAAAATGTGGAATCTCATCCTACCACCATCTACAATTTTGAGATGCAACAACACCATTTGAAGTGAATTAATAAGTAAATAAAATAAATTTCGTAAATGATACATTTTCTTCAATTTGTCCCTGCAGCCAAAAGGAAAAATACGAGCGTGGATCGTAGACTGTCTCCTTAAGCGTGTGAATAAATTTTGGTTTATAAGGCTTGAATTTGGTTTTTTTGAGCAATCTCCGAATAGAAGTTGAAGATAAACCCAAATTCCCAGACAATTTACTAATTGATGTTCTTGGAGTTTCAACTACACTCTGTATAACTTCAGAATCAGTTTCCTCAGCAGTAACCCAGTGCCTATGTTGTTTTCTGAATAAGTTTTCCACGGACCCAGTATTTTTGAACTTGGAAACAATTTTTCCAACAGTTGCATGTGAAATAATTTTATTGGTATGCCTCTCGTTGAAAATCGCTGCGGCTTCTCTATAGCTTTTGTAATTTTTTCCCACAATCAAAACAATTTCGATCTTTTCTTGCTGACTCATCTTCGACATAATCAACCAAAAACTTGCTGGTATTATCAACGTCACTATGTATAAATATGGAGTTCTTACTTAGACTTTTGTTGCAATAAGTTTACGTATTTTCAGTCAAATGAAATCCATGGCTATCTTGTGGAATATGAGTGAAATTTTGATGCAATACTTAAACACTGACTATTTTCAAGAGATCAAAATTTCTTTTTCTGGTGCATTTCATACTCAAGAAAGCATGTTTGGTGTAATACATTTTGATTTTGTGGAAAAGAAGGAATTTTACTATGCTCTTCTGTTATAGAATCCTGATGTGATGAATAAGTAGATAGGTAGGTATTTGTTTGAAAAGCATACGAAATAGTATTTTGGAAAGTGAATTCTGTAACATAATTGAGGAATATGTTCACGGACACCGATGTAGATCACTGAATGAACCTGATTTCATTTCAGTATGGTTTATTTTCGATGTTTATATTTGCCAAAAAAACAAATGAAAATATTCAGAATGAAATAGTGAGTCAAATTTAAGAGACTAATAATTTACATGTTTATGTGCGAAGTGAAACGCTCATCCACGATAATCATCGGAACTTGATTATAATCTGGAAAACACCATGTTTTTTGAGTGTCATGTCATCACAATTGTCGTGGAATTCTGATATAACTGTTATATACGAACCGATGTAACAGTAAGGGTTCTGACAAAATCCAATTTTTCAAATATAGTGTCCTCTGGTGAGGAGAAAATGAGAAAGCTCTGTAATTTTCATTGGAATGCAAATGTTTTAGTATAGTCAAGCTATTCATAAAAAAATTGATATTTTTAAATAGATGGGAAAATATTCAAAAAAATAGCTATTTCCAATTTTTCCGAATGATCTTTTGAAACTTTGTTTATGTGCATAAAATTGAATTCTAAGTAACTTTTTCAAATAACTTTTTTTGATATCTTGCCATCTTACCATACTTTTCGCCTTTTCATAGCAATGTTTTTCAATTTGCTGCCATCCTAGCGATAAAATCCATTTCTGGGTAATCGGACCTGCACAAACTTTTCCCCAGAATATTTTTTCCAATACTCCAATGATAAACTTTTTTCCCATATGGTACATACCTTTTGGCGGACACCGTATATATAAGTGAGCAATTATTGAAAATATTTTGAATTTTATCCCACGCACAGATTTATCCTTCTGTATGATCTCTATATTTATTTACCCTCATATTCTAAATGTACTTAGTTCTATTTCGTATTGTGAATTATGGTGAATAAATATTTTAATTATTATACATTTTGACCTCTCTCCGTTTATCAGATTCCTGCCTTCGATGGCTGTCCCAACAGTTCGAAGTGCAAAATAGCATATCCAGGAAATTGAAACAAAACATGTGTTGTAGCTTCTTGCCAGTCATCGTAGTTCAGGGAGATCGACCACACTTTCAAGAAAAACACTCTGTAAAACGTCTCCCTTTTTATCCTTGCCAGTAATCGTATTTGTGCGTGAACATGCCTCTTAGGAAGCAATCTCACGTTGCCCTATTTAAATATTTATCGCGTGTCGTGGTCGTATCTTCTCATGAATTCCCGAATGAATCAAATGGATTTCGAGATGTGCCACAGAATATGAGTTTGAGTGCGTGGTCTGCAACAGAGGCGTGACACGGAATGATTTCGATTATGTCATAATGGTTGGACATTCTTCAGTTAAAAAACTAGTCAGTGGCATATCCAAGAGGGGCTGTGGTGGACATACCGTATCATCTCCGGTATATCTACTGATCATGAGAATTTAAGAATTTTATTCGAATAATTATGGAGATACGGAAGTGTGAGAAGTGAGACAAATTCGGATTTACCAGCAGAAATCTCCATCAGAATTGAATTTCATGTCCAGAATACGAATGCGTGAACATTTTTAGCTCATTTCTCTTCTTAATAATTTTTTTTTGTATTATTCTATATATCCATCGCTCTGATGTACATCACATGACTGCCAATGTCACGCCTAGTCTGTCATTAAATCAATGTTATTGAATGCTCTTGGGGAAAGTTGATTACAGGAATCTGTCTGCACTGTGTATACACTGTGTTTATCTGGAACACATTACAAATGTTATATCTCCCCACGAATTGGAAATAAGTGGTTATAACTCATCAGTATGTAACTCAAATAGTAGACACACTGGTGGAGTTATAATTCATATTAATATAATAACTAATAAAAAACCTTTATAAAGACAAACTTTTAGTTATGCCGTGTAATAAAACGTATAAAATAAACTAATTTTATACGTTTCAGTACACAGCTTCAATGGAAGAATGTCTTTAAAAAGGTTTCCTATTAGTTATTTTATTTTTGCTTTTTAGTTAGTTCGCCTTGATCTGCATTTCTAACAGAGCATTGTCATCACAAGGTTTCTTCCCTGTGAGTTTTGAGCTGAAGAAAATCATGATATCCGGCCCCAGAAACTCCCACACACCAATTTTGAATAGAATCTGACCATAATCACAAAATGTGTTCGCCATCCGGAAGTCGTCATCTTGAATTTATAGATTTTGACGAAAATCTCCGAACCCCTCATACCAATTTTGAATGAAATATGGCCTCAATCAGAAAACTCGTCCTCCATCTTGGGGCCGCCATTTCGAATTCATAAATTTTGACAGAAAATTCAAAATATCTCACCGCGAAAATGCCGCATACCAATTTTGAATCGAATCGTACCATAATCACAAAACTGGTCCCTCATCTTTGGGCTGCCATCTTGAATTTATGAATCTCCGACCTCGAAAACCCCCGCATACCAATTTTGAATCGAATTGGACCATAATCTCAAAACTCGTCCTCCATCTTGGGGCCGCCATCTTGAATTTATGAATTTCGACGGAATTTTCATAATCTCCGACTTCTAAAATCGCAACATACCAATTTTAATTCGAATCGGACCATAATCACAAAATTCGTTCGCCATCTTGGAGCCGCCATCTTTAATTCATGAATTTTGACAAAAAATCCATAATTTCTCACCTTGAAAACTTTCACATACCAATTCTGAATCAAATGGGATCATAATTACAAATCTCGTCCGCCATCTTGGAGCTGCCATTCTGTTTTTTTCTCTAATACAAATTCCATAATGCATTGTCACCGGAATTATGAACACCTGCCAAATTTCAAATTATTCGAACTACTAAAAGTCGGTCAAAATTCACTTGCAAAATTTGACCCTAACTAACAAACAAACGAACTAACTAACTAACAAGGGAAACCAAATAAAAGCTTGTAAAAAGATATACATTACAAACCAATCATGAATGAAAGTAATACATAATAGTTTAAAAAAACTGAAAAACACGCTTTTATAGAAAACCAGACTGAAAAAATAAAAAATAAGAAAAAAATGTATTTTATTAAAAAAAAAGCTTGGGGTGCATGGTATCGCCTCGGCCAACAATTATCTGAGACATTTCTTACTTTACTGCACTAGGTGTGTAATGTACTATATAATTATTGATACCACGCACCCCACGCTTTTTTTAAATAAAATACATTTTTTTCTCATTTTTTATTTTTTTAGTCTGGATATCTATAAAATCGTGTCTTTTAGTTTTTTTAAACTATTATTTATTTCCTACTTTTCAATGTGGTTTATTTATAAAAGCGTGTTTTTTTAGTTTTTTTTAAACTATTATTTTTATAATTTTTTTGCAAAATAAAAAAATTGAATTATCTTATCAAATTAGGTAAGCATAATCTCCAACTCCAAAAACCCCCACATACCAATTTTGAATAGAATCAGACCATAATCACAAAACTCGGCCGCCATTTTAAAGCCGCCATCTTGAATTTTCCAATTTTCACAAAAGAATTATAATATTCGACCCCAAAAACCCCCACATACCAATTTTGAATAGAATCAGACCATAATCACAAAACTCGGCCGCCATTTTAAAGCCGCCATCTTGAATTTTTCAATTTTCACAAAAGAATCATAATATTCGATTTCAAAAACCCCCACATATCAATTTCGAATAGAATCAGACCATAATCACAAAACTCGGCCGCCATTTTAAAGCCGCCATCTTGAATTTTCCCAATTTTCACAGAAGAATCATAATATTCGACCCTAAAAACCCCCACATACCTATTTTGAATAGAATCAGACCATAATCACAAAACTCGTCCACCATTTTGGAGCCACCATCTTGAATTTTCTAGTTTTGACAAAAGAATCATAATCTCCGACCACGGAAACCTTAAGATACCAATTTTGACGCGAATCGGACCATAATCACAAAACTCATACGCCATATTGGAGCCGCCATTTTGTTTTTTTCACACAAAAATTTATTAATGCATTGTCACCGGAATTATGTACACCTGCCAAATTTCAAATCATTCGGAGGTCTGGAAGTGGGTCAAAATCACGCCCAAAGGAGTCGGTTACAAACAAACAAACAAACATACAAGTGAAGCTAATATAAAGCGTGTAAAAATATGAAGTCTGGTAGTCAGCAATCAAAGTGAAGCTATTCAATTTGGTATATTATATATGTGTTATATCATTCACCTAACTCATCTCACGCAGATTTCATCACTCTTTTAGAAGAAAAAATGGAAGAGATGCTGAATGAAAAATGTGCAATTATTACTGTTTGTGACTTCAATATGAATTCAAAACTAGATACAACATATAGCCGAAAAATCAAAGCATTTATTGATTTTTTTGGATTATATCAACTTATTACAGAAACTACTCACTATACCATGAGACGGAAATAATAGCCAGTGAAGTCAATCGCTAGTTCAGAAACAACACAATAAAAGCGGCTTAAAATAATATATTCTACAATAAAAAATTTATTGTATCCCGAACCTGTACTCCCGAAATGCCGCTTGTTCTAAATGCGGACACAGCACGCCAGTGCCAAATTTATTTCGGCCCGTGCAGCCTCTATTCTAACGAAAGCTTGTGGTCGACGTTAGTAATTATACTGATAATTATCGATGGCGGCGCGGAGGATGCAACACTGATCAAGTTAAGATCAGTCACTGACTATAATTTCCGTTTAATGGTATAGAGTCACTCAGAAAACGTCAACACTGATGGAATACCCTACCAATTCTCGAAAAAATCCTAGGAATAACTGTTAAAGATCAACTAACTGAATTCATACAAAGACATAACATACCCATTGAGCAACAATCAGGATTGAGAAAGTCACATTCATGTGAAACAGCCTTGCAATTTCTGATATCGCAAGTAACAAAAAAACCATTGGTATTGTTTTCATAGATTTGAAACGTGCTTTTGGAACAATAAACTCGGATCTATTTATAATGAAACTAAAAAGGTATGGTTTATGTAACAATGTATTAAAATGGTTCGCGTCATATCTAAAAAACAGAACTCAAATTGTAAAATATAATGATAGTTTATCAACTGGAATGGATATTGGTGTACTTCAGGGATCAGTTTTTGGTCCAATTTAATTTAAGGTGGTCCGATTCCAATTTTTCATAAAGATTTCGAAAGTAGAAGTATAGTACTACAAAATGTATATTTTCATTTTGTGTTGAAATGCTGCAAAATAGGTGAAAAATACTTGCAAACATGACCGAAAGTGGGCGAGTGCGTGAAAGCGGCTTAGTAGTGGGGGTAGAGCAGCAGACGCGGGGAAGCGTATGTATAGTAATACAAGCGCGCTGCGCTCGTTATGAATCTGCTGCTCTACTCCCACTCCTGAGCTGCTTTCATGCACTCGCCCATTTTCGGTCATGTTTGCAAGTTATTCTCACCTATTTCGCAGCATTTTAACGCAAAATGACTGGTCATTCTGTAGTACTATGAATCAAATCCCAAATTCTTCCAGAAACATTGAAATAGGATCATCTATGACGTCTGCTGCAATAGAGTGCATTTAAAAAATCAAATTGCAATTATGCCAAAACTAATCCAACAGTGCCTGAGTTATTTACACATAAACTACATATCAATCACTACTATGTCGTGGAGAGCCTGCTTTAAAATTTGAAAAATGGTGGTGTTGTCAATTTTGAAAACGCAGATTTTTTCCGGTTTTTAGGGTTTTTCTCCATTACTAATAATCCAATCGAATTGTGCTGAGGCTATTTTTTTGCATTTTGATTCTCTACAATTCGTTCATTGAGAGTATCGAGATTGTTTTATTAGTTTTCAAGTTACAAATCAAAAACGTTAAAAAAAATTAAAAAATGCTTTCAAATGTTCATAACAAATTAAGCAATGACAGTTGGGAATGGGAAACATAACAGACCGTCTTTCGTATGATGGCACAGTCGGTTTCCTGGTAGTATTTTTGTCATGAAAAAATCTCTATTGATTGATCTAAAATGACATATTGCAAGTCAAGATCCGTGCGATATAGTTTCTGTAATTTTTCAATAGTAACACTTGCTTTTGAGAGATGACAGCCAAAAATGGTCGCCTTCAAGGCAGAAACTGTATCTTTATACCAAATTTCAGCTCGATTGGTCAAACGGTTCGGAAGTTCTCTTGGAAGATAGCAGACAGACTCCACTCTGGAAATTATCCCAATCGTCTCGGAAGACCTCAAATCTTGTATTTTTTTTTCCGCACGATTACATTACTTGATCCTTCAGGGGCCGGTCAAGTAATAGAAATGCTGTTTGTGTTTTCCAGTAAATATGTGTGCTCTTTTTTCTGTCACATGATTCGTTAGCTTGATTGATGGCTTTTTCATTCTCAATGATTGAATTCTGAAATCTACCCTTCCGACCGGCCTCGCCATCGCCTTTTTCATATGGGAATGAATTAAAATTTTGGAGAAAACATCTCTGGGTGATTCTTCATAATGGTATCGTACCCTAATAACAGAATGACTTTTCGTATACAAATTCAATCAGTTATCCAATAATTCAGATTCTGATGGGCAATACTGAGATCAAAGAAATATTTTAGAAATATCCTCATCCGCAGCGCTTCCACTTCCAGTTTTTCTGTTAGCGGATTTTCACGTTTCGAAGATTAAATCCTGAGTGTGTAAGTCCCAAACCTCCGAGGGCGAAAGCAATATAGTGTTTCAATGAATCCACAGATATACTCGTATGTGTGTTCATATTGCTTCTCTCCTGGGATTCATCCAAAGTTGAATCCTGCCAAGGGAGAAGCAGAACGTTTTTCAGCAATCTGCCCCGTAACTCAATATCTCCTTCATATTCAAAGGATATTTGTAGTTCCATCACCACAATACTGGAATACTTTGAATTGGAAAATATGTACTTTTTTGTTTCATTTTCCAATCATTAATATGTGAGCTTTCCTCAAATTCCAAATTTCAAGTATTTATGTATGTGTGTATGTAACTGAGTATGTATATTTGTGAAAAATCACTAAGACTCAAAACACCTTCGATGTATTGATTAGACATCTATTGGTTATTCGAATGATATAAACGAGCAAGTCAGATATTTTTATGATATCTTGTATGGCATCATTGACATGCGTGTTTCAAAATAGAAAAAATTCCAACACAGAACACGTTTTTCCCCTTGTTTTCCGATGAAATAATGCTAATATTGGATAGAACCACAATAACAAAAAAATTAAACCGACGAAAAAGGGAACTGGAAAGCAGAAAATAAAATAAACTTTCTTAGTCTTAATAACTAAGCTCCTATACTAATGTAACCAATTTTGAGTCGGCGCCAAACAAACAAGCAACTGAGTTAGAGGTCAATCGTAAAATGTTGGTATCGAGATGCGCGGTGACATTTTGATAATTTTTTTGAAGTAATTTAATGATCTTCGTTGATTGTTTGTTTGGCGCCGACTCCAAACTGGTTACTTACATTAGTTATTAAGACGAAAAAATTTATTTTAGTTTTTGCTTTCCAGTTTTTTTTTTTTAATTTTCTGTGGCTGAAATTTACCAATTACTACCCATTCAATTTTTGATGACTTCCACAATACTCACTCACCCACCTTACTTCAACTATTAACAGTTAAATAAAATCATTATCTACTTCAATTATTTATTGTTATATAATATGAATTATTTTTGATAGTTCTGGTTAGTTTATTTCATCAGTTTGTATATGATTCCATCTTTTCATAGAATGTAATTATTGTGACGGATCAAAGAGAACAAAAATAATGACAATAACAATCTGTCAATGTCAACTACATATGTGTGCCAATGTTCACAAGTGAAAAATCAATCATCCCACAGACTCGTTTATAATAGAAAGAGACATAGAGAGAGAGAGAGAGAGAAAGTCGCAAAACGCTTTTTTCCTACGTAACGATTTCTACCAGTCAACACCTACCGCAATACTTTATACAACATAGATCATTCATACTCCACCAGACAAAAGGAGAAACAACTTGTTATAACGAAATTAATAAACACAAAAATTTAACAACGTATTTAACTTTGTTCCAGAAAATATAAAATTACTCATTTAAACAGCGAACTCAATAGGCTTGTTGAAAAATAGGATTGAACTGTTTACACTCTTCACCCCTTGATACACGATAGATGCTCTCTTGGAATAAGAAATTTCCATTTCCATTTATTTGTTATCTCACATTAATGTGCGAGAACCTGTTCATTGTTACTAAGCTTATTTTAAAATTCGAATCAAATTATACACTGTGTCCGTAAAGTATGGAACAAATTCATTTTTAGCTAAACAGGTCATTTTAAGAAATAATCCTGAAACACGTCGATTTTTGATGTTAATTTACCGTATTTTAAAATAATAATCTAATATACAGGGTGAATTACGTTCGAGTAATGACGTCACTGTCATTTTTTTTAAATGGAACACCCCCATTTTGTCTCAATTTTCGGATTACTCTAGCTGAGCTGATTCCAAAAATGTATCACATGTTGATTCCAATTGGTACAGGGTGGACAAAAATACAATAGTTTTGTGTGTGCTCATAAAGTAACGCGTAACATTCTTTATTGGGTAAATTAACAATATTATCAAAAATACTTATTGTCTAGCGGACGGAATATGCTGGAATACATGACTTTATAAATGTTCGAACTGCAGCCCTTGCTGTATTTGACAGTAACCCAAACGGTGTACAAATTCTTGTTGAACCTTGTGTATGGTTTCTCGCGTAATATTGTTTATTTCTGTTCGAATTTTCTCTTGTACATCTGCAATATTTGCTGGTTTCGTTTTATAAATAACATTCTTCAGATGGCCCCACAGAAAATAATCCAAAGGATTTAAATCTGGTGACCTCGCTGGCCATTCAGTGGGTCCACGTCTACCAATCCACCTGCTCGGAAAAATTTCATCTAGGTACCTTCGAACATCTACAGCATAATGTGGAGGTGCACCATCCTGTTGAAACCATAAACTTTCATCAAAACCTCCAGGATTACGTCTGCTGGGAAACAAATTACGTAAAGTAGGTACGAGATACCCCCTTAAAAACTCAAGGTACGTTGCCCCGTTTGAATTACCTTCGAAAAAGTAGGGTCCGATGATTCGATTTCGTACAATTCCAGCCCATACATTTACTTTTTGAGGGTATTGTGTATGATGCTCACGCATCCAGTGGGGGTTTTCTTTTGCCCACTATCTACAATTCTGACGGTTAACCTCACCATTTAACATGAAAGTGGACTCATCAGAAAAAATTATGTTTTGTATCAAGAGAGGGTCTCGGTGACATTTATCCATAATTTCTTCGCAAAATTGGAGTCTTCTATCGGGATCATCTTCGTTTAATTCTTGCACAAGTTTGATTTTATAAGGATGCCATTTTTCAAGCTTCAATAGTTTGTGTACCGTTGTTTTGCTAACACCGATATAGCGACTAACTTTACGAACAGAAGTGTGCGCATCTTCTTCAAAACTCAGTAAAACATCTAATGCTGTATCAG
Source organism: Gonioctena quinquepunctata (assembly GCA_018342105.1). Taxonomy (NCBI): domain Eukaryota; kingdom Metazoa; phylum Arthropoda; class Insecta; order Coleoptera; family Chrysomelidae; genus Gonioctena; species Gonioctena quinquepunctata. The sequence goes on from JAFIRS010000128.1 coordinate 169,126, forward strand.
CATTTGCACGGGGACGACCCGATTTGCGTACATTTTCAACATTACCAATTTCTCGAAATTTCGTTTCAATTTTACTGACTGTTGAACGCGTTATAGGTCTTTCTGGATATTTATCATTAAACAAATTGCACACTTCCATCTGAGTTCGCGATCTGTCTGTTCAATTCTTTGTTTTACACTTAACTCCATTTCTACTTCCAATTAAATCTCAGCAATCATTCGAATATTCACGAATACCAAAAATATTGTAGTACTAAACTGTCACTGAACATCAATAAATTACTAAACAAATAATGACATTTCCCAAAAAAGTAGACGACTATGTTTTTTATAAATAGATAAGGAATATTTTTTGTCATATTCTGTCTGCTAGACCACAAGTACTAAACATGTTTGGAAACAGCTCATTTTTATTACTCTAAACATGTAGCAAACTACGGGGTGTTATATTTAAACCAATTGCCGCTAGACAATAAGTATTTTTGATAATATTGTTAATTTACCTAATAAAGAATGTTACGCGTTACTTTATGAGCACACACAAAACTATTGTATTTTTGTCCACCCTGTACCAATTGGAATCAACATGTGATACATTTTTGGAATCAGCTCAGCTAGAGTAATCCGAAAATTGAGACAAAATGGGGGTGTTCCATTTAAAAAAAATGACGGTGACGTCATTACTCGAACGTAATTCACCCTGTATATTAGATTATTATTTTAAAATACGGTAAATTAACATCAAAAATCGACGTATTTCAGGATTATTTCTTAAAATGACCTGTTTAGCTAAAAATGAATTTGTTCCATACTTTACGGACACAGTGTATATAATATTTATTCATGCTCCTTTCTAGAAATGTGTTCACACTTCCTTACTCAATTTTAGATATATTGTTACAACTCCCATGTGTTAAACTAATTATAAAAATACACAAGAAAATACCCCCGTAAAACCCTGTATTTTGTGGGTGCTCATTCACTTTATTTTAGTTAGTAGAATTTATTAGATATACTGTTACATCTTCCCTTACATGTATTGAGCTTATTGAGAACATACAAGATTACCAAAAAATGAAAACCAACGAAAAAAGAGACTGAAAAGCAATTAACAAAAAATTAAACCGACGAAAAAAGAAACTGAAAAGCAAAAAATAACCCTTCTTAGTCTTAATAACTAAGCTCCTAAACTAATGTAAGTAACTAATTTTGAGTCGGCGCCAATCAGACAATCAACGAAGATCATTAAATCCCGCTGCCATCATTTTTTTAGGCTTTACCTAATTCAATTGCTAGTTTGTTTGGCGTCGACTCAGAATTAGTTACCTACATTAGTTTAGGAGCTTAGTTATTAAGACTAAAATAGTATATTATGCAACTACCATGTAATGATGGTTATCAATACACGAGCATTAACCGGGATACGAAACGAGCCGAAGGCGAGTTTCGTATGGTTTATGCGAGTGTATTGATAACCATTACATGAGAGTTGCATAAGCTATTTTTTCTACACCCGATAAATAATGAAGAACTATAAATATTATATTTATATTTGTATTGAACACAATAACAGTTATTACTCGTATTTCTATAAAAAATTCTACAAAATTGTAATTAATGGTATTACCTCGGGTATTACCATGGATATAGAAAAACTATAAACATTCTATTTATATTGAAAATAATAATTGTAATTAATCTGATTTCTTAAAAATATTAGGATTATTTATTGTGCAGTTTGAAAAGTTTATTCCAGGTCCCACTGATCTGGAAGTGGAAGGAATATTTACATTTATTTCATTATTGCTAGTCTCAATAGATTTCAAAGTTCAATATTGTATTGGAAATGCTGATTTCATTCTGAACCGAATTTTCAATGTAGCCTTCCGCCACTGAATTGGATTTGCAGCCACCATGACGTTTTAAAGCAGTAATATCACCACCGGCATCAACTAATACGGTTGCAGATGTCCTTCGAAAATAATGCCCTGTATATAAATTCGGATCAGGCAGATTTGAATATATTGCTATTTGCTTCCCTAAATTACCAAATCTATTAATACCATGTTTTGAAAAGGGAAACATTCTCAATTAAATTCAACATGAATACCCCACAAGAGGTTATCTTGACGATGGAAGATAGTGACTAAAGTTTATCTTTCAGTCGCAGATGATTCCACATCTGATTTTATGAACATCCTGTTTATAATTTCAACAAATCAACCATGTTTTGAATTGTGCATTTTCCATTGAAATAATTAACGAAAAAAGAAGGGGTAGTATTTGCCGGTAATTGTAAATGTTCGTTGTGCTTTTGTTTCAGTTTCTACCATATTAACAATTGAGATTCCATTCATGTCTTTGACATTTTCACATTTTAGGTCATGTAGTTCATGCCTTCGACATGGTCCCATTATTCCAAAAATCACTGATATCTAAAACAAAAAGATAAATTAAAGAATACAACAATAAGAAATAAAGAAAAGAAAAAAAAGAAAAAAAGAAATAAAAAGCAGGATGACCTAGGCTAGTTTCGAACCCGCGTCTCATACTGTAGTCTATAGCCACGAGTTAACACTTTTTCTCGACATTAATGAAATATATCTTGCATGAGTCAAATGGAAAATGTAATCATGACAAAGTTTTTAAAAATGCAATGTTAGGTAGATACTTATTTTTATAAATAAAAACTTTTCATCCGGTGCTTCGTCGATAAACGTTTTCATTTGTTCAGGTGAAAATATTTTTGATTTTTTTCCAACATATCCTACGGTCTTTCGCTTTAATAAAGCTTGTAGCTTCTTATATTCAGAAATGTCTATATTATGGTTGATATTTACCAACGATTTTATTATTGAATAATGTGTCCATGTACTAGATGATTTCATAGTTTCCATCAATTCTTGAAAATAAGCAATCAAAACATTTTCGGAGAATGTCAAAATATTATTTGTATTTCTTCAGTCCATAAACCGTTGAAATAGTTTTTCGTACACTTTCTTAGATTTTTTAGGTAAAATATTTTGTACTGCATTTTCTGCTTTCTCCGATATGTGTGGAGGAGTCGATGGTAATTCTTCTATATCGCTGATATCAGACATTTTGATAATATAATTATCGAAGTTCAGCTATATTCTACGAAAATTGAATACCTACTAATTTTGATAAATAAAACAATAAGATAGGAATCTAGGACAAACGTCAAATGCACAGCATGCTTGATTGCAAAATTGTGGGTTTCTATTGATTAAAAATCTGTATCGTTATGAAAAATCTGTATCATAATGGATCTCATTATGAAACGGATTATGGGCATATAAGTGTATTATTATAATACGGATGTAGAAAAAGGTCTATTTTTTGCTTTTCAGTTTTTTTTTTTCGTCGATTTCATTATTTGTTAATTGCTTTTCAGTTTCTATTTTCGTCGGTTTCATTTTTTGTTAAGAATGAAAACTTTTCAATCATGCCCTATTTTTCTACCCTTGGGGTGGATTTTTTTTTTTCAAATTCAAATATGAACAAGTTTGAGGTATACCCTATGCAATAATAAAAATCATCTAAATCGGATAACCCAATACAAAGTTATGCCTGGGCTAAAATTCAGAGGGTGAATGATCAAAATCCTCCATTTTGCTACCCTAAGAAGTGCTTTTTTTTTCGAATTCGAATGGGACCACTTCGAAGTACACCCTATCCAACGATAAGAGAATCATCGAAATCGGACAACTCCGTGAAAAGTTATTCGTGATCATATATAAAAAAACATATACGCGTCCACTAGAGAATCTCCCCTTTTTTTATTTCGTCGGTTAAAAATACCCACGTACAACCCTGTGTTGGGTTTATTTTCCTGATTGAAATATGCATCACCTAACATTTTTAATTATTTATGCCTCTGTGAAAAATGAACGTTATTATTCTCATTAGTACCTTTAAAATCTATAATAAATAGATATTTCCATTGGTTTTAATATTTCATTTTTACTTTTAGGCACCAGTGCCTGAAAAGGTCACTTTTGGGCACTAGTGCCTGAAAGAGTGTCATTTCGAAATTCTAAAGAATATCAAAAATTGTCAATTTCGAAACGCTTCCACAAAATAGCATATTATGAAACAAGTGTATGTGAGCCTTTGAAGCACGCACAACGAATTTGAGGGCACAACGCATCGTAACTTCAATAACAATGCTGGAATTGAATTTTAGATCAGGTTAATGTTATTTTCAACCGACGAAACCAAAAAGGAGGAGGTTCTCTAGTCGACCCGTATTTTTTTTCCATCATTTTTTTATGTATGATCACGCATAACTTTTTACTGAGGCGTCCGATTCCGATAATTTTCTAGTGGATAGGGTGTACTTCAAAGGTGGTCTCATTTGAATTCAAGAGATGAAATCTACCCCTAAGGGTATCAAAATGAAGGATATTGATCACTCACCCTCTGAATTCTGGTCCGTTAACCGATTCTATCAGGCATAACTTTGTACTGGGTTCTTCGATTTGGATGATTCTTTTTTAAATAGATAGGGTATACCTTATATTCATATTTCGAATGGAATTATATACCCTTACAAGTAGAAAAATAGGGGATAATTGATTTTTCACTTATGAAAATTGGCACACACATACGTAGTTGACAATGACAGATCGCTACTGACATTATTTTTGTATCACATGCGTCAAAACCATTATATTCTATGAGAGGATGGGATGATATACAAAGTAAGGAAATAAACTTATCAGAACAACAAAAATAATTTATATCACAACAAATAGTAAAAATAGATAATCATATTATTTAACTGGTAATAGTTGAAGTAAGGTGGGTAAGTAAGTATTTTGGAAGTAATAAAAAACTGAAAAGTAAAAAATAAAATAAACCTTCCTAGTCTCAGTAACTAAGCTCCTTAACTCATGTAAGTAACTAATTTTGAGTCGACGCCAAACAAACAATCAACGAACATCATTAAATTACTTCAAAAAAATTATCAGAATGTCATCATTTTACGCCTTACCTAATTGATTTGCTTGTTTGTTTGGCACCGACTCAAAATTAGTTACTTACATTAGTTTAGGAGCTTAGTTACTGAGACTAGGAAGGTTTATTTCATTTTTTACTTTTCAGTTCCGTATTTCGTCGGTTTAATTTTTTGTTAAAAAGTTTTCATAATACATCTAATCAGGTATGTAATGGACATCTGATGTCACGTCTTGTTGATATGGATACAGCAATTGTTATTTACAAGCTTATTTGATGTTCATATTTGTTTTTTAAAATTTTTTTTTTTGATCTGATTTTAAAACACGGCGTGTTTTAATCTTGAGATTTCGCACGCTTTTCAGTTCATCAAACAAGGATTATGATGCAGGTTGATAAAAAAACATTTTGAATCATTCAAATTTTTTTTTTATATAAACTGATATTTTTTTTTTGTTTCAGACTGGCAAACACTTTCACCGCACGTCACTTCTCATCAAAGCATTCAACCACAAATTTCGCCTGGATCTCGAGCTTAACACGTAAGTTGAACGACTTCAGCATAGCAAATTATCAAATTTGAAACTTTCTTATGAGTCAACACCAGTTTCTCATGCATGTCATTATAGGAAAATCTACACGAAAAAAGTCAATCGCCAGGTTATTTCTACGCTTCCTCTTTTCTACAACACTGGTGATGGAGAATTTTCAATTGAAATATTATTACTATGAATTGGGGGAATCTTTTTCTGTCTTTCGTTTCAACGTCTCGTGTGAAACAACCCTAAAAAATCAGATTTGAGAATCACAAGAAGTCATTCAGTAACGGAATGATGATACAATTCTTTCTTTTTGATTGGGAATCCTTTTGTAACTAAGAGCCAATTTATACATAATAGTTCTAGTCTCTCAAATAAACCAATCTTTGAATAACAAATTTTGAATAATTATCTAAATGGCCGATGAAAACGACAGGTTGAAAATAAGATAATCAAGAAGTTGGTGAAATATAATTCCTAGGAATTTTTTTATTTTTGACAAACCTATTTCTTTTCCTGTATCCTTCAAATGATACTGACGTTTTTATGCAGTAATGGTTGCTATGCTGTAAAATGGCCCATTACAAAATGCAAAGTGATATTAGGAATGGAATTCTGTCTATCCTGTCCTGTCTATATGCTTCCCCAGTAGGATTTTTAATGGACGGAACCTCGCGGCCACGATTCTGGAAAACTTTGAAGTGTTTGACCACAACCACTGCCACTTAATATACAGTGCTTCTCAAAAGTCACCTCCCCCCCTCTTATTTTTGGAACGATTATACATAAACAAGTGAAATTTGGAAACTGAATATTGAAGGTTGTGAACTTCCCTACTAGTGATGATAGATGACGAAATCGTCAAAGATGAGGTCACAAGGCCATTGTGACCAATAATTTTGAATGGAACCCTAAGGCAAGCGACACCTCTTTTAAAAGGTATCGAAAAAAACCTATTCAATGATACTAATTTTGTTTGTGTTTATGGCAGTTTTGATAGCTCATTAGTAAACATCAAAATTTAAATTCCATTCAGTCTGATATTAATTACAGATTTAAGAATCAGTATCTACTTAAAGAAATTGCTCGAAGTCACCTCCATTCACTTCCTGACAGTGAAATATCCTATTTTTAAACTCTTCTCGTACTTTTGCAAATGTGTCTGCGGAAACAGCCTCACGTTCTGCAACAATACGTTGTTTTAAAACGTCAATATTGTCAGGTTCAGTGACGTAAACCTTCGATTTAAGGTACCACAACAGACAAAAAATCCAAAGGTGTGAGGTCCGGTGATCGAGCTGGCCATTCCGTTGAACCTCGTCGTCCAATCCATCTACCACGATACTCCTCATCCAAATACCGTCTTACTGCACCGTAATAGTATGGAGGAGCACCATCCTGTTGGAATGTTATTTCCAAATTGCCGAATTCATCTGGATTATCTTCCAAAATTTCAAGGATTAACGGTTCTACTGCGTTTTGCAACAGCTCCAGATAAACCTCATATGTTAAATAAGTATTTAAAAAAAGAGTCCCAACGATGTGGTTTCCCAGGATACCTGCCCAAACATTCACCTTCTAGGGAAATTGGGTATGTGTTTCACGAAACAGGTGAGGATTTCTGTCACTCCAATACCTCAAATTCTGTGTATTTACATTTCCATTTAGATAGAAATTACTTTCGTCACTAAAACAAATTGTTTTGACATAGTCTGGCTGTTGGTTAATTTTAGTTTCCATATTTTCACAATATTCTAGTTTTCGGTCTGGGTCGTCGTCTGAGAGTTGATGAACTATTTTTAATTTGTATGGATGAAATTTGTTTTTTTTCAACACCCTGTGTACTGTACTTCGACTGACTTCACAGGTAGATGCAACGTGAGTTGTTGAAGAAGTAGGATTAACTATTACTTCTGCAAGTATATCAATTTTTTTCTCATCAGAAATATGTGGTCTGCTAGATCGTTTCGCATCATTAATACTACCCGTTATTTCAAACTCACGAAGGAACTCCCTTAAATAAGTCCTCGAAACGGGGCGATCGGGAAACCTCTCATTAAAAATGCGTTCTGCTGCATGAATATTTTGTCCAGTTTCACCAAGAATTAGGATCACTGCTACTTTATCACCTAAAGCACGTACCATTTTGCTTCTTGAAGCTTTTAAACGTTCGGCTCACAACAGTTTAACAAATTATTAAAATGTTCAAAAATATTTAAAGTACCAAAAGCTGCTTAAACAGTTGAACGTTCGATCAACAATACACAAATTATTAAATGTACAAAAACTTGGACAATTACAAAAACGTCGAATTAGCGAGTCTAACAAAAACGTCAGCTTATTTGACAACTATCCAGAGGCGGAGCTTGAATTTGGGATTTTAGTATTAACTGATTTAATTCATCACAGCTTTGCGTTTTCCAAAGGCGAGTTGCCAAAACTGCCATAAACACAAACAAAATTAGTATCATTGAATAGGTTTTTTTCGATACCTTTTAAAAGAGATGTCGCCGTAGGGTTCCATTTAAAATTATTGGTCACAATAGCCTTGTGACGTCATCTTTGACGATTCCGTCATCTATCATCACTAGTAAGGAAGTTTACAAACTTTTATTATTCAGTTTCCAAATTCCACTTGTTTATGTATAATCGTTCCAAAATAAGAGGGAGGGGAGGGGACTTTTGAGAAGCACTGTATAGGCCAATGATGAAGATTTTCTGCTCTATTGATTCTGTGAGAAAAATACTACCAGGAAACTGTGCCATCATACGAAAGACGGCACGTGGTTATAACCTGTTATGTTTCCTACTCCCAACTGTCATTGATAAATTTGTTATAAACATTTAAGCATTTTTTTAATTTTTTCATCATTTTTGACTTCTAACTTGAAAACTAACGAAGCAATCTCGATACTCTGAACGAATTGTAGAGAATCAAAATGCAAAGAAAATTATCCCCAGCACAAATGGATAGGACCATTAGAATCCTAGATAAACCGAAAAAACCGGATAAAATAACCTTTTTTAAAAAAATTCATAACTGCGCCAATTTTTAAGTTGTAGTGCAAACTTTCCACGGCATAGTAGTGAACAATATGTACTTTATTTGTGAAAAACTCGGGCGCTGTCGGATCATTAGTTTTGGCATAATTGCAATCTGAATTTTTAATGTACTTTATTGCAGAAGACCTGGATGTGTCATAGGTGGTCCGATTTCAATTTGACCCCTTTTCCAAAATTTGATTGTGGAGTTGAGGTTCGTAGAAAAATAGAAATGCTGTTTCTGTTTTCCACCGAATAATTGTCCACATGATTTGTTTTCCTGATTGATGGTTTTCTCTGAATCCATAATTAAATTCTGGAATCTACCTTTCCGACTGGCCGCGCCATCGTGGTTTTTTTATTTGTCAATAATATTGACTGAAGATGAATCCATAGAAATACATACAATTTTGCAAAGTGATTGCAATAGCTGACAAGACTATACCGCAGACAGTATTTCTGCTGGATTAAAATATTGCAAACTGCAGTAATTAGGTAAATATTCTCATTACAACGTAATTTCCTTAGCAGTCGACACTACGCGAGACAAGAAAGTAGAGATCAGAAAATATGTGATTATGCTGCTGCGATAATGAACGCTCTAATTTTACAGTTGCGCGCTGCATTTAATAGTCTAATTAGTAGGTGCTCACAAAACTGCTCTTATATTATAAAACATATATGAATCGCATACTATCCAATTTCTCGCTAGGAGATCAAAGGAGAAATCGAAGATAGATTCGTGATCAACAAATCGATACAATGTACACAAGACGTAGATTATTTTCCAAGTAAACATTTCTATGATGAGAATGAAAATATTCGTGACTACGCAAACAATTTTTCGGATTTATTACATGGAGGTAATTGTTTGAAGGTTGTAGATGATGTGGTAACTCTCGTTTCGGACGTCCATCGTCTTAATGGATTCAAAAGGTTTTCACGACGTTTCGAATGCTTGTATCTGCAATCGTCTCCAGGTGAATACTGACAAGTTTAGGTGCTACTTACCAATTTATATGACTGCCGGTGCAATGATGCGTGTAATCCCGCCCTGTGCAGTGGTGCGTGTAATTTCGCGCGGTGTGGTGGTGCGTGAAGTTTCGCGCCTCTGCAGCCCGCCAGAAAGAGCAAGCAGTGTTTTTCATACGTTCTTGATCTCAACGCTTGGTTGACTAAAGGCGTTATTGGCCTCGATGTAGACGGCCTCTTTGAACTTTCGTTTGAACCAATGCTCCTCTCTATGTAGAACACTTGCGTCGTGCCATAGAACTCGATGGTGCTCAGTCCAGGCGTGGTCAGCGATTCCCGATTTTGATGTTTTTCCACGTTGAGTCCATTTCTTGTGCTCATCCAATTTTACCGATAACGGCCTCTTCGTCTCATTGCACCGGCAGTCATATAAATTTGTAAGTAGCACCTAAACTTGTCAGTATTCACCTGAAGACGATTGCAGATACAAGCATTCGAAACGTCGTGAAAACCTTTTAAATCCATTAAGACGATGGACGTCCGAAACGAGAGTAATCATGGAGGTAATTATTATCAATTTTGGGCCTACGGTAGGAACCAACAAGACCCGCAGAAATATGTTAAAATAGTAAATCAATATTTCGATAAGATTCCGTCAGACCTGCACAAGGTGAATGGGGTGGGTTATTAGCCGCATAAACTCTTCTTTTTCTGACATAACAATAAGAAGGGGCCTTGTATTGGGCCAATGGTATGATTTCAATACAAGTCATCATTTTCCATTTCCAAAAAATCCTTAACGATTCCCAAATATATTTATGTGGCATAAGGAAATATCATAAAGAGATTGTTTAAAAATAATGTGAATTGAAAATCTACAGGATATCGTTACGAAACTGGGGTTCCTTTGGCAATCCCTTGTCTTAATTATTTGTTTATATGTATATATGTTTATGTATGTGTATGTATAATATGTATTCTAAGTAGTTTAGTTTTTTTATATTAAAAATATTTGTTTTGTGAATGCTGAAACAACTGTTCTCACACTTATCGGCTTTTGCTGCTTTGTCCACACCATCAATCCACTTGTAATACTTGTGATTCCAGTGATTTGCAATTGTGTTTTGATTGTGAATAAAGATTATTATTATTATAATCAAAGAGAATATTCCACTAAATTCGTCCATTTATTCCTCTTTGAAATACAACACAATAATACTCTTACAATACTTGTTCGCTACAATTCACAAGAATATCTTCTGACTGACTGGCCTATCGCATATGACCCGCTATAGGACGGCCGGAATTTCCAGGTCAGTGTCGATCGGAAATGTTCCATAACGTCATCGGTAACAGTCGAATTTTTTCTCGAGTCTTCGAATGGCAGCTCAACATTTGGAGAATGACATATCGGTAACGGCCGTTTCTCGAATTTTCCAATGGGGGTTATCGAACATGTGGAGCGTGATGTCATCGGCAACCAGCACAGGGGGGTACCCAGGATATCTTCGTAATTTCCGTCACAATATAGATAATTATTAAAATGTTTGAATTCTTTTTTTTTTTACCCTATGGAGAATTATCCGTTTACATTTTACGTATTCTATCCCATCAAATTGATAACGTATTTCTCCACAATTCTCGACTGTTTTCACACATCGTTATCACCCGGTAGTATTTGACGTGTTGTATTTTAAAGAATACTGTATATTTGAAAATATTTCTCAGAATTCACTGCATTTATATTCAAATAATGTTTATATCCGAATAGCCAATTAATATAGACACGGACATTGAACTATGAAGCTTATGTCCTCGTCGAATTCAGACAATAACTCCAATGTATCGTTAGGAGCAGTAATTTCCTCTAGATAATACCCGCTAATAAAGCCATTGTCTTTCTCTCCGATCTAAACCTACAAAGCCCTCATCCTTCATGATTGTTAGCTGGATGAAAACGGAGACCTCTCCTCTATGTCAGTCAGCTCTCGCCATTTTTTAGGTGAATTGCGAAATGGCTTGGAAAAAAAAATTCGCCATTTTGTCAATCTTGGCCCCAAGGAAACTTCAATTCTAATTAGTCATTACTTCAAACAAATACAAGAAAGTGGGATATTTCTGATTATTTCATTCACACATGGCTCCACATATAAAAAGTCATGAATTTAGTCACATGATATGTAATTTAGTTCGATTTCACGGGAATCGGGACCAGGGAGTAAAACTATTTTTTTATTGCTATAGTTTCGGAATCGTTCATTCCTTTTTCAAAGCTGAAGTGACAATGGGAAATTACTCAGTAATTGGTACATGAAACCTACCAACTCAGGGAGAATATTGAACTATTTGTCAGAACACTCGTTTAGTCAAAGGGTGAATACAGCATCCAACTTAATTTTCAGAGCAATTACGCTCACACGGAGAATATAGGCAGAGTAAAAAACTTATCAAAAAATAACAACTACCCCGCGAAATTAATCAACATCATCATCAATGAACGCTACAGAACAGATAGGCAAGAGATTATCCCCAAAGGAAGGTGTCACTTTTTCAAATTTCCACCTATTGATGGACTCTCATACAAAATCAAAAATTGTTTATCAACGGATTCTCACAAGTTCGTCTTTTACAATTTAAAAACAACAGGAAAATTATTTACTCAGTTGAAAGACAGAATACCGATGGAATCAGATTCATGTTTGATATATAGGATTCCCTGTGAATGCGGAAAATGTTACAAAGGACAAACTAAACAGTATTTAAAAACCAGAATGTACCAGCATAAATATGACTGTTACGAAAATAATTAAAAGAAAAAAGAAAAACCAGCACTTGCTGCTCACCATTTGGAAGCATCTTGTAATTTCGATTTCGATTCGGTAAAAATTCTAGAAAGAGAGACATATTATCCAAAGAGATTGTTAGGAGAAATTATCCAAATTAACCTCCATGAAAATAGTGTAAACCAAAAAAGCGACACACAAAATTTGACTAAAATATATTTACATATTCTTGAAAGGTACAGAAGAAAGAATAGATTTCCGAACAATAGATAAATCAGTTTTTGGTTTTTATATCTACACAGCGCTCGAATGTTCAGGGAGATGTTCAGTTGCTTATTGACCATACACCAACGTACGTCTATATTTAAATGTGTCTGTGCTTGTTTTACGTTAATATTAAAGTTTGTAATGTGTATTTTGGGCCAATGTGTATTTTACCGACAATAATTTGTCTCGATCACCACCTCGCAACAATTGTCTGAAGTTGAATTCATAATCAGGATTAACTTAATTTTAAAGGTGGGTCATAGAAATTAAGTTCCGTTTTTCGTCTACTACATGTAACTATTGTCATTTCAGCTTTGAAAAAGGAATAAAGGATTCCGAACCGTTAGCAATAAAAAAATAGTTTTACTATACCCTGGTCCCGATTCCCGTGAAATCCAACTAAATTTGAACTTGTGGAACGAAAAATCAATATGATATGTAATATGATCGACTATTCATGTAAATTGAGAAATATGAGCGGTTATTTTGTTGGATTGTATAAAACTGCTATAATGAGTGTCAGAATTTGACGTAACACTCACTCACAATAAAAAATGTTCCGTTTTGGATTATGTTCCACTACGGAAATTAGTGAACATATAAGAAAATCTATTCCAGAAACTACCAAAAATGTAAAGAGTCTGCTGGAGACAATTTATGTCTTTTTGTCGTCAGAAGAATCATGAATTTTGTGCGACTACCCCAACTCTCGTGATAGCCGAAATACTCAAAGATTGGGCATAGAATATGCGTAAAGAAAATGGCGAAAAATATAAAGAATATACAATTGAGTTGATATTGAATTCCATAGCGAAAACTCTCCAGGAATTATATTTCCCCAAACATAAACGAAACGTAAATAAATTTGAAGATATCGAATTCCAAAGTGCCAGGCAAAGTTGTCCTCAAAAGAGAAAGGGAAGTCCAGAATCACTTATAGATGAATTAAATGCTTTTATAGATATGGTCTAAGATCCGAATCAGAAACGACCTTCACCCATCTGTACAATGGATGAAAAGTATTTTATATTAAACGACCCCGCACCATCCTTATGAAAAATGGCTTTCGGTTAAATTTCCTGAATTTTTGGTATGTTGTAGATTTTGACTTTTTCAGCAAAAGTGTCCATGGGCACTAAAAAATCCACCGACTAGTTTTCGAGATACAGGGTGTGGAAGATGAAAGGTGGAGCTTTCTGCTCAGAATTTTTTACAATTCCGATAATTGACAAAACGCCTATTTATTCTGGGAATACCATGCCTCAATGATGTACAATGTCACGTTGATCTCGTTTCCATTATACTTTTTCGTTTTGTGAACAAAAAAAAAATCCAATTCGATTAATTTTAAACCAATCAGTGTGAGTTCTCTGATGAAAATTTAGCCTGGATAAACTCCCTCAATCTGGATCGAAGTTCATTGACATTTTTTTTCATACAGGGTGGTTCGAAAATAGGAGTACGTTAACCCCTCGTTTTTTAGTTCGGATAGGGGAGAGCATGTCATATATATATATATATATATATATATATATATACAGTATCGAAAACAATTTATCTGGGGTATAGACATAAATCTACACGAGCAACAAGGAACGCAATGATATGATAATACCACATAAACAAGAGAGACGCACTGCTGTGCGCCCCTCCTGTTACCTCACCCGACACATTAACTGACCACGTGGCAATGCGACACAGCGCACAGCCATTCGACTCATTCTTGCCGAACCGTGGTTGCGAGAACAGAAGACCGTGACAATTATTACCTTTTGAAACATGCCGCCTATTTACACAACCGCAGAGAAAGTACAGATCGTTAAGTGGTACTTTGGGGGTTATTCTGTACAAGATACTAGAAATCTATTCATAGTGGATTTTGCAGATAGACCTGTACCTACGGAACCGACTGTCCTTTCAATTATTAATAAATTTCATAATTTTGGGTATGTGGCAGCACATTGCAAAAAATGTTGTCCCACAAATCCACTGCATCCCAGACAAATACCCAAGGAACGAGAAATAAGAGAAACACAAGTGTGTGCATTGGCAGAAACGACACCTTGTTCGAGTGGACAGATCGCCGACGAAGTGAATTTAAATAAAAGAACTGTAAGGAATATTTTGAAGAGAAACGGTTATCATTGTTTCAAAGTCAAGACCACACAAGAACTCTTGCCTAGAGACCATTTCAGACGTATGGAGTTTTGTGAAACGATGGTCGAAAAAGGCAATAGGGCATTTCGGGTAAATGATGACTTTCTAAAAAAGGTGTTATTTACCGATGAATCGTCCTTCTCAATTCATCGAAAACACAATCCATCCGTAGTACGTTATTAGTCTCGTAAAAATAAACATTTGAGTATTGCTGTGAGGACACAGTACCCAAGAAAATTAAATGTGTGGACGGGACTTTTAGGCGATCACGTCATAGGCCCAGTTTTTATTGAAGGGAATTTAAATGCAGCAAAATTTGCAACTTTTGCTAAATCAAATTATTCCTGCAGTTCGCGCTCTTCCGATTGACTTTAACGACGTGTGGTTTCAACAAGATGGTTGCCCTGCCCACAATGCAGGCACGGTGGTTACATTTTTTTATCAATTATTTCTCGATCGGTTTATTTGTACGCGAGGTACAATCAAGTGGCCACCTCGATCACCAGATGTAGCACCTCTCAATTTTTATTTCTGGGGCATGCTAAAATCGGAGGTATATCACCACGAGTTCGAACGTGCCACCAATTCAGATGAACTGAGTGCTCAGGTAACACTAGTTACCCTTGCGGCTACCAGAACAGAATTCTACAATTGATTCGGCTATTGTTTGGCCCAAAATGGTGGTCTGTTCGAACATTTGATAAAATAATTCCGTACACAAAATATATAATTTGGTTTGTATTTTCTTGTAAATATTTTTTTTTCTCTCCATTCAAGAAATAATTGTTTTTCTGTTAGGAATAAGTTTTTTGTTTTTATTCTTACAGAAATATCGTTTGTTTTTGTTTATGTTCAAGAATTTTCTTTTGTTTTCGCGGCCACCACGGCACCAAAGATATTTTGTTCAAATTATCTGATGTGAAATTATCGGCAAAAATTCTTCTCATTGCAGCGCACACATTCTCCCGACTGCTGCTGGTATGATACTGACGTCCTGAGCTAACCGCCCTGACTCTCCTATCTCTGTGTCGTGACGTCGATATCCCTTCCTCGAGCGAGTCGAGGAGAAATTGTAATGCTCTCTCAACATTCTTTAGGCCCTCATGAAACCACCATACCCAAGATAAATACTTTCCGATACTGTATATATATATATATATATATATATATATATATATATATATATATATATATATATATATATATATATATCAAACATCCTTCAATGTTAAGAACGTCTATAGTAATTACATGTATACAGGGTGAGTAAAAAGATACAGTCCAAGTTTCTTAGAAAAATGCGGTTTTTTTCAATAAATACCCTGTATTTCGAGAAGAAATCGGTTAATTTTCTTGAAGTCCGATATATTGGCATCAATATCCGCATAAGTCTCCGAACTCGTTTGTCGGCTACATACTTTTGAATGTTCACATTTTATTGATACCCATATACTCCAGGGAAGACCAAAGTGGGCTATTCTCAAGCAATTCTTCTTGTTGAAAAATATTTGGTGTTAGAGTGATAGGTAACGGGTCTTCATGGCCATTGATAAGTACTTTCTATCTTCTTTTCATTCTAACACTAACATTAAATTATGGGAAGAAATGATTCACGGGTGTGTGTCGATTCCTATGTCCTCAAATAGCTCAGTTGGTAGAGCGTCTGACTAGAGATGAGAAGGTCGTGGCTTCGACACCCACTTGAGGATGGTTTTTTCTTTCATTTAATAATTTGTCCAATATGCCACAATTTCCTTTTTCATGTATTTCTCTCGGACACATTTTTCCACTTTCGTATATATATATATATATATATATATATATATATATATTTATATATTTATATATATATATATATATGAGCTTTCTCGATACAAGAATACTATATGAAACTATATATCAAACGCAACATATATCATGAAAAATATTGTTCATAATTCAACTGGCACAGCCATGAAGCTTGCTGATTCAGTGATTGAGTAAAGTAATTCGGAAGAATAAAAAATATCCTGAAAGAAAATAATTATCTAACCCGCCTCGTACAAAAAAACAATGGGAAAACTAATTGATGCGTTATTTTTTAGTTTGAACAAAGGAATGGAAACAAACGATACACATCTATATACCATAAGTGAACAAATCATCAACAAAATCAATAAAACAAAGAGTTCATAACATAACCTTATCACATCAACTGCATAACACACAGATAACACCATTCATTCAAAATTGTAACTGAAAATATCAAAAAACAAGTAAACCCATGAGGTGTATAGAAGTACATATATAGGACAGACAAAACAATATTTTCAAAAGCGAAAACAAGCCCACGAATATTGGAAGACACAAGTGCGACAATAGAAATTCATATCAACCAAAAATTGAAATGAAAAATGGCACCAACAAGAGAATTGATATAAAGAACTCAAGTCATTCATCAGGGAGCTACAAAGGTGAAAATACTATAGTATGTTGATAAATATAAAAAGTAACCTTACTTACAATGTTAGTGAGAATGGTCGTTGTACTAACATTGTAAGTGAGGTTACTTTTTATATTAATCAACATACTTTCACCTTTGTAGCTCCCTGATGATGACAATATTCATTGTCGATATTGGAAATATAATGTAATAAGAGAACATTTGCGTTTGCTGCTGTCCCAAAGAATTTCTCGGACTTTTTCGTAACTAGTCAGCAAAGACTATCTCTCCTCTTTCTATAAATATATATATATATATATATATATATATATATATATATATATATATATATATATATATATATATATGAAAGTGTCCCCTGTTTGCCATAGTAGGTCCATCCGATGTATTCTATTCTAGTGAATGCGATTTGAAAAAAATATTGAACCATCAAAGGAACATAAATTTTCTATGGAATAATTCCGATTGCTCCTCTCTAATAAATCTCTCTAGAGGGTCCATCCAGGATGCAGGAGTGGGCGCCCAAAAACACTTAAGCAGCGGTGCCGTTCGACAAAAAATGGGTTAGCTCCGACAGGCTATTCGAATATGGAAAATATCGAGGGATATTTCGGCAGCAAAAAGCGTATAATTTTCATATATTAGGTCGAACTGAGTTTTATGAGTCTCGAACTAATTGATTACCCTTTGGAAATTGAATGGCCTTTGCCTTAATTAAGAGAACTTCCTGATGGAGGCAGTTTTTATAGAAAAGAACGGATCCAAGCAAATGTTGATCAAATTGCATCAGATCAGAAATCAAATAAATTATTTCAAATGGAATTTTATATTTTTGTTTCTTCCGAATAATAAAATTGAAGCAAACAAAAGACAGTCACTTCACTAAAAATATTCACTATACACGGTTTTTCTCAATAACATGCTAATATTTGGGGAGGTTATTTTTGGGTTATTTTGAGAAAAAAACTTCATATATCTCCTAAAAGTCTTTACTTTTGAACTACAGGGTGCTACTGAAGTTTTAAGAAAAAAAATTCTTTTTTTATGATAACTTTGGTATGCTCTAAATATTTCTGTAGTACGGTTTTTGCATAAAAAAATAAAATTCAATAATTTGCATTTTGCTATGAAATTGGGTATTATCAAGGATTTTGTTTTGTAAACATAAACAGTTTTGACATTTTGATCGATGAAGAAAATTGTATTTCGTGCATAAAATAATTCATTAAAATCGTAGCAAAGCGCTTTAGACCTTCAGGTCATCATGTAAGTAAGTAATATCCATAGAGAACAATTTACTGAAAAATGTTTTAATAAAGGAAATTTGAAATATTTCAAAAAGTGAGGTTACTCACTCGTCAGGTGTACAAGAAGCCGAAAAGGCCATAAAATATCTCATGTTCAAAGAACTTGAAATTACATTTCGATTTCTTTATAAACCATTATATTCAGGTGTGATAGCTGGACCTAAATGACAAGATTGACAAAGTGAACGTTGAAGTAGATTGACATGGAACACAAAACTATGGAGATATCAGAATCATGAAAGGAATATCCATGGCATACGAAAACCAGATTTGAAGATGATCAATCTAATGGGGACTGTCATCTATCAAATATATTGGAACATATAAGTAACCTCACTTTTAAAATTATTTCAAATTTCCTTTCTCAAAAAAATTTTCAGTGAATTGTTCTCTATCAATATTACTCACTTACAGGTACGCACTGATGATGACCTGAAGGTCGAAAGCGCTTTGTAACGATTTTAATAAATCATTTTATCTACTCAAACATTGGAAAAGGAAGAGAATATAACAAAAATTAAAGAAAAAATTATTTACGGGCGATCTGAGGTCGGGAAGTGGAAGGGGGTGAGTTTTTAAGGGTAAAAAACGGTTTATCTCGATTTCCGGAAAATGGAATGGAAAAAAATTGACTTTTGTATTCACACTTTTTTCACATAACCTCAAAATGTATAAAATAAAATATTTTTTTTATTTTTATCTTTTACAAAAAAATTAGTTTTTCACGAAATTTGGTGGAAACCTTACCTTTTTATGTCCAAACACAGTGTGATTTTTTTTATTTAAAATATTCATTTTTTCATCTTATTTTGACTTAATATCGAAAAAGCACTCTAATTTTCAATCAAAAATTCTTCCGTCAAAATATCAGCTTTTTTAAAAAAGTCGGTGTACTTTTTGTTCGTTGAAATCTCTACTTTCTGATGGTGTACAAAAAAATATACATTACTATGGTAAATGTTCTCAGAAAATGCAAAGAAATAACAGGTACTGAGGCCTAGACCCTCCTAGCCCCTTCCCCACTTCTCTATGAAATACCTTTTGATGGGCTAAAATTTTCCGTAGGTCACTCAGGTTATCTCAAAATAGCAATGAATAGGCATCTACGCATATAATTTAAAGCAGATTCTACAACTTTCTCAAAATATTGTAGATGTCCTATTAAATTTTCGGATTCGAGTTTTTTTTCGTTTTTTGCATTTTCAGAGAACATTTACCATAGTAATGTATATTTTTTTTACGCCATCAGGAAGTCGAGATTCCAACGAACAAAAAGTCCACCGACTTTTTTAAAAAGGCTGATATTTTGACGGAAGAATTTTCGATTGAAAATTAGGGTGCTTTTTCGATATTAAGTCAAAATAAGATGAAAAAATTAATATTTTAAATCAAAAAAATTACAGTGTTTGGGACATAAAAAGGTAAGTTTCCACCAAATTTCGTGAAAAACAATTTTTTTTGTCAAAGATAAAAATAAAAATCAAAAACTTGGTTATTTGAATTTTTCACATAAAATTCGAGGTTATGTGAAAATAGTGTGGGAACAAAAGTTGTAGATCTTTTCATTACCTACAACTTTGTTCCCCAAATTTTTTTCCATGGGACTCGTAGTTTTACCGAAAATCGGGATAAACTGTTTTTTACCCTTAAAAACTCACCCCCTTCCACTTCCCGACCTCAGATCGCCCGTAAATTATTTTTTCTTTAATTTTTGTTATATTCTATTCCTTCTCCTATGGGTTTCATCCTACTATTATTTTTTTTTGTTTCATAAATTATCGACCCTGGTCTAGTACGTCAAACGAAAATTAAACTGGAGACAAAATTTACTCAGAATAATAATTCCAAAAATGATTTTTACTTCAAGAAAAAGCAGTGTCGTATCACTTTTCTCTTTAAATTATACAAATTCCGCAGGAACGCCACTGGCAAAAATGAAAAATTATGTTGTACAGCAGATGTATAGAAGATGCGTACTTTCACAAAAATATCTACCAATAAATACCAAAGTTATCATAAAAAGATATTTTTTTCTTAAAACTTTAGCACCCTGTAGTTCAAAAGTTAAGACCTTTAGAACATATGTTCATGTGGAGTTTTTTTCTCAAAATGGATCCAAAAATAACCTCCTCGAATATCAGCATGTTAGTGAGAAACACCCTGTATATATACAGTACGGTCCATAGGTATGGAATAAATTCATTTTAAGCGTTATTATGTATTTGTTTGAGAAAACCTGAAACACGTCGATTTCTATTGTCAATTTGACAATTTACACTATGAAAATATTGCCCCCTCTGAATTGTGAGCACCCCCTCAAAAATTTTAAATAAGAAGGAGGGTCGCGTGGCACCTTGTTCGAAAGGGATTTTCATTCTCTGTTCAGCAATATTAAGTTTTTCAAATTTGGTGTATTCATAAAGGAGGAAATTTATTTTAAAAATGTACTTCACGTAGAATGAAGGAAATGATGTAACACAATGTTTCACCATTCACTTCTTGACAATAAGCAAGTCGATCTTGGAATTCTCGTACAACATTCTGTAGGACCTCAGGGGTTATGTTGTCAATTTCTACCGTTATCCTAACTTTTAAATCTGCAATATTGTCTGGTCTATTGAAATATTCTTTTGATTTTAAATAACCACATAGGAAGTAATCGCGAGGAGTGAAATCGGGGGATCTAGGCGGCCATTCAATC
Organism: Gonioctena quinquepunctata; assembly: GCA_018342105.1. Classification (NCBI taxonomy): domain Eukaryota; kingdom Metazoa; phylum Arthropoda; class Insecta; order Coleoptera; family Chrysomelidae; genus Gonioctena; species Gonioctena quinquepunctata. The sequence goes on from JAFIRS010000128.1 coordinate 190,317, forward strand.
GTTCCACGTCTTCCAATCCACCTGTTGTGAAAAACTTCGTTTAAATAATCTCTTACAATATGTTTGTAATGCGGTGGAGCTCCGTCTTGTTGGTACCAAATTGATCTATCTATTGCATTTAGATCATTAACATCAGAAAAAAGCCTTTTAAATGTGGGCTATAAAAAGTTCATCAACAAATCTAGATGAACCTCACCATTAACTGTGCCTTCAAAAAAATAAGGGCTAATAATTTTGTTTTTGATGATACCAGCCAAATGTTCTCTTTTTTATGATATTGTGTGTGAGCCTTACACATTTTGGATATTTTTTGTCCAGTTTCACGAAATTTTGATTCTATTTTGCTAACTGTAGACTGTGAGACGTGATGACCAGGGTATTTATTATTAAACATTTCACAAACTTCCTTTTGAGTTCTTGTTTTATCACCGCATCCAATCATAGTTGAAATGTCTATTTTTTCAGTATTTGATAAATGAGCCATAGTTAAATCAAATACGCACACAAATATTTTTCAATACACTTACGTGTGTCAGCAACTTATAAATATCAAAATAACAGTAGTCTACTAGATTGACGCTACATTATTCATGTGGGTTTTGTGAATAATTTTTTGGTGTCTTGAACGACTTTTTCCTGACAACATATAAGAAAATACTTGATTATTTCTTATGGGGTTATTTAAAATCAAAAGTATGTTTCAAGTAACCAGACAATATTACAGATTTGAAAGTTATGATAACCGAAGAAATTAACAACATAACCCTTGAGGTCCTACAGAATGTTGTACGAGAATTCCAAAATCGACTTGCTCATTTTCAAGTGAATGGGGGTCATTTTGAACATGTAATGTAATTGTAAAATAAATTGAAAAATAATTCCTGAACATTGCTCCCTTCAATCTACGTGAAGTATATATATATATCTTCGATTCATTTGTAACATGAACATCAAATTATGGTAGGAAAGGATTCACGAGTGTGTGTCGATTTCTATGTCCTCGAATGACTCAGTTGGCGTATGGCTAGAGATCATAAGGTCGTGGGTTCGACTTCCACTTGAGGATTCCTTTCTTTCTTTAATTTAATAATTTGTCCACTATGCCACAAAATTCCCTTCTTTCATTTTATGTATTTCGGACGCAATATTTCCACTTTCATATCAATTTATGTTTCAGATAATGAAACAGATATTGATTATTCCAGTGACGAGGATGAAAAATGATCATTCAGATTATTAATGTTGTTAAAAAGCAGATTTCTCAATTAATAAATAAAATAAGTCAACACAAGGTTTTAATTAATGTATTTATTCTCTGTTATTTATACTTATCCTCCGTTTTGTCCACTCGTAATCAATTCATAATTCATTGAAAATTTGAATAATACGAAAAAAGTGCCAACACTGCCTGTAGAGTTACACACTTCAGAAGGTGAGGGAGGTTTCTATGTAAAAACTTTCCTTGTACCTTATCAGTTTTAATTTACGTAGCCCAGCTCTCAGACCAGAAGATCAGATATATATTCACCTTAGTTCTGTACGTGATTCTTCGAAAGCCAATCATGACAGACTGAAGTGAAACCATGATACATCCATTCCATAGAATGATAGTAATACTTTCCATCAGAAAACCAGACTGGAATTGGAATGTAATCAAAGCGAATCAAAGGAGTGATAAATTCGTAAAATGAAATTCTTTGAGTGTAGACTTATGTAATTGAAATGAGAGTGCAGTCGATAAAAGCGGCCAGTAGGATTACAAAACTTCAATTCGATCAGAATTACCCACAATAAAATACCTACCGCTCCGCTTGAATTGAACTTTTTCCTGATCTCCGTCACGTCCAAAATGATAGAGAGTCCCATTGTGTTCCTTATTACAATGGCGACCGCCAGAACTGAAAAGTATTTCCACACAAGCAACGAACGGTCGTCACTTTCTTCTTGCTATGTTCGTGCTTCCATTAATAATTTCCGGGAGGAATAAATTTTGTTTCACACGCTTGTGTATACTTTCGGAGAAAATTCTTTGAAGAAGTCTGTCATGATGGACTACTCGGAAAGTGTTGATGGTAATTGGGTAAGTGTTAAATTGAGCGAGTTTTTTGACATAATGTCTGAAGTTATTTCATTGGTTGTAGGTACCGGGTTATTAACTATAAATGCTACCAAAAATACAGTAGGGTGCAGATTACAGAGGATATTTTTTTAATGGGATACCCTGTATATTATTGGTATATTTTTGGGATGATCTTTTTTTCTTGGTGCAAAAAATATACCATATGTTACCGATTTTGAGTTATTAAACGTCGAATAACTCAGTTAGTTGTTACTGTGAATACCCATCCTATGAAAATTAACATTTTCAAAGTAGGCAATGAAAATGACAACTATATTATACATCGTCTCGTGCTCGTCTAAAGTCCGGTTTATTTTCTTCACTGAGACTGTCGGAGCAAAGTGGCCCTTCCACTATGTTAAAAGGTGGCACCCGAGGCAACTCCGTCTTTGACAGAAATGCGCCAAGATCAGGTTGATGGGAGAAAAGACCCTTACAACAGTTAGGAAGAAAAAGTTCAAATATTCATACAAAAATAGATAACAAAGATTTATGAATCCATAGGGGTCAAGTCCGGACTGTTAGATGGTCATTAAATACTTATTTCCTATCCATATTCGGGATACATTATATCTATGACTATGCCTCGTACGAATACGATGGCTTTTGTTTTCTTCTTATCATATGTGAAGTGTAGGTGACAAAATTTGTTTTGTTTATTCATTTGTTTGTTACTTTATTTATGGTGACCATTTGTCAAACTCTTTGTATTCGTGCTGATGATGGAAGTTTAAACTCCGGAATGCATACACCTCGAAAATAAAGTTAAGTATTGTTTTTGTGGAGATTAACTTGGAATTCCTCCCCATTGATCCTATTGTCTATCCACTCCACTTTGAGTACTATGGACTACTTCTACCATTTCATTATTCAAATGTACTTGAACGAATAGGACACTATGCAGGGTTGCATCCGAATCATACCCGCAAGCTTGGCTTCCAAAAAATTCTGTAAAATAATATTTTCTACTTCTGGGATGAGTATTTCTTGATAGGTTACTCCTGGTAACATATAATCATGAAAGATAGGGCCAGCAATTTCATTTTTAAAAATCCCGCACCAAACGCTAACAGTTTTTCTTCCTGTTTTCTTTATTTGTTTTACAAATCTTCTTCTGTTGTCTTCTTTTCCCCACGACCTTCAATTTTTCCTATTGAAAATTCCTGCAATAGAAAAGGATTACTTTAGTTAAATAATCGGGATCTTCATTCAAATTTTGTATCATCTGTTTGCACATTTCCAGACTTTTTCTCTTATGAGTTTCTGTTGAAACTTGTACGTGTAACATTTTATATGGTTTGTAGTTGTTCTTTTTCAAAATACGTTGGATTTTGGAAAAACATTTACTTAATGCGGAATAATATGTTTTTTAATTTTTTTAAAAAATTTAAAAATATAATTGCCTTCGAGATAAAGCAATATATTTTTGTTGTTTTGTCTATAACAAGTATATATATTTGAACTTTTTCTGCCTCACTGTGTACCATTCTGATCATTCCATTGAAGAAATGTCACCAAACAAACATAATATAGTTGCCATTTTCGTAGCTTACTTTTGAAATGTTAACTTTCATAGGATAGGTATTTATAATAACAATTAGTCTAATATATTGGACGTTTAATAACTCAAAAACGGTATAGGATAGGGGTAACATATGGTATATTTTTGAAATCAGAAAAAAAAATCATTCCAAAAATTCAATAATATACATGATATCCCATTTAAGAAAAATATTCCCAGAAATCTGCACGCTACTGTATTTTTGAAAGCATTGTATCAACATTCAGTCACTTTCAAATTTTTTGACATCCGTCATTTGAAAAAGCGAAAAAGACTCTGCAAGAGAAAAAACCAAATTATCCAGACAATTAAAGGAGATTTAGAAGATTTTGAGAACGGGGGCAGATATAGTCCCCGAAACGTCAATCAAAAACTATATAGAGAAGTATCTTTTGAAATTAACTATTTTTTTCATAGGCAAATTCAGAATACGACGGGTTACTGACTAATTGAATCATTTTTCTATAGGAAATATAATCTGGTGAACGCAGTAACTTATCGTGGTGAACTAATTAGTTTGCCCTTTCTTCACTTTTTCCTTATTATATTTTCATTTTCAGACTGTGGAAGGTTACCCAAAAACAATGTCTAGAAACGATGTTTCTCCACAAAAAATAACATTCATTCAATATTTCGGGTAATATCAAAAAATGAATTTCAGGAAACCAAGTTCATAACTGACATCAAGCCAGGAACGAAAATACTAGGGAATTTATTGAGCATGGGGACAGGAAAGTGATTTCACCGCTTATTCACGAAATGATTAAATTAAAACACAAAGAGCTGGGAAAATGGCAACAAACTGAAAACGCAAATCACAAAGAAAACTTCCTAAGACTAGCAACTGAAATCTCCAATCTAATTAGAGACTATACAAACGATCAGTGGAATCACAAACTTGGAAGCCTTGGCTTACGGAACCAATCTATTTAAAAAATGTCCAAAAGAATCAGTAAAAAATGCAAACCTATTCCAGCGATAGAACGTTCGGTGACAGACCCCAAAGAGAAAGCACTTTTCTGCCAGAGTACTTCAGTAGCGTACACAATACCGACCCAGACACGTTGGATGTACTTTAAAATAGAACGAGGTGTGGTAAAAAGGAGTCCCTCACTATTTCAATCAATCTTAGAACCCTTAAAATAATAATGGTTTACTTCTAAGAAATTATTGATACAATAGAAAGAACTCCTAAACATTCCAGACTCGTACTCAACAGGGCAGATTTTAACACAAAATCAGCAGAATATCAGGTCGGAGCAGGTGGCCCACAGGGCTCCTCCTCGTCACCACACCTGTACTCTCTAATAGGAAAGGAAATCGACTGATGAGGGCGCCACCGTTTTCTACAAAGAGAAGTTATTAGTTATATTAGAATGTTGTGTTTATATTTTTATTTGTGCGTCAAATAACATTTAGGACCCTTCAGTGAAGTGGTGTATGATATATTGTCCCAAGAAACTTTCGATAGAGACTATTTAGTGCGATTGAAGACGTGAGAATTTGTTTGATTTAGATTTGTTCTGAAGATTTGGTAGATTGACTTTGATATTATTTTCTTTCGACTTTCCTAGGTATTAACTGATCAGTACAATCTTATTCACATATTTTTCAGATTTATGTACATGGATTATTATTATTACCTTTATTTGATTCCTATATGAAGAAGTAGAAAAAAAATAAGATTCATCTAGTTGACTGCATAATTATATATACAATGAAAAACATTTTTGAGACAGTCTACAAAAAAATACACCTCATTTTAGACACTGGCAGAAGTTGTAAGAGAAATGTTGTGAAAAAATTTTTTTTTATAAAAGCATTTCATCCTGAGCATATTTCTAATGAACATAATTTAATATTTCACAAAGAATACATTGAAATTAATATATAGGTGAACCGGTAATTTGCTTTTGTTGTACTCACCTGGTAAGGATGGAATCAGCCCCATCTGAAATTAGGAAAACATACCACTGCCGCTCTCGGGAGTGTTTTTTGCGACCAAGATTATTTATCCATATTTGTCGATTTTTTGCCGTAGTCCAACGGAGTATTTATTCTCTCCAGGAAACTTGTGAAAGAATAGATAATTATTCACGCTTCTCCTACCATGACAACCAAACACATAACAGTTTGCATTACTCGGCAAACGAACTTTCGGCATTGTCTTTGGAATAAAAAAATAACAACAGTAATATGACGAGAATATAAACATTACTTATATTAACAGTTCAGTTCATTTCTGATAGAGGTCATTTCAGGAGATCATTTCTCCTATACAGGGTGATTCAAAAGTACTTTGACAAATTTCAGGAAGTGATTCCTCTCAATATTCTTATATGAATTGTCCAAATAAATATATGTCCGGAAACGTTCGTTTCCAAGATACAGGGTGCTAAAGTTTTATTTTTATTTTCGTTTTTTTATAAATAACTTTTGAAATACTGACCTTAATTAAACGAAAATTGGTATTGAGAAATGTTTGAGGTGTCAAATTCGAACCTGATGTTATTATTGCTCTCACTCGTAGGGGGCGCCACTTACACGTCTTTTTCTTTTTTGAAGATCCATAACTTTTTTGAGCGTACTTCTAGCACATTTTTCAGTAGACAAATTAATTTCTCTATCATATCTACGTAAAAGAGCTACCCCTGTTACAAGTCGTATGAGAAACTGTTTTCTAGATATTTGGACTTGAAAATGTCAAGTCGATTATTTGATAATAATCGATTTGTGTTGAAGTTATTACCATTATTTTGCATTTTTCACAAGAATGCTTAGGAAATGAATTTGACGTTTAAGAAAGTAGTTTTGGTAATCGAATATTATGTGACAGTTAAATGGTTTGTTGAAGTTTCTGTAAGTTTTGAAAAACTAATTTTGAAAAAATGGATTATTTGAACAATAATGCTCATTTAGCCGATATGAATTTCGTTTATAGCCTTGCAGATGGCAAAGCGCGCGAAGTAAGACGTATTTACCAGAAAGGATTTTCTAATCGAGTACTGCCTTCAGCTCCAACATTTACCAGTCTTCACCGTCGTTCGGCAAAACCAGGTAGCTTTAAGAGGACAGCTGATATTATTGGAAGACCACGAGCAGTCCGAACCCCAGAATTGAATGAAGCTGTTTTGAACGCTCTCGGGGAGAATCCAGAAAGAAATACAAGAAAAATTGCTGAAGCTCTCAATTCTACTCAGTCCACAGTTTGAAGAATTATCCACGATCAACAATTTTATCCATACCATATTCAAAGGGTACAAGCTCTTCTGCCACGAGACTTTCCCCAACACATTACTATGTGTCAGTAGTTTTTGAGGAAATTGGCTGGAAATCCTCAATTTTCAAGATATGTACTCTTCACGGACGAAGCAAACTTCTCCCGAAATGCTATCACAAACTTTCATAACAACCATGTTTGGGCTCTGAAAAATCCGCACGCAGTTAGTGGAAGACATTATCAGTATCAATTTTCTGTGAATATTCAGTCGGCAATAATTGATATTACTTGATAGGTCCTTTCTTTCTTCCGTTTCGACTGAATGGCACAACTTACAGAGACTTTCTAGATGATGAATTGCCGGAACTACTTCAGAATGTACCAATAGAAATTCGTATCCGCATGTGGTTTATGCACGATGGGGCTCCGGCCCATTTAGGCGTTATAGCCAGAGAATTCCTTAACACTGTCTATCCAAATCGATGGATTGGTAGGGGTGTAGAAGAACCTAACCAGGCGTGGGCACCAAGGTCCCCAGATCTAAACCCGCTAGATCTTTAGTTTTGGGGACATTTGAAGTCACTAGTTTATAAAACTCCAGTAGCGAACGAGAAAGATCTAAGAAACCGAATAATAGACGCCTGTGTAACAATAAGAAACACACCAATAATTTTTGAGCGGGTACGAGATTCAATGACTAGAAGACTGAATGCCTGTTTTTTCGCTGAAGGTGGACATTCTGAACAATTTATTTGAATACAATTTAGTTTCTCTCATTTTATTTTATTCTACAGATTAAAAATTTCTTGAAATAAAATATTGATATTTCTTGCAAATTTTATTAAAACAAATACAGATTTTGCACCCTTGATACAAAAATAACTATTTCAAATGAGTAGAAATAAATAGAATAGGTGGCGCTTCCTACAAAAAAAACAGAACTACTTACTTAAACGTCCAATTCATTTCCTAAGCAACACGCATTGATTATCAAATAATCGACTTGAAATGTTCAAGTCAAAATTATCTAGAAAACAGTTGCTTATAGCGACTTGTAACAAGGGCAGCTTTTTTACGTAGATGATAGAGGAATTGTTTTTTGTTACTGAAAAATATGCTAGAAGTACGCTCAAAAAAGTTATGAAACTTAAAAAAAAAGATGTGTAGGTGGCGCCCCCTACGACTAAGAGCAATAATAACATCAGGTTCGAATTCGACCCCTCAAAAAATCTCTCAATACCAATTTTTTTTTAATTGAGGTCAGTTTTCCGAAAGTTATTTATTTGGACAATTCATATTAGAATATTGTGAGAAATCACCTCCTGAAGTTTGTCAAAGTATACGTACGAATTGCCAACCTTCGCTCTCACAAGTACGACCGTGTATGCGGATGACACTGCAATACACGCCCATTCGTTTGCGAGTGAAGTGACTGCCGAACACCTCCATATTCACCTGTATCGGTTAGCTGTGCCCTATCTAGATTTTTTTTTTTTTTATATGTTCTGGTTCCCACGAAAAGGGATATCCTGTAATGTTCAGAGAACATCGTGGGAACCAAGGGAAAGAAGGTAGGAGTTGGTGTTCTTCTTAAATTTCTGGAGGTTGTATGCCTCGGGGAACACCTCCCTAGGCAATGAGTTCCAAAGCCTCGCAGTTCGTTGGATGAATGAGTCTTTGGAAAGTGATGTTCTGCAGGTCTCCAAAGTGACCACGAAGGGTGTGAAGACTGAACTTGACGGGTTAATCTCGAAGAGACTGCCAAAGGAGGAACGATTGTTGATATTTCAGAAGAGCATCGCCCATGAAAATATCTATAAAATAGAGACAAATCGCCAACTTTTCTACGGTGTTCCAGACAAGTGAGCGAGTTTGTAAGCGAGGCATCACCGACGAGACGAATTACCCTTTTTTGGACAGAATCCAATAGCTTCAGGATATGTTTAGGTGCCGCACTCCAAATATGGGAACAGTATTCCAGGACAGGTCGGATCTGTGCCTTATAGATCATAAGCAGCTGACTGGAGGTGAAATAGCTCTTGGCACGAAACAAAAAACCAAGTTTTTGGGATACAAGATAAAGCTGAACCTTAAAAACCAGAGGTTATCAACTTCTCGAAGAAGTTTACCAATGTGAAAATCGTTGAGAAGTTGACAGCTGTGTGGACGAGGAAGGCTCTGTCAGATACCTGGTAGTCGAACTGGACAGACCTTCCAGTGGAGGTCAGCCGCAATTAACCGAACCAACCTCCTTTTGCAGACAATGATAATTTGATAGCTCGACTGAATTTTTTGGATAAATTATTTTATGAATTATTTCATTCTTTTGGGAAACGAGTTCAAGAAAATCCTACACCCTATACCTAGCAAGATCCTTCATACGAAATTTCAGATCCACAAGACTAAAGCTTTCAGAGAAATAGTGACGACTATACACAATCATCAATCATTGGCATTTCTCTTTTATATAAAACTTTTTGACAAAAAATCAAACCGACGAAAAAATCAACTGAAAAGCAAAAAATAAAATAAACCTTCTTAGTCTAAATGATAATTGAGCTCCTGAACTAATGTGAGTAACTGATTTTGAGTCGGCGCCAAACAAACAATTATCGAAGATCATTATCTATGAAAGAAGTCATCAAAACGCAGCCGTGCATCTCGCTGCCATCATTTTACGCTTCACCTAATTCAATTGCTAGTTTGTTTGGCGCCGATTCAAAATCAGTTACTTACATTAGTTTAGGAGCTCAATTATCATTTAGGTTTATTTTATTTTTTGCGTTTCAGTTGATTTTTTCGTCGGTTTAATTTTTTGTTAACAAGTTTTTATTTTTTACTTTTCAGTTCCGTATTTCATCGGTTTAATTTTTTGTTAAAAAGTTTTTATTTTTCAATTCTTTGTGGCCGAACTCTACCAATTACTACCTACTTGTTTTTTTATTACTTCCAAAATTTTCCCCCTTCAACTATTACCAGTTGAATAATATACTTATCTTCTTTTACTATTTGTTGTAATATAAATTATTTTCGTTGTTCTGGTTAGTTTATCCCATTACTTTGTATATCATTCCATCCTCTCATAAAATATACTGATTTTGACGGATGTGAAACAAGAATAATGTCAGTAGCGATCTGTCATTGTCAACTACGTATGTGTATGCCAATGTTCACCAGTGAAAAATCAATTATCCCCTATTTTTCTATCCGTAAGGGTGGCTTATTCCTTTCGAAATGCAAATATAAGGTTTTCTATCTATTAAAAAAAGAATCATCCAAATCGAAGAACCCAGTACAAAGTTATGCCTGATAGAATCGGTTAACGGACCAGAATTCAGAGGGTGAGTGATCAATATCCTTCATTTCGCTACCCTTAGGGGTGGATTTCTTCTTTTAAATTCAAATGGGACCAAATTCGAAGAACACCCTATCCACTGAAAAATTATCAGAATCGGACGCCTCAGTAAAAAGTTATGCGTGATCATACATAAAAAAATATGATGGAAAAAAAAAATACGGGTCGAATAGAGAACCTCCTCCTTTTTGGTTTCGTCGGTTAAAAATGAAATATATTTTCAGATGATGCATGAATTAACCTCATAGATGATTTTGAATTGTATTTATCTTTGTTGCTTTATCCATCCGGAAACACGCCTCAATCAAACCTCCACAACAGATTTCTTCCGTGCACGTGTCATCCATATCAATTCGATTATCGTCGCTTGGTTACTCGAATCTGCTGATTGGCTGATTATTCCACTTTCCCCCATTGGAAGTGTAAAAATCAATTAGCTCAACGGAATCATTCCGCTCCATTACTTTCGAATATCCATCCAGTGAATTGCGACACGACTTCCACGAGGTTCGATCAGTATATTGGAAAATTGTATTGTTTTCCCGCTTTTTGCATTGAAAGATTCGTAGATGAAACATTCCAGACTCCAGTCAAAATGCAATTTTATCACAAGCTTTTATTTACTTTTACCTGTCCCGGTGTCTGTAATCAAAGCTTGCAAGTTGAATTTGACCCACTTCTGGTGGCCCGATTAACGTGAAATTTGGCAGGTGTTCATAGTTCCCGTGACAATGCATTATGGAATTTTTGTTAGAGAAAAAAACAGAATGGAATTGGAGATGGCGGACGAAATTTTGTATTTATGGTTCGATTCGACTCAAAATTAATATGTGGGGATTATCACGGTCGGAGATTATGATTTTTTCTCAAAATTCACAAACTCAAGATGGCGGCTCCAATATGGCGGACGAGTTTTGTAATTATGGTCCGATTCGATTCAAAATTGGTATGTGGGGTTTTGGGGTCGGAAATTATGATTTTTTGTCAAATTCATAAATTTAAGATGCCGGACGAGTTTTGTAATTATGGTTCGATTCTATTCAAAATTGGTATGTGGAGGTTTTCGGGGATGAAGATTATGATTTTTTTGTCAACATTCATGATCTCAAAATGGCAGCTCCAAGATGGCGAACGATCTCTGTGAATATGGTCCAATTCTATTCAGAATTGGAATGTGGAGGTTTTCGGGGTCGAAAATTATGAGTTTATTGTCAAAATTCATGAATTCAAGATGGGGTGAACAAGTTTAGTGATAATGGACCGTTTCTATTCAAAATTGGTATGTCGGGTTTATGAGGTCGGAGATATGAATTTAGTCAAGATTATTGATCTTTTGTCAGAATTCATAATGAAGATGACAGCTCCAGGATGGCGGACTAGTTAATATTTAGATGGTCCCCTCATTGAAGAAATAGATAGCTCAGATTTTACAGGAGAAAGACCTCATAATGACGATGCATTAACAAAAATGTATAGATTAAGGCACAATTACTTAAAATCACAAAATAAAATAATTGATAAAAAAAAACTTTTTAAAAACAAACTTTTAATCAAATGCGTTGAAAATTTAAAAATAATTGCTTTGCATATGCGACGCAGGCTATTGGGTGAGTTATAGATTCAAAAGCTTGTCGCTTTTGTATTCGAACTGAAAACTGCGCGAATCTATAATTCACGGAATAACCTACGTCGCACATCCAATGCAATTATCTTTTACTTTTTAGTAAAAGCTTGCCTTTTAAATGAATATTTTATTTTTCTTCGAAAGAGAATACAATACTATAACATATGTTCGATATTTTGGCAGTTTCCAGGATTACCATTGTTTCGGAGAAGGAACTAGCAGCTATTATGGATAGGGTCACCAGAAGCAATTTGTTTTTTATTTCCAATTTATACTATTACTATTATGTTAACAAAATCAGAAAGGCGCAGTTCGGTTCTGCGCCGTAGCTTTTCCGTTGAAACAGGGTTTACCCTCGAAAAATATAACTTGAAAACAGGGCGACATCCTGTATTCGATTTTGATTATGCGTGAATTGTAAATGACAATTCTATCTCTAAAATTCCGACTAATAATAATATATAAAAACATGATCCAATTAATTATAAAAACGCATTGATAAGTATTCATTAATTGAAGTATTGAATAGCCAACTTGAAAACACAAAGAGATTAAGAAAATCATTTTCATGCATTCATTCAAATATTTAGTGTGTAATTACGAAATCAATTGCCAGATAAAATTCAATACAATCTTACTTAATACTCTTGCTGCTACCATGGTGAAATCTGTCTGTTGTTGTTGTAGCGTAATCTCAGAATATCATAATCGCACTGATATAATTTATAGTCCCGAAATTATGGTGAATGAGATGTATGCGGCATTTTGGTGAATCTGCGCATTTGCCATATCATAAAAATGTAAATAATTTTTTTTCACGATCTTGATGTGAATACCAGGTCATAGCTATGAAATTATAGTATTGTCATCGGTTCTCAATACGTGTGTAGAATTTCAATTAATTCGGACGTGTGGAAATGGGTGAAAATCAATTTCAAAGATTATATTACCCACATTCATACATACAGGTGAAGCGTGTATAATATCCCGCCGATATTACCAATTGTAACAGTCGGTATGACTATGACTGGTTTTCAAGTTTTCATAAAAAATAATAACCGTATAACATATCCCACCGATGTCGCCATTGTACAATTGATCGTTGTTGTTTTTTCTATTAAAAAAAAATTCTAGAAAATATTTAATTAATTTTCATTATATTTCTCAGAAAAATTATACTTTACTTTTTCTATCCCGCCGATATCACCATTGTATGAAAAACCAAAAAAATATTTAATTTAGTATACTTAACTTTTCCCCGAACATATAATAATGATATCTCTATACTAACTTATATAATCTCAGCTCCTCTCGTCCAATATTGTCACACTATCTGGTTTTTCATTTTTCGAATAATACATATTAGTATATTGTACAACGAGCACGGAATGACCATACATTTCCTACGAGTATGAAAGTTTGCAGCACGAGCTGCAAGCGAGTACTGCAAATCATACGAGTAAGGAAATGGTCATTCCGTGCGAGTTTTACACTATACTTTTTCTACGACTGTTATAATATACAGTGTAAGTAAAAAACAACAAACATGAGAAATGTACTTTTATTAATTAATTGAAAAAAATAACGTACTAGGTAAATGTGTTGAGCACCTACTACAATAATCGCGAAGAAATATCTTCTCATTTGTTATCAACAATATTCAATGTTATATTGGTACGATTATTAAAAACAAATTCTGGGGAAATGGAATCCATTTTTTTAAGGGAAAAGTTGACATTATTAACATTTTCTGTAACTGATGTCGATGGAAGGTCTGACATCTTATTGATCGACCCTAATATTTTATTGGCTATGTTATTTCGACTAGTCAGGGACTCTTCGATGTAACCCTCAGCTACTGTTGTAGAGCGCCAGCCACCATGCCGTTTTAATGTCGTTATATCTTCGCCACTATCAATATTGTAGCTGAAGATCGGCGGAAACAGTGGCCGGTGTATAACTCAGGATTCGGAAGTTTTAAGTATGAAGCAATTTGTTTATCCATATTTCCTATTTTATTTATTCCAATTTTTTGGACAGTGCATTTTTCTTTCTGATAATTTAGAAAAAATAAGCATCGTTGACATTACTTGGTCGCAGATTCCAATATTTTTTCACAATGTTAGCATATTCTTCGGTTACAGTAAATTTTCGAGAAGTTTTTGTTTTAGTGTTCGGAATGTGGACCAAAACTGCGGCACCTAAATCTTCAAAATCGTCAATTTTCATTTTGTACATCTCATCTCTCCTACAAGCACCCATAATTCCCATGATAAGTACAACCTGCAATAAAAAAATATAAACAAATTATAATTGATTAACTGACTGTTGTGGAACTTACTTTTGCTACAAGGTATTGGTCGTCTGGGGCTTCTTTGATGACGTATCAATCTCCTTCGTTGTGAAAACTTTAGATTTTTTTGCTTTGATCCATCTGATTTCCGCTTTAGAAATGCTCCAATTTGGAATATTTACTGATATCCACGCCATTATTGATAGAAGCATCGTTTTCAACATGCTTTAGTGTGCCCATAAAGTGGAAGATTCAAATTTATTTGATATATTTCCAAAGTAAGTCATCAGAACATTCTCTGAACGAGAACTAGTTTTCTGTTCTTTGCACCAGTCCATAAATAGGGCATACGAAACTGTGTATTTTTCTTTAGATTTTTCAGGCACTGAATTTAATGAAGCGTTATTTGCTGCCTCCATAACACTTGGCGGTGTTAAACTTCTTTCACTGTCGCTACTTTCCATGCTGAACTAATTTCGAAATACCTTTATAATATCGTTCTGTCAAAGAAATATTGAATTGTCACCTATGTTTGTGATTATATTGTCTGTATGGTTACGCCAATGTTACCTGGTTACGGCGTCTTTTGTTTTATTTACTCCACGCCTCTTTTGTCGTGACGAAGATTGCAAAAATTTACCCGTGAGTTTTTCAGACATTGTGCACCAGTTTCCCAGCAACTAGTGCATAATGAAAAGGAGTATTACAATGTACTACATTTAGAGATAATCATTGAACATACAATGAAGGTATTTTGTGACAGTCGTAGAAAAAATATTTTTCATGTTATACGGGCAGCTGTCACCAGCGGAATGGCAAAAAATTTGATTTTTTGAAAAATATGACAAACCAGGTTACCATCAATGAAAGAATGAATCATGAATCGGACTCATGAAAAGTTATGAGGTCATACATATATACGCTAGGAACCTCCTTCTTTTTTGATTTCGTCGGTTAAAATGAGTACCTTTCTTCAATGAATCTTTTCACAAAGCTTTTTCCAAGGTTCAGGGTTGTTGGAAACTTGAGAATAAAAAAGCATTTTTCTCGTTACTTTCATAGTTTTGAGAAAAAAACACAATTAAATTGAAAGGTATGCTTTCTTCGAATGGGTGCTCTATTTTGAAAAGAAATCAGTTGTAACAGTGACGTGCAGAAGAGTACCATAGTAACTTTCCCCACCTCACATCCTACGAGACTGATCCATTTTCAGTAATAAAAACTTTTTAACAAAAAATTAAACCGACGAAATACGGAACTGAAAAGTAAAAAATAAAATAAACCTTCTTAGTCTCAATAACTAAGCTCCTGAAATAATTTAAGTAACTAATTTTGAGTCGGCGCAGATGAATTAGGTAAAGCGTGAAATGATGGCATCGAATTGCGCGGTGACATTCTGATAATTTTTTGAAGTAATTTAATGATCTTCGGTGATTGTTTGTTTGGAGCTGACTCAAAATTAGTTACTTACATTAGCTTGGGAGCTTTGTTATTGAGACTAAGAAGGTTTATTTTATTTTTTACTTTTCAGTTCCGTATTTCGTCGGTTTAATTGTTTGTTAAAAGTTTTTATTTTTTTTTTTGTGGCTAAAATCAATTAACTACTTGTTTTTTGATTACTTCCAAAATACTTACCCACCTTACTTCAACTATTACCAGTTAAATAATATGATTATCTACTTTTACTATTTGTTGTAAAATAAATTATTTTTGTTGTTCTGGTTAGTTTATTTCATACTTTGTATATCATTCCATCCTCTCAAGAATATATGATTGTGACGATGCAGGAGAACAAAAATAATGACAATAGCGATCTGTCATTGTCAACTACATATCGTGCCAATGTTCACAAGTGAAAAATCAATTATCTCCTAGTTTTCTACCCGTAAGGGTGGATAATTCCATTCGAAATCCAAATATGATCAACTATGAGCTATACAATATCTGATAAAAAGAGAATCATCCGAATCGAAGAACCCAGTACAAAATTATGCCTGATAGAATCGGTTAACGGACCAGAATTCAGAGGGTGAGTGATCAATATCCTTCATTTTGCTACCCTTAGGGGTGGTTTTCATCTTTCAAATTCAAATGGGACCAACATCGAAGTACTCCCTAACCACTAAAGAGAGACTTATCGGAATCGGACGTCTCAGTAAAAATTTATGCGTGGTCATACATAAAAAAAAAATACGCGTCGACTAGAGAACCTCTTCTTTTTTGGTTTCGCCGGTTGAAAAGTGTATTACCGTTTCAAAAATAAATTTGGATTATAAATACAACATGTTTACGATTTTTTTATTGTATTGTATTATTATTTATACAGATTTCGCGTTCAATTCCCAATTATTTTAAACAGAAATGCACTTTTGAGGTGCAGTTTTTTCCAACTCATTCACCATAATGTTGGAAATTTCTCCTATGGAAATATGTAATAAGAAGATACTGTCAACTTATTCCCTACGTGCTTATTGAAAAGACTCGATTGAAAAAATAAAAGCACAATAAATCATTTGATATACAGAAAAATATTCAAAATGAAATCCAAGTGAAGTAGAAAATTGAACTAGTTTACATCATTATTTATTTCAATTCAATTTTGCGATGCACTCCTATCCGCAATGAGGTGATTCAGATAATCATGTACGGTAATCAAGTTGGCATCTGTCATTGCAGTGATATTTTATGGAAAAAAATTTGAATCAAGTAGGTACCTACTTGTCATCGAACATGGAAAAAAAAATGTTTTTTGGACAGAGTAATGAATACAGTTCCTCAAGAGAACTTGTTCCAGAATGTAAAACTTTTCCTTTAGTGGAGCTTGCAGATATGCATTTTGTTTATGGTATGTGTCGAAAGCTTCCTTGAGAAAATATCAAGAATTATATCCGCATAGGCGACAACCTAGTAAGAGGATATTCGTTCCTTACTTCGAAGATTGAGTGAAAATGGGTATTTCATGACCAATATGAGATCGACAGGAAGACTAAGGTCAGCCAGAAATGTACGGGAAGGGTTCTCGAAAATGTATATCAAGACCCTTCAATGAGCGTTCGAAGAATTGGTTTGGCGGAAAATTTATCCAAATCATGTGTTCACAGGATATGTAAGGAACAGCAACTTTATTCAATCATTTGGTCAAAGTGCAAGAACTTCGTGCTGCTAGTCACCGAAAAAGATAAGAGTTCTGTAATTGGTTTATCAAGAAACATGAAAGTGATGCTAGATTCATTAACAAAATATAGTTCACGGATGAAACAAAATTTACTAGGAAAGGTATTTTCAATCAGCGGAACGCACATGTATATGCAGAAGAGCATCCATATAAAACTATAGAACACCATTTCCCATATTCATTCGAAATAAATAGTTGGTATGGAGTAGTAGCCGATAAGCTATTGGGATTCTTTGAAATCGAAGGATCACTAAATGGACATTAATATCTCGAATTCCTGGAAAATAATCTTCCAGAATTCTTGGAAGATATAAATTTTCAAGATCGACAACAATTATGGTTTATGATGGTGCACCTCCCCATTACACATTGCCAGTGAGGGAATGGCTACATCTTCATTTCAATAACAGGTGGATTGGTCGTGGCAGATATGGACGTCTTAGTTAGCCTGCACGAAGTCTAGACTTAAATCCACTAGATTTCCATGTTTAGGGCGAATTGAAACAGAAAGTTTATTCAAGACCCATACACACAATAGAGGAGTTGCGAGAGAGAATTCAGGAGAACATGGAAAGGATGCAGCTAAATGAAAATGTTCCAAGAAAATTCAAATTCAATTTCCTCAAAATGGTTGAAGCTTGTATCCAAAACGATGGTGGACAATTCGAACAATTTATGAGATGAAAAGATTTCGAAGAAATTGTTCAATAAATAGATTCTATAGTCTTCTATTTTTATTTTTCAGAAATTGCCATGATACCCTTCTTGTACGCCATTGTGGCAACTGATTTTTTCCTCAAAATAGAGAACCCATTGAAGTGAAACACCTCTGCAAATTTGATTGATTTTTTTTTAAATATTTTGTACCAAACCAATAACTAATAGTTTAAAAAGAAATAATTAACAATCATCTCACTCTGATTCATTTTATTTTCTTATTTATATTTTCATGTATATGTCGGATTTTTTCATTGTGAATACGTTATGATGTAATAATATTTAAATTCATAGAAATCAGTCTTGTTTTGAGTATTTCATAAATTATAGTGAACTCCTGCTGCTTCTTTTGTAAATCGTTCCTTCCCCGATCCGGTATATCTTAGGTATGAGGTAAACGACGAAAATGGGGAAAATCAGTTGGAACTATATTGAAACTTTGCTCAAGAATTTTATATTCAACATTATATAAGTAGTTTAAGGTTTATTCATTATTACAAGCTTTATATTAACTTCACATTCGTATGTTTAGTTCACACAAAACACAAATCTTGCTAGTGAATTTTGACTCACTGCTAGTTGTCCGATTACCTGAAATTTCGACAGGTGTTCATAATTCAGTAAATAATTTTTGTTAGAGCAGAAAACAAAATGGCGACCCCAAGATGGAGGACGAGATTTGTGTTTATGATCCGATTCGATTCAAAATTGGTATGTGGGAGTTTTGGGTCGTAGATTATAATTTTTTTGTCAAAAAACCCATAAATTCGAGATGGCGACTCTAAGATGGCGGACGAGTTTTGTTATTATGGTCCGATTCTATTCAAATTTGGTATGTGGGGTTCTCGGGGTCGAATGTTATGAATTTATTGTCCAAATTCATTAATTCAAGATGGCGGCTCCAAGATGCGCACGAGTTTTGTGATATTGGTCCGTTTTATTCAAAATTGGTACGTCGGATTTTTGGGATCAAAGATATGAATTTAGCGAAGATTTTTGATTTTTTGTCAAAATTTATAAATTGAAGATGGCGTCTCCAAGCTGGCGGACGAGTTAATTCTTGGATGGTTTCATCATTGAAGAACTAGATAGCTTAAAACTTACATGAGAAATGCTTCATAATAACGATGCATAGATTAAGGTAGTTCCGCCACGAGACAGTTGAATTAGGAAATTATTAAAATTTGGCATACGTATTGTTTAACATGTGAACAATACCTCCATAAAATCTTAACAAGTTTCCATCATCCCGTACCCGAGATATATATAATTGAAGTTGACTCAATTAACACGTAACATATGGACCATGCATAGGCAAACAGCACATTATTAATTCTAGCGTTAGTACTGAAATTAAGAAGTTTATGAAAAACAAGGAGGAGCTAGAGCAGGATATCACAGATATTATGAAAGAAAATCAAAGTGATTGACCATCTAGTTTGACAGATATAATCAAAACTACTCTCGTTATTCAAAATAGTCCACTGGGAAGCGCACATTATTAATTCTACCGTTAGTACTAAAATTGGGAAGTTATAAAAAACGAGGAGGAGCTAGAGCAGGATATACAGATATTGTGAAAAAAAATCAAAGTGATTGACATCTAGTTCGACAGATACAATCAAACCTACTCTCGTTATTCAAAATAGTCCATGGGGAAGGGGGAAAGAGGGGGTCGTAGGGAAATGCGGATTGTGCCAGGGGACTTTTAAAGAAGGACGGGGGGCCATTTGAGGGTCCGAACGCGAAAAAAAAACTCCTCCTTCTAGTTGACCCCATCGATTTTAACGATACCTCCCCCCTTCTGGGTGAGGGGGGGACCCGAGTCTGAATTTTTTTTTGCCGCGCTTTTCGGGGACATCAATTTTTTGAGTCGCCGATTTTCTATAACGGAGGAATTTCCTAGAGTCGATTGGGGAAGGCAAGTGCTCCCCATAAGAAAAATTTTTTTCGCGTTTCAAATCAAAAAGTCTTTTGAAATTTTTTGATTCCGTCGAAAATAATTTCCTAATTCAACTGTCTCGTGGCGGAACTACCTTGAGGCGTCTAACTAAAAATGTCTGTGAACGTGTCATTGATTTTTTTGTTAGAATATCCAGTTGTGATTTGAACCAGTAATTAGTATCGTAAAATTCACGTCAGCTGAACAATTTCTTCATTACTAGTATGTTTGTATTCATAAAAGCGCAATTATCTTGAAAACGGTTGGATTCAAACAAGTATATATTTTCCACTCAAAAGCGAATGAGGAATGCGATAAATGAATAATTTTTCTGATAAAAAATAAGGGAGAAAAGGGACCGTGATACCCTTCTTGTACGCCAGGGGAAAATTTTTTTTTTCAAAATAAAACACTTATTGAAAAAAAACATTCCTTCAGATGTAATTCAGAAATTTTTAAAACTGTGGAAGTTATGAATAAAAATACTACCAATATAAACGATATTTGAAGGTATTAGGAAAATCCTATTTATTTTTCGATTTTCAATTTGGCACCATAGTTTTGGGACCCCCTGTATATCATGAATCCCTGGTGTGCCAAATAAATACAACTAAGTACTAGAACATACTGGTATGCACAATTATATTTTATCAAACACTTATACAGAAAATAATAACGTTAAAATATCATAAAAATTATGAATTCTACGTGTGCTTTCATGCTTTTAACAAATAATTATGTTAACCATCGCACCGAATTAAGTTCCGACGCGGTTCAAAAAGACTAATTTGTTTCCTTTCTCGCTGCGGACAAATTTATCACAACCCATTTACAAATAACCAATTAAGTTATCGGGTGAAAGGTAACGGAAGTGGCAAATATCCCGCACGGAAGTTTTCAAATTAGGTATGCGCAGTCACGTAATGTTTCACTTATTTATGAGAGTTTGATTCGATGGATTTTCTCTCGAAATTCTGGAAAGAGAAATACAGGATTAGTTGGTAACCATGACCGAACTTCATTCATCAGTTACACAGAATGATGTGAAGGAAAATTACGAAATATATTCCTCGGAGAGTTTAATGATTAGTACCTGGGCGACAGAGCTTTGCTCGGTGTTTCGTGTTTTTTCGAAGAAGATGCTTATTTAGATACGAAACACATATGAATATTTTGCAATCTTACGTAGTGCACAGGTTGCCTACAAATACACATTTTAAATAAACCGTATGAGTTCCTTGGACTAACCAAAGAAAAACATACATTCGGATAATGTCATATAGCGCCATCTCACCAAGATAAGTACCAGTAGGGTAACATCCTCTAGCAACAAGGCAAGTACCTCAAAAATTCACCAGAGTCTATACATATCGATCTTGTAGCGCGTTACGAACTCACCATCAAAAATGCTTTGAAGGATTCCTCCCGGAGAGAACCGGCTCCTAAATTTCATGATGAATTCCCGCAGAGAATAAAAAATCTTATTCGGGAAAGAAACCGTACCAAGAGAGCATATCAAAGAAGTCTGTTTCCTGCGGACAGAATCCGAGCTAATGAAATTAATAGGGAGGTTAGAGAAAATATGTCTGAATTCAGGAATGAGAAATTTGGCACATTACTTCAAAATTTAGACAAAAATGATCAGCTTTGGAAACTTCATCGAAATTCAAAATAAAAAAAGTCTGATTTTCCCCCTATTCATGGTGAGGCCGGTATGTGCTACGACCCCGAGTCCAAAGCTCAAGCCTTTGCAGATACGATGAAAAGGCAATTCAGATAGAACGAGCACCCAGACGATGATCTGGATCGGGATCTTTCACTGGAAGGTCGAGTTCGTCGTACTCTGAGAGACCCCAATCATGATGTCATTCGTCCGGCTTCGATGGATGAACTTAAAGCACATATAAAAGGATTGAATCCTAAAAAAGCACCTGGTTACGACGGAATTACCAATCGCATGATCAAGTTTTTCCCGGATAACCAGGTACAGTCACTTTTGAATATAATTAACAACTCTCTATGCCTTAAAAGATTCCCTCGAAGGTGGAGGCATGCCATTGTGGTTATGATTCCAAAGGAGGGACAAAACCCGACCTTCCCGCGAAATTATCGACCGATCAGTCTGCTTTGCAGTTCCGCTAAATTGTCTGAGAAAGTCGTTCTAGAAAGACTTGATGAAGAAGTGGAGGACAGAAATGTCCTACCAAATGAGCAGTTTGGCTTTAAGCGTGCTCATTCCACCGAGCTTCAGGTTCTGAGGCTGGTGGAGGACGCCATAACATCACTTAATGTTGATAACAGTGCCCATATAATACTGTTAGACATCAGTAAAGCTTTCGACAGAGTTTGGCATGAGAGACTACTGTCCAAACTCATTGACTTCCACCTGCCTCAGAGCCTGGTGAAGTGGATCAAGTCTTTCCTCATGGGTAGGACATTTCAGGTAAAGGTCGACAATTCTCTTTCGGATTCGAGAGAAATTGATGCTGGCGTTCCTCAGGGGGCGGTGCTGTCTCCGTTATTGTACGCCCTTTACACATCCGATATTCCAAGGAAGTGAACACGTGAAGATCTCCTTATTCGCTGACGATACGGCTTTGCTTTCTTTCTCAGCCAACCACTTGATGGGTGTCGTTTATTTGCAGAATGCATTAAACGGCATCCAGCAGTGGTACCTGGAGTGGAAAATAAAGCTGAATCCTGACAAAACGCAGGCGATTTCGATGGGACGAAAGAGAAACAACCCGGAAAGGGGTGTGTCTGTCTCTGGAAGGGAGACAGAATGGTCGGAGCAGGTCAAGTACCTGGGAGTAACGGTGGATCGTCGGCCCACCTGGAGATCACACGTCAAGATCGTTAAGAACAAGATTGCCAAGAAAATATGTACTTTGTACCCCCTGATTAACAGGAAGAGCCAACTCTCTCTGAAGAACAAAGTTCTGATTTGAAAAATGATGTTCAGGCCTGTCATTTTGTACGCCTCAGCCGCCTGGGGCCAGACCTGCAGGACTAGCATTCGCGTCCTGGAACGGGCGCAAATGAAAGTCCTGCGGATGATAACGAACGCTCCGTGGTATGTGCGGAACGATCGGATCCTCGAAGACTTGAACCTGCCTTCCATCAGGAGTATTATCAGAGACCGCAATCGGAAAGTTTTCGATTGCGCAATAACCCATGAGAACCCCCTCGTGAGGGAAGCCACTGATTATAACATAGACGACCCTTCGCACTTTAAACGTCCCAGGCACTCCCTGGAGTGATGGGCTACTTACCAATCCATACTGGGTAGTGGAATCTGCATCCTCTATAGAAATCAACTTTTTTCTAAATTCTGATCCAAAACTCCTTTCTCGGCCATTTTTGAAAACTATCATCATGGCAAGGGCTGGGGACCGGTTTCTAGTCCTTGTTCAGTCAAAATTATAAATTCGTGAATGGCTGTTGCCCACTTATCTCAGTCGAAAGAGTAAGAGCCTTAGAGCGTTTTCACAACCGGAAAGGTGCGGTGCCGTGTGTGTACCGGTTCGGACCGGACAACAGGTATATTACAGCCGCATACCGGTGCCGTTATCTGTGTTAGATACGTTGAACAGTACAGGAATAAGATGGGCGCTGCTGTCAACAGACGTTATCTTCTAGGTTATGTATTAGGAAAATTCGAAAGCAATATAAAGAAACATGGTACATCCCTGTTGACTGTGAGATACTTAGAAAGTTCTTTTACGTTTATGAAAACTAGGAGGATAACTCAATTTTCAATTACTTCATACCAAATAATACAGTAATATTCTATGAACATTTATTTACTAAAAGTCAAATTTACCGAGAAAGTAATCAAATCAAATCAAATCAGCAACCGACATCAGAACGATCCGTCTTCCGATTGTCGAGATCCCCGCGCTGCATAAATCAGAATCGGCCGTACCGGCAAATAGGTCGGACCGGGCTATGTGTGAAAATTATGATTTGATTACATTGCATTCGGTGCCGGCACCGTCACCGGCACCGGTTTTGCCGGTGTGTGTGAAAACGCTCTAAGAGCCGACCTATTTGCCGGTACGGCCGCCGATTCTGATTTATGCAGCCGGCGGGGATCTCGACAAACGGAAGACGGATCGGTCTCTGATTTGTCGGTTGCTGTGATTTGATTTGATTACTTTTCTCTGTAAATATTTGACTTTTGTAGTAAATAAATGTTTATAGAATTATTACTGTATTATTTTAGTATGAAGTAATTGAAGAATTTGAAGTTATCCTCCCTTAGTTTTTCATAGAGCGTGTAGAAGGAACCTTCTAAGTATCTAACAGTCAACAGGGGATGTACCCAGTGTTGTCTTTTATATTTGCTTTTCGAATTTTCTCCTAAGATACAATAACCCTAGAAGATAACGTCTGTTGACAGCAGTAACAGCACACATCTTTATTCCTGCACTGTTCAACGTATACTAACACAGATAACGTCACCGATATGCCGGGCTGTGTGAAATACGCTGTTGTCCGGTCCGGAACCGGTACCAGCACCGGCACGGCACCGGCACCGGTTTTGCCGGTGTGTGTGAAAACGCTCTTAGGGTTACACTCGTTTTCAAGTAACAGTGATAGGAGACCATGAACTATACATATCGATCAGTAATAAATATGTAAAATCGCGTTTTTCAGGAAGGACGCATATATACACTGTCCGTCCTAAAGTTGGCTACATATGGGGAAAAAAATTCTCATTGAAATTTCTGGAAAACTCTAATGGCAGTTCATTTCTGCGTGTCCGACAACGAAAAAATCCGTTGCGACTTATATCACGTGACATCAGATTTGTCTGTGGTGCCAAAAAATGGGTTAAATTGACAAGATATAGAAAAACTTTCATGAAAATATGTGTTTGAAATCCAACAAGGACCCCAAGTACCAATTTTGAACCATATTGAAGAAAAAAAACAAAAATACTATTTTATTCCTCAACCCTTGCTGAGAAACATTATACATTCTTGTTTAATCTGGAAACAGCTTCAATAACCCAAATCACATAAGTTTGGGTCGAAACTAATAAAATAATTGTGGATAACATTTTCGGGAGATTAATATGAAAACACGATTAGTCTTTCACTAGGTGTAGTCATGCCTGTATATTGATGCACATGAGCTATTCAATATTCAACTCGTAAATAAAATTTGAACCAACTTATATTTGTAACTTAATAATACATTATTTATCCTTGCTAAATTTAATATTTATTCTTTCTCAGTAAGGGTAGAAGAATAAAATGGTATTTTTGTTTTTTTTTTCAATCTGGTTCACAATTGATACATGAGGTCCTCGTTGGATTCCAAACACATTTTCTCAATAAATTTTTTCGATAACTTGTCAATTTGACCCATTTTTCGGCACCATAAACAACTTTTTTTAAATTCCCGCCAATTCTGATGTCACGTCGCAACGATCCTAGTTGTCAGACATGCAGAAACAAACCGCTATTATAGTTTTTCAGAAATTTGAATAACAATTTTTTCCCATATGTAGCCAACTTTATGAAGGACGGTTGGTTGGTTGGTGGTGGTTGGTGGTGGTTGGTGGTGGTTGGTGGTGGTTGGTTGGAAAGCTGACGAGCCAGAGACAGGGTTGGCACTTAGCTTCCCTTGACACTGCGACCAGCTGGGGGTCTATTGTATCACTCTGTCGTCAGTGGTTCCTCATTCAAACAGGTTTGTGCCTTTAATTAGGTTTAGAAGCCTGTTGATAAGGTTCTTCGGATTCATGCCTGTTTCCGGGCTGATCTCTCCAAAGGTTCTGTGTCGCCTACTACTTAGGGCGTGACAGTCGGAGATAATATGAGAGGCTGTTCCCTCCTCTTTATCACATAGCCCACACTCCACGGTTTCTCTGCGTACTCCCATGGTGTTTAGGTGTTTTTTAGGCCGAGTGTCCAGTCAACAGACCTATTATTATACGAGCCTTCGTTCTGTTCAGGTTCAGAAGGTCAGCCGTCAGGGTCCGGTTTGGATGCCCTACCATGACTTCGCTGTGTATTTGCCCGACAGTTTGATCCCAATATTGTTGGTGTCTTCTTTTTATCCACTCGTCGATCAGGGTCCTGCATCAGTTTTTGCTAATCCCATGTACAGGTTCTGGCCCTGTGAATATCGTTTCAGATGCTTGTCTAGCTAGCTGGTCCGCTTTGAGTTGCCTTCAATGCCTCTGTGACCTGGCACCCACATCAAGGTGACCTTGTTGTTTTTTCCAGCTCGATGAGGTTCTGGAGGCAGTCCCAGACCAGTTTAGACTTTATCTGTATAGAGTTGAGTTCTTTGATAGCACTTTGCCAGTCATATAGAATGTAGATGTATTTTTTCCTTTAACCACTTTCTAGATTCTTCTGAATGCATACCATAATAGCATGTGTTTCAGCTTGGAATATCGTGGAGCATTTGCCAAGTGGTATTATGTAATCCCTTCATCCCATGTATTCCTGCTCCCGTTCCTCCAACTGTCTTTGAACCGTCTGTATACCAGACTATGTCCGCAGTTGATTGTGATTCTATACTCGGGGCCCATCCAGATCCATTAATTCGTGTTTCGAATGGTTTTTCGAATGAGTATAGGGGTTGCATGTAGTCTGAAATCATTTCGAGTTCTTCGATGTTGATTACATGAGTGATTCTGGTATGTCCAGTTGTTCGGATTCTCCAGTTTTTTGTTTGTTTCAGTCTGTATGCACTCATCCTGGTCTCTCCAATGACATGTTAGTCTAGGGGTTCGAGGTTTAGGATGATTTCCATTGCAGCTGTTGGAGTGCTATTCATTGCAACCGTGATACAGAGACAGGCAAGCCTCTGGATTTTCCCAAGCTTGGTTTTTGCCTGTCTTTGATTTCTTTTTGGCCACCATAAGAGTGAGCTATGAGTTATTCTTGGTCTTATTACCGCTGTGTGAAGCCAGTGCATGGCTTTCGGTTTGAGTCCCCAGGTTTTTCCAAAAGCTCTCCTGCACATCATGAAGGTTAACTTGCTTTTATTGGTTACATGTTGAAGATGCGGGTTCCAGGTTAGTTTCTTGTCAAGAATCAGCCCTAGATATTTCACCTGCTCTACTACTTGCAATGTTTCACCGAATAGTCTGGGAGGTATGGGATCTCCCATGTTTCTACTCTGGGTGAAGGGAATTAGTGTTGTTTTGTTCGGATTTGCCCTTAGGCTCTCTCTGTTACACCATTCCTCTACTGTCCTTATGAAGGACACTGTAAATAAACTTAAATAGCAAAATCCCATGTAAATACAAAATTTCATCCAAATCGTTGAGCCGTTTCCGAGATAGCCAAAATATATTTATATATATACAGGGTGTCCCAAACTCGATGGCCTATTAGACGTTTCTGGAGAACAGGACTCAGGATTATTTTGAAAATTTGGTTTTTCGGGTAATAAGTTTTGCTCTATCGATTTGAAATATTAGCAGCGCTGCGGCGTTGCCGCTTATATTGAAAAGTAGCAACTTTGATATTTTGAATGAGACACCCTGTATAT
This sequence comes from Gonioctena quinquepunctata, assembly GCA_018342105.1. Classification (NCBI taxonomy): domain Eukaryota; kingdom Metazoa; phylum Arthropoda; class Insecta; order Coleoptera; family Chrysomelidae; genus Gonioctena; species Gonioctena quinquepunctata. The sequence continues at coordinate 217,841 of JAFIRS010000128.1, forward strand.
TATTGCATTTTTTGCTTTGTCATCGATTTACGATCATTTTTGTATGATACTTCCTCATACCTATCTCAAGCGGTTTTTGAGAAATTCATCGATTTTCTTATGTTTTGTACAAAACATAGCTTCAAATAAATGTTTATTACTGTGGTATTTGGACTCGCATAAAGCTGAAATTTTGGGTGTATTTAACCAATGTTCTGCGCATTAGTCATGTCCAAGGGAATTCTTTCTCCATTATAAAGGGTCGTTCAAAATTTGTAAAAAAAAATTAATGGAAAACCTTGTATATTATGGAATATCTGAAAGACAACTGAAGTTCCTTCCAAATGATGTATTATTTCCTATACAATAGTCTGGTTTCAGAAATAAAAGCAAGTTTTTATAAAAATCAGATAATTTTGTCATATTTTGTATTAAATGTCATGGAATAGTCATTATGAAAATTGACAATGGTGCATCAGTAATAAAACTTTTGCGCGTTCATTACCAAAAATCCAATCAGAAAAGAATCAGAATGGAAGGCAATAACTATTCAAAAAAGTTTTGATGAAATTGGTATCTTCTGGTCAATGTGATCAAATTATAGAAAACATGCGAAGGTTCTGTAGTGTATTGAAGTGTATGAATGATAAGATGTCGAACTGATTGTACAAAGAATTATCAATATACACGGTATTCCAAAATCGATAGCCTATTGGACGTTTCTGGAGATCTGAGATATAAAAATATTTTCACGGTTGCAGTGTTGCCACATGTACTTGAAACTAATTTCAACTTTCGAATTTCAAATGGAACATCCAGTATTTCATTCTGTTTTTGGATTCTACTGACAAATACAAATAACTTTACCGAACATGTGTCCTACCGTATTGAATATTGATATTTTGTAATTGTTTTGCTACCAACTTGAATTCAAATACCTCCTTATCTGTTACCCACACAGGAATCAAAATTCAACTTTCACCCAGAAAATATTGAGTAATTTCAGTAACATCAAATGATTTGACCATATTTTATACAGGGTGTCTGAAAAACATATTTTTGTAGGTGATCTTTGCTAAAACTGAATTGCATCATCTGAGAGTTAGAAAAAAACTCAATTTTCAGCTGTATCTCCAAAAGTACGAACATTTTGAAGCGAATCATTCTGTATTCATTTGATTTTTTCATAAGATCATTTCAATTGGGTAATATTACCTATTTCGATTTGTTATACTGGGAAATGAAAATGGTGACCAGAAAAAAGCAAGACAATATTTTAGTTTGACAAACAGTGATTTCCATGGTGTTTCTGTCAAAATGGATAATAATACATATTCAAATTCAAATATTTAAATTTTTTATAGTGGCTTGCTATTATATCGGAAACCAGACTTTTTAGGTATGGAAACATGATACATCATCTGAAAGGACCTTCAATTGTCTTTCTTTCAGGATATTTCATAATATACATGGTGTTCCATTTAAAAAAAAATATACTTTTCACCATTTTTTTATCTATCGGAAAAATCACAAAGTTTGAACGAGCCTATATAATGGAGAACGAATTCCCTCAGACATAACTAATGCACAGAAGATTGGTGAAACTACACCCAAAATTTCAGCTCCATACGAGTCCAAGTAACGCAGTAATAAACATTCAATTGAAGCTATATTTTCTTGAAAACCGATTGAGATAGTAGTATACAGTAACATACAGAAATGATCGTAAAGCTACAGCAAAGCGAAAAATGTGATAATATACAGGGTGTCTCATTTAAAATATCAAAGTTGTTGCTACTACTGTGCATGTTGCTGGATGGACATCATACTGAGATGTAAAATACTTCTTTTGGAAACATGCTTTTGTTTTCAAAGCGAATATAAGAATTATTTTGGACAAGAAAGTATCCAGAAAATAAATGAGTTTGTGCCGAAATATATTTTATTTTGATGTTCTTGAATTGATATCAACGAATATAGTTCTTGTTACAATACTGTATAATTTTGATAATTTTTGGTGTTAACAAAAAATAAAAATAACTTGCACCAAAAACTTTGAAAATTATTATACTCTTCAAAAAAATTGACGTGGTTAACACAATAGTTGTGTTATTTGTAATATTACAGGCTTTCCAAATAAACCTATACAGGATGTTGTTTACCGTTTTAGCAATATTTTTTTCGTAGTCCCCATTTTAAAAAATTTTTTATAAAAAAATAGAACTTCACTTAGATATCCATGACTTCAAATCTAGATGTATTTTTTAATGCTGGACAACTTTTCTAAATAACATTTCCCGAGATTAAAAAAAAGGTACTTTACCTGTCTCAAAATCAAATTTTTGAACGCTCCTCGTATATAACTGTGTTTTACTTGTTTTGATGGTGCATGTTCAGTTTTAGGGGATGCACAAATTTTTAACAAGAATGACTTTTTGTCGAAAACCCCTTAATAAATAAGTTTCCCATATGGCGCATACTTTTATTATTATTAATAAGCCGTCGTAAAATGAAAAGTAACAACAATCAAGCGACGTGCTAGCTATCTTTCAATAAAACTCCAAACAATGATTGCGCTAACAATTCTAACGAATCAAACACATCAGCAACAAAACCATTCCATTTGATAGCTACATATATGTCTGTTTCATAATTTATGCATGATTTTCCGTGGTATGGAAACAGTAAATGATTCGCAATGGACAGTTTCACTAATTTCCATCTGCAGATTTTATGTCCCATTTGTATGATGTAGCGGCTCATTCCAACAATATTGACATGCTCATCAAAATTACCATTCGGCCGTTCCGTGCTGTGGGGAAATTGCGATTGCAAATCATCGAAATTTCAACGAAGTATAACGGTTGATTGAAACTTCGAATAATCGCTTTTTAATTCCCGTATTGCGTACTGTATTGTAAAAAGTTCAATAACATGTATTTTGCTTTTTTTCCGGTGCATTGGGAACAGATATTGCACGAACTGAAACAGTTGCGGCTGCAATGACAGTTCTGTAATCAGCGGAAATTCCAGTTTCCGATTTGTTCGGCTGGAATAAGGATAATGAAGACAAAAACTTCATAAAATTCGAAATATCAATAGAAATAGTGAAAAACATGACACACGGATGAATAACATGAACATATTGGAAAAATTCATTTGTTAGTTGACCTTTGAGTGTTAACAATCACAGTTAAGTGCGACCAGAAATCTAAGAAGGTCGTTAATCAATATTAGCCGACGACCCTCATTATTACCTATTGTTCGAAATATAGATAAGCAATAAAAGTATGTGTCCCTTAGAAGATTCCCAGGTCCGGATTGAAATATCTCATGAAATAGTTTGGCATTTTAATAATAGTGGGCTCTCAATTATTTTTGGCTTTTGTTGACAGTTTCGCATTTAAATTTATTTGATAATAAAAAATCTCGTGAGGTTGATTTAGAACCCTTGGTAAGGATATGTTAAAATGTGTGTAAATAAGAAATTTCACTTACCTGGCCACCAGACTTTCAGTACTAATGGGCTATTAACGAGATTATAGCGATAATGGTCTATTTACGGTTACAAAATAAATTACCTACCAGATTTGAAAAACAAGACTGTTTTGAGAACTGACCGCTTTCCAATTTCAGAAATGAAAGGGGGAAAGTTAAACGACATTAAGTCATTACCTACCTAATAATCCGTTGTGTCAGTTGTGTCAGTTGTGTCTATTTTAAAGTGTCTATTCGATTTTTGTGTCGTGAAACATGTGGCGTCCATGGGCTCATCCTGAAGCTAGTACTTCAACTGGTGGTCGTAGTACCACTAGTCGACAAATGTTACACCCTCGTGGAACGTGGAATGCAAGAAAGTGCTTCTTCAACAAAAACACCGTATTCCACAGTGTTTAAAATAGTAAGTAACCCTATTTTAAAAAGAAAGAAACGAAAAGACTCTGGCGGTTCAAGGAAACTAGATGGATGTGATATAGATATAATTCGAAGAACAATATATGCCTTGTATACAGAGGAAATTGTGCCTACATAAGATATTTTGATGCAACGGCTTAAAAAGAATGAAAGTAGTATCCAGTCTTGCAAAGAGACTTTGAGGAAGTCTCTTTTACAAAACGGATTTAAATTTTAAAAACTCACTAGTAGCAGAAAAATCATAATGGAATCTGTGCGCCTTAAGAAATGGAGATTTGAATATTTATTGGCAATAAACGAATTTAGAGAATATGGTAGAGGTATTTGGATGAAACTTGATTCGATACACACGATATTACAAACAAAAGTTGGGTAGACTCATCTGACTTGTGCCAAACTAATGCACCTTCTAATAAAGGAAAACGCATTACGATAATTCACGCAGGAACCGAAAATGGTTTCATACCAAATGCGTTGTCTTTATCGGAAAAGAATATTAAGGCTTTAGTCGATTATCATGATGATACCACAGCCGAATTATTTGAAGACGTGTTCCAAAATAAACTCATACCGAATATCCACCCAACAGTATTATCGACATGTTCAAACGACACCACTATACAAGAATATATGTTAAATAATGATATGTACTATGAGGAAAACTACACAAAAAACAGTTACTAGAAGTTTTACGCAGTTATTCGATAAAAAAGGAATATTTTTGTGATTTATTGGCTGAAAGCTTGGGACATACGGTGCTCAGACTTCCTTTTTATCACTGTATGTTTAACCCAATTGAACATATATGGCATCAGCTTAAGTCAGCAGTTCGAAGAAATAATACTTCTCCAACCCGAAGTTCAAGTAGCTCTTATTCAAACAGAAACTGCAAACATTCCTGATAGCAGCTGGGCCAAATGTGTTTTCCATATTAAAAAGGTGGAAAAATCATATATGGATATAGAAAAAATTCACAGAGAAAAATGTATTATCAATTTGGATGACGGCAGTGAAACTGATTTTCGTGAGTAATTTATTTTATAAATACCTCTTACCGAGAAACTGAACTTTTTATAATGTATAATGTTTGACATTTTACATTTATTAGGTATATCATATATTATTATATAGTATAATATTATTATATATATATATACATCTATATATATATATATATATCATTATCATATATTATATATAAATGAACAATTCTCAATTATATTCAAGCGATTTTTCTTAATAATTCAACCCAATACATTATACCTACCTAAAAAACTCAAGTGGTTGATGATTTACGACATTCCTAGATTTATTTTTCTACCATAGATAGATAGATAGATTTTATTGACTACGTGACACATATATAAAAAATACATTTGTAGTAAGTCGGGCGAGGTGGATAAAATTAAAATTATAATTAAAATTCAAATTCAAATTATCTGCCATAATGAAATGAATGTTTCGAATTTATACAACATATAAGAGACTAATTTCAAACAGTAGACAGATTCATAGGACAGATTTTCAATACCAAAAATAAATAAACATTTATGGAGTCATAAAACACCCATGAATAGCACTGTGAACAAGCGGTTAAGTATCGAATATCTTTGATTCCATGAACTCGTTTATGGAATAGAAACAACTTTCGAGGAGAGCCTTTTTGATTGTATATTTAAATTTGATTATGTTCATATTCTTGACTTCAGAAGGCAATTTATTGTACAGTTTTGTCTAGTGAATTACGTGCAGATGTGGTTAGTCTATATCTCGGATTAACTATTTTACTGCAATTTCTAGTGTTATAAGAAAAATTATCAGAATTAAGAGCATAAGTTGTTGAGTTTTTATGAATATCCAGGAGAAAATGAAAAATGTAAATAGAGGGTAGAGGCATTATTCTCAGATCCCGAAATATTGGGCGACACGAGTCTCTAAAGCCTGCCCTGGCAACAATTCTTATAGCCTTTTTTGTAGAACGAATACCTGATTAGAGTAACTTGAGTTGCCCCATAGTACAGTTTCATATGTGATATGTGAGTGGAAGAGAGAGAAATATGAGATTTTGAGTATATCTAGACTTAGAACTTTTGCGAGACGTCTAAGGAGAAATAACTGACTAGAGAGTTTTTTACAAAGTTTTTCAATATTTCAATGTTTTATCCAAAGTAATGCCCAAGAAATTCACAATAGACCCTTCATTCAGTGAGGAATTTGTCGAAAATGTGATGGATTGTGTTTTACAACGATTTTGTTTGAAATGATTGGGGACCAGCCATTGTTCAATTTTAGTGTTAGACACTTCCATTTGGTACTTCAACTCATCGTGATTTGGGTTAGCCCCATAAAAGGTTGCATCGTCTGCAAACAGTACACAGTTCAAATGATTCATATAATCAAAGATATCATTGATGTATATAATGAACAGGAGCGGACCTACTTAACATTGTCTACACAAATCATAAACAGAACGAAAAAGTGACCTGATTGTAATGAAAACAAGCATTAGGAAAATGTATTTGGACATTATTTTCCAACCGATGCCCTATGTGATCACCATAATGTTCGTTGTTGATTGCCTGATGAAGAGCGGTTTATATGTTCACTATAGCAATGCCCTGCTTGAGGATCACGTTCATTGATACAATCCCCTTGAACATCGACTGTCGATCCTGGCATCAATGTGTTTTGTACATTAACCAATCAATTGTTTTTCCTATAATAATTATCAGAACATGTATTTTTTTGTTTAATCCTCAATTGGCATTGGTACAATGTTAATAGGATTATTTCAACGATTAGGAACATTATTTCATGCCTACAATGATTATTCTATCACCTAGAGTTCATTGTTCAATCACAAGAGTGTATTAACATTAATGTTTTTTTGCATTAACCAACCAACTTTATTCCTCATTACTATGATTTGAAGGCATATTCTATCAATGAGAGCACATCTTTTGATCACCAGTAAACATCCATTCAATGTTTGAGAGCATTATCGTAATGCTCGAGGACATCAATCTGGCTTCATAACATTATCCTAGGCGCCTTAAAATGCATGGTGTTCCATAATTAAGGTGCAAAACATACTGATGATTCCTCTTGGAAAATGAATAGAACATAATTATATTGAAACACAACATAACATTATGATCTGATCCTACATCAAGAATTGGTAATTATTTTGCAAATGAAGTTGCGTTTTGTATTCAAATGAATGGCATGATTGAAGAAGGATCATAATACTTTGAATAAAACTCTGTTTCTTGATGGAGCAACGTTTATGAACAACGGTTTGTTCAACAGACGTAATATATATATATATATATATATATATATATATATAAATCTGAAAAAAAATCACAGCTTGGGAAACACTCTTCATAGTTTGTTCTGTGACTTTTCAGTAAATCCATTGAATAAAATATGTTTCAATAATTTTTCCTTGTTTCAGGCAACTCATAGCACCGAATATTGCTCAAAAACATTACCTAGCCAATGGAGCCGAATACGAATCGAAAAGGGTGAGTTTACGTCACGATTTATATGTTTTTAATTTAGAGTGGAACTCGAAAAAATGTCGATTTATATTTCCGAAACATGGCTCTGAAATTTGCACAGGGTAGGAAAAATACTGAGGGTGTTTTCAACTCTATTTTATAATGACTGGTAGTCGTCAAAGGTGAGATACGGTGATTGAGAAACTTCGCAATGTGGTAAATGATCGTGGAGGGGGAAGGGTTAGCCTGCAAAAATAGTGTGAATGAAAATGTGTCATCATTAGTTGAATTGTGCATGTAGAATTTCCTCTTTTGAAATTTATGGCATGAAGTCCATTCCATATTACTTGTTCTGAAAATTCATTATCGAGAATGATCCATCTTATCATTACCTTCCTCATAAACAGAATAATTACTATCGCGCAATTCCCAGGATGTTGGAAAAATGGTTTAGGCATACCTTTAGCCAAATGTTATCCACATTCCGAGTTCTCTGACCTCATACCTATGACTATTTTACCTTGCCTTTCGAAAGTGGCTCAAATGATTCTGAAAGATCAAATTGATTATTTTGTAAACGAACGAGTCATTACCACGGTGCAATCCGGCTTCATAAGTATGCACCACCACAGGTAAATTTTCGTGTAGTTCTTCGTGTAATTTTTTGTGTAATTTTTCGTATAATTTTTCGTGTAATTTTTCGTGTAATTTTTCTGTAATTTTTCTTGTATTTTTCGTGTCATTTTCCATGTAATTTTTTCGTGTAATTTTTCGTGTAATTTTCGTTAATTTTTCGTGTCATTTTTCATGTCATTTTTCCTGTCATTTTTTATTTTTCATGTGGGTAATTTTTCATGTCATTTTCCATGTAATTTCCCGTGTAATTTGCGGTGTAATTTTTCTTTTTATTTTCCGTGTCATTTTTCGTATAATTTTTCGTGTCATTTTCCATGTAATTTTTCGTGTCATTTTTCTTGTCATTTTTCGTGTCATTTTTCGTGTCATTTTTCGTGTCATTTTTCGTGTCATTTTTCGTGTCATTTTTCGTGTCATTTTTCGTGTCATTTTTCGTGTCATTTTTCTTGTCATTTTTCATGTCATTTTTCTGTAATTTTTCATGTAATTTTTCTTGTTATTTTTCGTGTCATTTTTCTGTGTCATTTTTCTTGTAATGTTTCTTGTCATTTTCCGTGTCATTTTTCGTGTTATTTTTCGTGTCATTTTTCGTGTCATTTTTCGTGTCATTTTTCGTGTCATTTTTCGTGTCATTTTTCGTGTAATTTTTCGTGTCATTTTTCGTGTCATTTTTCTTGTCATTTTTCTTGTAATTTTTGTTTCATTTTTCGTGTCATTTTTCGTGTCATTTTTCGTGTCATTTTTTGTGTCATTTTTCGTGTCATTTTTCATGTCATTTTTCGTGTCATTTTTGTGTCATTTTTCGTGTCATTTTCGTATAATTTTTCGTGTCATTTTCCGTGTCATTTTTTTTTCATTTTTCGTGTCATTTTTCGTGTCATTTTTCGTGTCATTTTTCGTGTCATTTTTCGTGTCATTTTTCGTGTCATTTTTCGTGTCATTTTTCGTGTCATTTTTCGTGTCATTTTTCGTGTCATTTTTCGTGTCATTTTTCGTGTCATTTTCGTGTCATTTTTCGTGTCATTTTTCGTGTCATTTTTCGAGTCATTTTTCGTGTCATTTTTCGTGTCATTTTTCGTGTCATTTTTCGTGTCATTTTTCGTGTATTTTTCGTGTCATTTTTCGTGTCATTTTTCGTGTCATTTTTCATGTTATTTTTCATGTCATAGCAGCCTACACGATCCCTTATTTTTCAGAACGAATCATCAACATTTCTCATTTTGCAACAAATCTCGCAAATTTCACAAAATAGACCCCACAAAGCTCATTTCGGCAAAAAAAATACTTTGAAAAATTCGAGTTATTGCCATTTGTAATTTGTCATTGTAGTAGGCGATGGAACATCGACTCCCACCTCTCCTTCAAAAGATGCGCTAAGCCTAAGGAATCGACTGGAAAAAAGTTGGTCGAGTTATTTCGAATGGTTTTGAAGTTATACATTTTTCAGTGAGTCTATGCACGACGCTGTGTTGACACATAAATTGACATAAGTCAAAAACTTTTGCAGATGAGCCTAAGAAACCCGAATGCGTTATATCGACAATTCAGTGGCGGAATAAAAAAATGGGGGTTGCTATTTAAAAAACTCAGTGATGTTTCTTATTCTGGGGCATCCTGTATATGGATAGAAATATTTTCAGAATGTGTCTCAATGTCAGACCTATCGTATAAAACAAAATCATGGTGATAGCTTATATAAAAATAAGTTATGCACGTATTCCTGGATCACCCTGTATGAATTGACTAAATATAATCAAACAGTTATTTTATTTATGAATAATATTTATAAATATTATTTATGTTTTGGTAAATCATTAAGGTTTTTTTTAATAATTATAATATTTTCAGTGAATTATCTCTATGAATTGTACTAGGTATAGTTTAACCATTTTCAATTGTAGGAGCTGTTTCTATAAGGAGCAAATCAAAAACTTACTTCTCTTACACGAGCGTATATGCGAAGTAACGGAACGAAAAATAATGTGTACTACTCGTAAACATTCTCCGTTGGCAAACGGAAGATCAAAAGAGGCGTTCTACCTGAACCAATCAAAACGGATCGCAAGCCAATTATAATGCTTGTAGGTGTGTCCACACGTTGGAGGCCAAGCAAACTAATAAATCACCAGTTATATTTGTGTTTGAAGAGGTCCGAATAAATAAAAGCCAGTAGCGTCTCTGGTCTGGGATCGAAATAGGTTTCAAAATATTTTATAGTTCTGTTGTGTTTTGTTGGAAAATATGGATTTTTTCGACCATAGGAGAATGAAATTATGATGATCTGATTGCCTCTTGATACATACTACATTGCTTATGGTATATTTTTTTTATTTTAAATATTTTTTAAATATTTAAATAAAGTTAGTTATCTCCGCCTTATTTTTTATGCTTTTGCAATTGTATAGTTCATCCATTATCAATTGCAGAAGCATAAAAAACAAATTTCCCAGTCTTGAGGCGGAATCCTTTGAGCAGCACAGGCGGAGATAACTAATTCCATTCAGATATTTGAATATTTTCAAAATACGTTAGAATAGAAAAATTTGCCATAAATAAGGAAGTATGTATTAATAGGCAATCGGATTATCATAATTTCTTTTTCCCATGGTCGAAAAAAAGCCATATTTTCCAACAAACTATAGAATTTTAAAACCTATTTCGATCCCAGACCAGAGACGTTACTGGCTTTTTTGTATTCAGACCTCCTAAAACACATATATAACTGGTTATTTATCAGTCTCAACGTATAGACACACCTACAAGTATTATCATTGGTTTGCGGTCCGTTTCAATTGGCTGCTGAAGAACTAGACAGCTGCCACTCAAACCCAGTTGACTATCGGCTCTTTCGATCTCCTTTTGCTCTTCCCTTTGCCGACGGAGAATGTTCACCAGTAGTAGACATTATTTTTCGTTCCGATTCTTCCCATATTCGCTCGTATTAGCGAAGTGAGTTTTTGATTTGCTCCACTAGTCTAATCAACAAGTTCAAAAACGTGAAAAATAGAGATAAAGGTCCTAAAAATATGAGCGATGGCTCATTCGATTCGGAATCACCTCTAGAAAAATGTTTTTGAAGGATTTTGGTGCAGGTTAAAAATTGCAATTGTTATTAACAAAATAAGATGAAAAAAAAATGATATTTCGTTTTTTGTTAATAACTTGGAAAATATTCACATTTAAGCAATTTTGAAAAAGCTCGTTAAAGAAGAGGAAATTTCCAATAAAAAAGTCCCAACTCCCGGAACTCTATCTCCATTATTTATAATTTTAATTAGACGTTGAAAATAGGGCTCCGCGCGGCTGTTACAGCATGCGCCGCCGCCTAAAGAGAGTTCAGCAATAAAAATAATTTTTTTATAACATAAAATGTGATTTTAAGAATTTGAAAAAATTCTAGTATCTTCTTAACACTTGAAAGAATCGAGCCCTGAAAAAAAAAAGGTTAATCATCATTTTTCAAAAAGTTATTCAATTGTTAACTAACAAATTTTTTCCCAATCTCCATTGGCATAAACAATGGAATGAAAGGTATAAATAATTGGCCTATAAATTTTAAACTCCGTGAAGCCCTTTTGATATATGTACTTCATAAGATCCTGCGGTTAATTTTCATTAAAGTTAATTAATTTGTTAATTATGATTTTTTATAACTATTGAAAAATTAAAAATTTAAAAAATTTTGATAAAATTTTTTTTTCAAATAATATTTAGCTATGCCTGTTTTCACATTGAACAATAGCAGTAATTAACATAGGTTATGAATTTTTCACGTAATTTGTTTATAAAATTGTTATAAACAAATAGAGAAATTCAATATTTTTTGAAATTTTTTTTTGCTATTTCGTTGTTTACAAAAAATTATGATTTAAAAAAAAATTTTTTTCTTAATTTTAATTTTTAATTGTTAAAAACGATTTTTTTATATTTCGATTGTTTAAATAATTAGTTAAGAAAAAAATGTTCTTTTAAAAATCATAATTTACACTTTTAAATAGTTTAGCAAAAAAAAAAAATTTTCAATAATTATTTAATTGTTTATTATTTAACAATTTGTTATAAACAAATATCGACCAACGGTATATTTTTTTTCTGAAGCAAAAAAAATCATAAAAATAGCTATATATAATAAAGTGCAAAAAAAAATTATAAATATTAATAATAATAATAATAATTATAATAAATTAAAAAAAATTTTTTTTTGACTTTATTATATATAGCTATTTTTATAATTTTTTTTTCCAAAAAAAAAATTTATTTTTTATAACAAATTTTAAATAATAAACAATTAAATAATTAATAAAAAAAATTTTTTTTTTTCAACTATTTAAAAGTGTAAATTATGATTTTTAAAAAATAAAATTTTTTTCTTAACTAATTATTTAAACAATCGAAATATAAAAAAATCGTTTTTAAACAATTAAAAATTGAAATTAGGAAAAAAAATTTTTTTTTAAATCATAATTTTTTGTAAACAACAAAAAAACAAAAAAAAATTTTCAAAAAATATTGAATTTCTCTATTTGTTTATAACAATTTTATAAACAAATTACGTAAAGAATTCATAACCTATGTAAATTACTGCTATTGTTCAATGTGGAAACAGGCATAGTTGAATATTAATTGAAAAAAAAATTTTTATCAAAATTTTTTAGATTTTTAATTTTTCAATAGTTATAAAAAATCATAATTAACAAATTAATTAATTTTAATGAAAATTAACCGCAGGATCTCATAAAGTACATATATCAAAAGGGCTCCACGAAGTTTAAAATTTATAGGCCAATTATTTATACCTTTCATTCCATTGTTTATGCCAATGGAGATTGGGAAAAAATTTGTTAGTTAACAATTGAATAACTTTTTGAAAAATGATGATTAACCTTTTTTTTCTTCAGTGCTCGATTCTTTCAAGTGTTAAGAAGATACTAGAATTTTTCAAATTTTAAAATCACATTTTATGTTATAAAAAATTATTTTATTGCTGAACTCTCTTTATGCGGCGCGCATGCTGTAACAGCCGCGGAGCCTATTTTCAACGTCTAATTAAAATTATAAATAATGGAGATAGAGTTCCGAGTTGGGACTTTTATGGAAATTTCCTCTTCTTCAACGAGCTTTCAAAATTGCTTAAATGTTAATATTTTTCAAGTTATTAACAAAAAACGAAATATCATTTTTTTTTCATCTTATTTTGTTAATAACAATTGCAATTTTCAACCTGCACCAAAATCCTTCAAAAACATTTTTCTAGAGGTGATTCCGAATCGAATGAGCCATCGCTCATATTTTTAGGACCTTTATCTCTATTTTTCACGTTTTTGAACTTGTTGATTAGACTACACATAGAAACAGCTTCTGCAATTGAAAATGGTTAAACTATAGATAGTTTAACTATACTGGAAACTACAATCGAAGTAATTCAGAGCATAGTAAACAAGATATTTACAAAAAAACAGTTTTTGTGTCCTCTGATCTTGAATATCTCGACTCGCGTACACGAGATTCTAGGAGCCACTTGAAATAACATATAAAATGTCAAAACTAAGATTTATACAACTTTGTATCTTGTATCTTACATGCCGAGGTTTACCCCTTTTTCCCCTCATATGACTGATTTAATAGTGACATTCCCATGAAGTGAGCGTTAATTGGATTAATTTCATCCCGGTAAACGGTAGAATAGGTAGAATGAAAATAGAACCTAATACCGTCAGATTTTCCCTTTTACGAGCCGTAAAACAATCATATTTGAAGAGATTCACGGGGATATTGCCACGGGAATAAAATTGTTATTTCCTGCAAGTTATAGTGTGGCTTAATTTGTCACGGAGTATTAAACTCGTATCCACTGACAAACATTTTGTCGATATGAATTATGGAAAATGGAACAAACCTGAAAGCACTTCGTGTGTGTTCATCAGTGACGCACCGAACGAAATTGATTCAGTCGAATTATTTCAAGTCTGTCAAAGACATTGTTGCAAATGGCGGAATGAACTCATTGATTTAAACGCAGCGGAAAAAGGGGATTTGTTCGAGCTTACTGAAAGTGTTGGGAATTTTGTAGCACATAAAGTATACAAATTTCATTCGCCAGGATATTTTACAGAGTGCATCTTAGCATGTCTTAGCATCAGATTAAATCACGAAATCATAGCTTGGGTAAAACAATATTTGATATATTTTTTGTTGGATGATTGAATGGAATTTTCAGAATATATACGATGAAAACATAAGCCGACAAGAATCAAATTTGATGAGAAAATTTCCCGAATTGATGTAATGTGATGATAATTTTTTTTTCAATATCCAAGGTACGTTCCAAAATGTGTTTTTTCGGTTTTTTTATTAGTATGTATTTTTATCAACTTTGAACTTCGTTTCATCTATAATTTACAGTCTTACTATTGTATCACTATGTTGAACATCATTGAAACTAATCTCAACAAAGTTGTAAGAAGCGTAATGTTTCTTACTTGAATATGGATTACTATTGGTTTTTCTTCTATTGTAGTTTCCCTGATGATGGAAAATAGTAATTCTGTAATTATTGTAGTAGAATTCTGTAGTAGAATTCTGTAATTCCCACGATCGTTAGATATACCGAGGATACTCTAAATCGTTTCTGGGGTTGATCTGAGTGACATACATTGCGCGCCAGAGGCGATGGATATACCGATTTTTGCGAAAAATAATATCAGGGGGTAAGATAGGCTCAAAATTCCTACGGATTCGTGATCGGGACATCAACTTCAGTACCAATCCATATTTTCGCTAAAAAATTTTCAGTTCTCAAAAATCGGAGTTTGTCCCAATTCTCATGGGAGCACATCCGTATCTTCCGTAATGATTGGAGTAGAATTCTGAAATTTCCACGATCATTAGGTATACCGAAGATGATGCTGAATATTTTCTAGGGTTGACCTGAGTGATATATAATGCGCGCCAGTGGCGATTGAAATGATGATTTTTGTGAAAAATAATATTAGGAGTCGGGATAAGCGGGTTTTACTCATTCGTGATCAGGACATCAAATTTATAAGCGATGGGCATCTTTGCTCAAGAATATTCTAATTTTCCCACTTTTCATGGAAACACCTCCGTATCTAACGTAATTAGTGGAGAAGAGCTCTGAAATTTCCACTATAGGTAGATATTTGGGGGATGAGTCTTACTAATATTTGGAGTAAAATTTGCTGAGCTTCCAGAGGGAAGTACAAAAATATGGATTTTCTTAAGGAAGTATTGAAATTTATGTTGAAAAGGGAAACATTCCCAATTGAATATTGAGTAGAAAGTTTCTTTTTGTGAATTGATAGATGAAGTTATTTTTTGTGAATGTCTAACAGTTTATCTTTCAGTCGCAGATGATTCCACATCTGATTTTATGAACATCCTGTTCATATTTTCAACTAATCAATCTATTGAAATTTATTTCCGAAAACATCCCAAAATCAAAAAAAGTGATCAAAATGAAAAAAAACAAGTTAGACTATGTTATTGAAGTATATCTCTAGAAAAATCCTTCCTTTTTCTGTTCATTCTTATTCATTGAAGAAACAACGGCTAGAGAAACTCAATTCAGAAATATTTCTCAATAATACTGCATTATCAGTGATAATTATCACTCGATATCACGTTATACAGTTATAAACTCTGCAAAAATCGTTATATCTATCGCCCCTGGCGCGCAGTGTATGTCACACAGGTTAACCCCAGAAGAGATTTAGACTCAAACTCGGTATATCTAACGATTGGGAAAATTACAGAATTCTACTCCCATAATTAAGGAAGTTACGGGGTCGTTTCCATGAGAAGTGAGACAAATTCGGATTTTTCAGAACTGACATTTTTCAGCGAAAATATGGATTGGTACTGAAGTTGATGTCCAGATCACGAATCCGTAAGAATGTTGAGCCTATCTTACCCCCTTATATTATTTTTCACAAAAATCGATTTGTTCATCGCTTCTGGCGCGCAGTGAGTGTCACTCTAGTCAATCCAATGAGAAAATTCAGACTTGCCCCCAGTACATCTGATCGTGAAAATTACAGAGTTTTACTCCAATAATTATGGAAGAAACGGGGGTGTTTCCATGACACACTGTATATATATATATATATATATAAATATAAATAATTTTGAAGTCATTACATATTCCGGAAAACCTACGAAAAAAAAACTCACGTCATATCGATATCAATATTTCATTTAAAAGATAATAATTTGTGTAAATTTATTAGGAACAATAAAGATGAAACCGATAAATCAACTTGTGATTCTAGTTCATAGGCCAACCAGGTAGAACATTGAAAAAGCGATAATCAGAAACGTTGTCAACTCGATCTTCTAGAAAGTTTGGAAATCAATAAAAGTAAAAAGTCCCAATATTTACTTAATGTGCTGATTAATTTCATTCATGGAGAATATTATGTTTACTTCAATACGGAGTTTTGTCAAGTATCGGCTGCGTTAATTCGAAATTACCACAAGAATAGAAGTACTTCGCAATATCAACAACTGTGTAAGAACCCAATCATTCCATCATATCCCAGAGCAGGATCCTTCGATCCTTTTCTCATTAGAACTAACTCATGATTGTGAATATAGATTGTTGAAATGATAGCACGTGTATGATTATTTTGCTTCAATTGATCATTCTCGATTCATGGATATTTGTATTCAGAAAATGAAGGCTTTCCATCATTCACAAAATTTCTTCAACAAACAAAAAATTATTTTTTCGGTATTTATTCATTCATTTTATTTATTATTGATTCACAAAGGAATACAAACGGGACTAACGCAGAGACGGTATTCACAAACAGGAGATTTCTCAATATACAGAATCTAGATAATTCTAAAATTAAATGATAGGTGATAGATATAAATGAAAAAACAATTGAAGTAATGAAATGTGTTCATGTAGTGAATGAAATGAGTGGATGACAACGAAAATTAAAATGAAAATTCCATACCAGTAATTTTTAACCAATCAAATTGGTTTTTTTTGACAGATCACCATGGCAACTTATGTATTTTAGTGGTTTTTTTTTCTCTTTTGACGTTTTAATGACAGAATAATATTTTTTGACAATACTCCTTTCTCTTTCTTTGTTTAATTTTGATACACTTCAATTACATATACATAGTTAAACCGTTTTCTATATTCTTGGGACACCTCCTTTCTTCTTAAAGGCAAAAAAGCTGGACTTTGAATTGAGTGAATTAAATAATTGTCTAATAAAATTACTATAATTTTTCCTTAGCACTTTCAGTAGTTTAGAAGCAAATATTCCTGAACAATTCGAAACGAATTTTCTTCGTTTGAATAGAAACCACGATCTTCCATTAATGCGGGTAAATAAGACATAGTACGATGATTCATCATTGCATCAGACAATGCATATTTTACATACAGCATGATTTTAAAATCGATACATTTTTAAAACAAAAAAGTTTGCGTTCGTTTTGACTGCACAATATTATTTTTACTACAAAACACGAGTTTTTGCTGGCGTTCTGTACTGTCAAATACGATGATCACAGCCCCCTATGATGTTCGTTGACGCTGGTTAATAATACGTTAATAAGCAAAACGTTCATTTCTGCCTCCTCACTTACGATCATCTTCTCCATTGTTGGGTTCTTTTCTGTGTGGGTATCGTTCAGCGTATAACTGACAAGCGGCGACACTGTTTTAAAGACATTCTCCGTAAATTAATAACATATCAACCTGTTCACTTCTTGTGAAACTATAATTTTGATGTTACATTTCTACTAAACTAATTCTCGGAAATTAACTAATTTTGAAAGTTGAGATGAAAGATGACAGCGAAACACAATTAGTTGACAAGATTCAGAAATGTTGTTTTCCACAGCTTACTAAGTTGAAAAATTATTCGAACTGCGAAAAAACTCATGAACTAGTTGTAAATTTTTAAATGTATACAAAAAATACAAAAATGATATGTAATTATTTTCCTTAATGAATATGAATGTGAGAGACAGGTAGGTGGCCCATAGGGGTTTCATTTGAAAAAAAATAATTTTTGATCAAAATGTGATGTGACTGAATTGATTCATCAATAAATGACACAAAAAATAGTTTTTCGGTTATTTGCGACTCATTGTGAATAGCTTCGACCAAATCTCATTTATCCACGAGGTAAAATAAAAAAACAATCTTAATTTGACCTGTTGAACTTGAATATGTAAAAATATACAGGGTGTTCCATTTGAAAAAACAAAGTTACCGGCATTTCCAGAAAACCCGGAAGTCCACCATATTGGATTGTAATGTGACCAAATCCGAAATGGTTGCTTATATAACTGTACCAAATTTCAGAAAAATCCGTTCACGAATGCAGAAGTTACAGGGGTGGCCCGTTATCCTGTGTCACCCGGTATGCATTGGGGAGTTCAAAAAACAATTTGTTTGAGATTGTTCGTAACAGAAAAGATGCTGATGCCTGGTAATATATGTAGGAGCGTTAAGATGAATGTTACTGAGGTTAGCAACTGAGTTGTTTGTGACTTTAAAGAGAAATTGTCCTTCTATTCGTTAGTGTTAATAAGTTCAGCTCATTCAGAACGTACGGACGATTGTTGGGATTGGATGGAAAACATTTTTTATTGACATAATCTATGAATATATTCTAAATCCGTTCGAGTTTATTTATGTAAATGTCATTGACAGAGTTCTCGAATTTTCTTCTATACCTAAATTGGAATATATTCATCATTCAACATGAAAAAGTGCATTTACCTCTCCAAATATATTAGGTCATGTCAATTTGAATGGATCTCGAAATCACCGTCGAGTGCCATTGAAGCCGTGATAGTCTCCATCCCTACAAGAGTTTGTCAAGTTTATCTCGTCCTCTTCCGACCTTCGCAGTTTACTTAGGTTTTCCACTTGAACGCGTCCCCAACCTCAATTAGCCTATACTTCAAATCCTTATTTTTTTGCAGGACATAGAACATTGTTATTACCATGGGACAGTGCAGGACTACCCGGGAGCTTCGGCAGCCTTTCACACTTGCAACGGGGTCAGCGGGGTCATCCACGTGGGCAACGAGACCTTCGTCATTCATCCATTTTACGGAGGCGATCTTTCGGTCAGTATTCTTCGATTTCAGTACATTCATTTCAAAATTATACAAACGTTGAGGATGAAAAAATATTTTTCATATCTCTGGTGTTCTCTCACCTGGAGGTAAAAAAGATCTGTTACCTGTTGAAAAGGGAAACATTCGCAATTGAATATTGATAGAAAGATTTTTCTGTGAATTGAAAAATCTTGACGATGGTATATAGTGACTAAAGTTTATCTTCCAGTCGCAGATGATTCCACATCTGATTTTATGAACATACTGTTTATATTTTCAACAAATCAATCTGTTACCTGTTCCAATAATGGAAAATCACAAGATTTGCCCAATACACAAAAAAATATTTTAAAAATTCCTGTTGTAATCAGATCAAGATATACTTTATTGGCGAGAGAATAGAGTTTTCAAAGACAAATATTGTGTACAGATGTGAGGTATAATTGAAAAATAAGATAAATATATAAATAAATGTCTGAAATATGGTATATAGATAGATAGATAGATAGATAGATATTTATTTGCCATTAAAGTGTTACAGGGAACACAAGGTTTTGTCGTTAAAACTAAAAAATGTATAAACTATAACACTAAATCTAACATTAAAAAAGATATAAAAACATTTTTCCTTGATTTAAAAAAATTAGGAAAATAAAAAAGACAGAAAACATTTTTCCTTGATCAACAGACAGACAAGCAGACAGACATTTTTAACATACAGGCACTACACAATTTACTCTCTGAGACAATTGCTATGCATCAAAAAATTCCTTCAGGTTATAAAAACTTTTTTCGACTAAAAATATTTGTATTTTCTTCTTGAAAATATTGAAAGTTTCAGCAGATCTGATTTCTAGCGGCAGTTTATTATAAATTTAGCTTCCTGCACAATAAGGTGACTTTTTGGAAGTATTCGTACTGAAGTTTGAAATGTGGATTTCTTGTTCTTTCCTCGTCTGATATCTATGCACATCTTGATTAAGCGTCAATTCATTTTTATTTTTATGAATGAAGCAGGAAATTTTTAAAATATATATTTCGGTCACAGTAAGTATTCTCTGTTTTTTGAAAGTATCTCTACAAGATTCTCTGTATTGCAAATTATATATGATTCTTATAACCCTTTTTTGTAGTACAAAAACTCTGTCAATATTAGTAGATTGGCCCCATATTATTATGTTATAACTTAAGATTGAGTAGACAAGTGAATTAATAATAACACGTTTTCAACTAACTTTGAATAATTTCTTTCTTCAATTGTAGAATAGCAAACATATTTTTCGCAAGTTTGGAGCATAATGAGTCTACTTCTCGATGGAACGTTAGGTTACTATCGATGGTTGTTCCAAGAAATTTTACACGATAGCTGGTTTCAATATGGCTTATATTTGGCAGAATATTTGTCTCAATCAGTGAGAAAGGCATAAACACCTATATATATATCCAATATATATTCTTCACTTTCTTGGCCACATATACAGTGCTTCTCAAAAGTCCCTTCCCCCCCTCTTACTTTTGGAACGATTATACATAAACAAGTGAAATTTAGAAACTGAATATTGAAGGTTATAAACTTCCCTACTAGTGATGATAGATGACGAAATCGTCAAAGATGACGTCACAAGGCCATTGTGACCAATAATTTAAAATGGAACCCTACGGCAAGCGACACCTCTTTTGAAAGGTATCGAAAAAACCTATTCAATGATACTAATTTTGTTTGTGTTTATGGCAGTTTTGGCAACTCGCTTTTAAAAAACGCAAAGCTGTGATGAATTAAATCAGTTAATACTAAAATTCCAAATTCAAGCTCCGCCTCTGGATAGTTGTCAAATAAGCTGACGTTTTTGTTAGTCTCCCTAATTCGACAATTTTGTAATTGTCCAAGTTTTTGTACATTTAATAATTTGTGTATTGTTGATCGAACATTTAACTGTTTTAGCAGCTTTTGGTACTTTTAATATTTTTGTACATTTCAATAATTTGTTGAACTGTTGTGAGCCGAACGTTTAAGTGCTTCAAGGAGCACGTGCACGTGCTTAAGGTGATAAAGTAGCAGCGATCCTAATTCTTGGTGAAACTGGACAAAATATTCATGCAGCAGAACGCATTTTTAATGAGAGGTTTCCCGAACGCCCCGTTTCGAGGACTTATTTGAGGGAGTTCCTTCGTAATTTTGAAACAACGGGTAGTATTAATGATGCGAAACAATCTGGCAGACCACAAATTTCTGATGAGAAAAAAATTGATATACTGGCAGAAGTAATACTTAATCCTACTTCTTCAACAACTCACGTTGCATCTACCTGTGAAGTCAGTCGAAGTACAGTACACAGGGTGTTGAAAAAAACAAATTTCATCCATACGAATTGAAAATGGTTCATCAACTCTCAGACGACGACCCAGACCGAAGACTAGAATTTTGTGAAAATATGGAAACTAAAATTAACCAACAGCCAGACTATGTCAAAACAATTTGTTTCAGTGACGAAAGTACTTTCTATCTAAATGGAAATGTAAATACACAGAATGTGAGGTATTGGAGTGACGCAAATCCTCAACTGTTTCGTGAAACACATACCCAATTTCCCCAGAAGGTGGATGTTTGGGCAGGTATCCTGGGAAACCACATCGTTGGGCCTCTTTTTTTGAATACTAATTCAACTGGTGAGGTTTATCTGGAGCTGTTGCAAAACCCAATAGAACCGTTAATCCTTGAAATTCTGGAAGATAATCCAGATGAATTTGGCAATTTGGAAATACCATTCCAACAGGATAGTGCTCCTCCACACTATTACGGTGCAGTAAGACGGTATTTGGATGAGGAGTATCGTGGTAGATGGATTGGACGACGAGGTTCAACGGAATGGCCAGCTCGATCACCGGACCTCACACCTTTGGATTTTTTTCTGTGGGGGTACCTTGAATCGAAGGTTCACGCCACTGAACCTGACAATATTAACGTTTTAAAACAACGTATTGTTGCAGAATGTGAGGCTGTTTCCGCAGACACATTTGCAAAAGTACGAGAAGAGTTCAAAAATAGGATATTTCACTGTCAGGAAGTAAATGGAGGTCACTTCGAGCAATTTCTCTAAGTAGATACTGATTCTTAAATCTGTAATTAATATCATACTGAATGGAATTCAAATTTCAATGTTTACTAATGAGCCATTAAAACTGCCATAAACACAAACAAAATTAGTATCATTGAAAAGGATTTTTCGATACCTTTTAAAAGAGGTGTCGCTTGCCGTAGGGTTCAATTTAAAATTATTGGTCACAATGGCCTTGTGACGTCATCTTTGACGATTTCGTCATCTATCATCACTAGAAGGGAAGTTTACAACCTTTAATATTCAGTTTCCAAATTTCACTTGTTTATGTATTGTAACGAACCTAGGCCGGACCTGTCGCCTCGCGCGTTGCCGTCGACAGCGATGAGGTCATCCCCGGAGATGTTCGAGAACAGTCCAGTCGCTCTGCCGTGGAGAGCAACGGTCGATATTGGAAACAATTGGAACATGCCGGTCGCCAACTACCCGAATTCGAAACATCGAGAATGCTGTATCGGAGATAAATAGGCAACCCTCAAGTGGAGTCGGACAGTCTGAACGAGCCCATACGATCGAGCTATACAGTGGCGTAGTAATATAAATTAAGTTGTAGATTTAAGTGTGAAATAAATTAGTTAAACCAAGTTAAGTTTATTTACGTTACAGTATAATCGTTCCAAAAATAACAGGGGGGGGCGGACTTTTGAGAAGCACTGTATATATTTTCTTCAATTCCTCGGAATAAAGGTCTGATTCAGTCAATTCGCATAATTTCTATTAACGACGTTTCGACATAGCATTTGTCATCATTAGGTTGAAAACACTAAAATAAAAAATATGGAGTTTGAGACAATTTAACTCAATACAATATTAAAATGTATGTACTAAAATAATTAATTAAAAACATATTGGTCGAAATATAACACGGTATTTAACGCAACATGAAAATGTCTGTAATTTATATATGATTATTCACTTACACATTATTTTATTTGAATTTCTGCGTTTGCATCGTACGAACGTTATTGTTGGTGTGTGACTTCCAAGTTATCGGGAGTGGTTTGTTTATCTTTCATGCATTTTTACTCTCTTCATAAGTGCACTGGATTGTTTAGATTGGGTTCTAGTGAATGAGCCGGACTGTATTTATTTGGCAGCATGTAAAGATCAGTTTTTATTAATATTACTATAAACAAAGTTAAAAGAGGTTGTTATAAATCTGGCTTAAGTTTCATCATTTCTATTGTTAATGCTGTTAGGGTCTTTTTTAATATGTATAATTTCAAGGAATGTTCTTACTCTTGATTCCTTTCTTGGTATATATTTTAATTGTTAAATTTTGATTTTTTTTTCGTGTTTGGATAAGGCTGTAATGTCAGTTTTTGAGTACTTTGGGCTTTTTAAATTTTTTTTTGACCTATATAGGTACTTTGACAGTCTTTACACGGTATTCTATATATTGTATGAGTTTGTTTGGTTTTTGGTATTTCTTGTTTTAATTTTGAATAAATGGTTTTGTTCGTATTTTGCAGTCGGTGTGATATAGTTATGTTGTGTTTTTCCATTGTTTTATTAATTTTATTCGACAGTTTGTCTATGTTTGGTAAAGGTATGTATGTTATTGTTTTCTTTTCTTCATTTTCGTTTTTATTGTATATCGCATGTATTCGTTTTTTCATTGCAAAGTGGCTGGGGTATTTATTTCCTTTCAAAATATTCTTGACTTTTTCTATGTTACTTTTCCTGAATTTTGGGTAAGCATGCTTCATAGCTCTATCAGTTATATTTTAAATGATTTTTTTTTGTAACTAAGGGGTGCGTTTGACAAATAGTTTGTGTAACAATTTGATCACTTGGTTTAATAAACCAGTTTGTGGAAATGTTTCCAGAATGCATGTAAAAATGCATGAAAGATGAACAAACCATTCCCGATAACTTCAAAGTCACACACCTACAATAATAACGTTGGTACGATGCAAACGCAGAAATACAAATAAAATAAGCGATAACATATATATAATATATATATATATATATATATATATATATATATATATATATATATATATATATATATATATATATATAAATACAGTGTGACCCATTTAAAATGGAACCACCCCTGTAGAATACGCATTTTTCAGGCAATCTCAAAAATATTTTTTTTTAATATTATGCATCGAAAACTGTATTTTGACACAAATTTTCATAACTTCAGTTTCATTTCCAAGGCACTCTATGGTTTTTTTTCTTCGTCAAAAACGGCAAAAGTTTATTGGGTGATTTTTTTTTCAAATTTAACTACACCACTGGATTCGTAGTTGTTATAAATGGAAACCGTCGTGATTTCATGAAAAAAAAAATTGGTTAACAACGAAGTTACAACAACTTTAATTTTGGAAACAGAGTATTTGATTATAATTTTTATTTAGATTGCAGACATATTCGAAATCTGGCAACACTGCCGATACAAAGTAGAGCACAAGTGAATTTGTACAGCGAAAATCCGAAGTCAATAGCTCATTCCGTTCAACAGTTATAACTACTGAAAGTATGGTAATGTGAGCGATTTGTGGTGTACTAAATCACAGCCTACTATTGATTTAGTACAATACCTATGCCCAATGTATTAGTTCAGCTTTCCTCAAACTATTGATACCTTCTCTAAAAGCTTGTTTCAGTTGAGTTTTGCAGAATAAAAAAGGAAAATTTTTTTGTCCTCTTTCTGTTTTATTATTGAATAAATAATTTTGATACTTTAAAACTTGATTCGGTTCATTTCGTTTTTATAGGCTATTGAAAACTGCATAACTTGAAAACGAATATTTAATTTTTTTTTTAAAACCTTAACTTGAATAAATGATTTTAAGGGAATATAATTCACAAATCCAGTGGCGTAGTTAGATTTTTATTACAAAATCGCTTCCACCAGAAATCGCTCACATTACCATACTTTCAGGAGTTATAACTGTAGAACAGAATGAGCTATTGACTTCGGATTTTCGCTGTACAAATTAACTGGTGTTCTACTTTGTATCGGCAGTGTTGCCAGATTTTAAATATGTCCATAATCTAAATGAAAATTAAAATCAAATACTTTGTTTCCAAAATTAAAGTTGTTGTAACTTCGTTGTTAACCAATATTTTCAATGAAATTCTCATGGTTTCCATTTATAACGACTACGAATCCAGTGGTGTAGTCGAATTTCAAAAAAAAATTGCCTAATAATCTTTTGCCGTTTTCAACGAAGAAAAAAAACCATAGAGTGCCTTGGAAATGGAACTAAAGTTATGAAAATGTGTGTCAAGATACAGTTTTTGAAGCTTAATTTTCAAAAAAAAAATTCAAGAATGACTGAAAAATGCGTATTTTACAGGGGTGGTTCCATTTTAAATGGGTCACACTGTATATGTATTTCAGCTGATGTTTCAATTCTACCAGTTATCCATGTTTTTTTTTCTTAATATTCATTTATTATTCAAGCTCTAGACGTATGATTGATTCTGCACATGAAACAAAAAAAAACCGCTGAACATATTGGTGTTCGATGTTTGCATTATGAAACGAGAAGTAATGAATCTCAATTCTTATCCCGTTTTATTTATCGATGATTTCAATTTCAATATCGAATATATCGGGGTTGAAGAGCTACTACAAGATTTTCTTGCTCCTCATCCGCCTTTTTAAATGGAAAACCATTGGGGACGCCACTACGATAACATCAATTTCAATTTGGAAGCGACTCTCCCGGAATACCAATAGGGAAACGTTTCGGAATAATCAGATTTCAATTAAACTTCAATTAACGTCTCAATTTTTAGAAGGAACGTTCATGGAATCCTTGACGAAATATACAGGATGCTATAGATAAAATACAACAAATTATAGATGCTAAATCCATGAGTTGGAAAGTAAAACTCAACCTAGTAGAGCTCATTTGTTTCTAAACGACGAAAAAACGGTCGCACAACGTTAATTTTTTCCTCAGTGGGGACATTGGGTTCACATTTATTTTAAACTATTTTCGTTGCCAGTTGTTATATAGGGTGTTTCTCAATAACGTGCTAATATTCGAGGAGGTTAATCTTGGGTCCATTTTGAGAAAAAAACTTCATATGAACATATGTCCTAAAGGTCTTAACTTTTGAACTACATGGTGCTAAATAAAGTTTTAAGAATTTTTTTTTTCATGATAACTCTGGTATGCCCCTAGATATTATTGTGAAACGTAGTACGCAACTTCTATGCATCAAAAGGCATTTTCTGGTGAACAACATAATTTTTTATTCTTGCCAGTGGATATCGAGCGGGATTTGCACTGAATAATTTTAAATAGAAAAGTGATACGCCACTGCTTTTTCTCAAAGTAAAAATTTTGGAAATCCTCATTTCTTTCTGAGAAAATCTGGTCTCTTGACGTACGGTTTTCACATAAAAAAATAAAATTCATTCATTTGCATCTTGCTAGACCACTTACGGAAGAAAACAATTAATGTAACTTTAAACAAAAATTTATTTGTGAGAATAATTTTTGAAAAGGTAAAATTATGAAATTGAAGTATTCTAAATATATTTTTGAATGATGACACAAAATTACCCTGAATGCACAAAGAAATAAATTAAATCGGATGTTCACAATGTACCTAAACCTCCTGCAAATATGCATGCCTCTGCTCTTTTTCTCATGGACTCACGTACTCTTTGGGGACTGTTTGTAATAGTTTCGCAGGAATCATAGAAAGACTTTTTGGCAAACTTTTCACCCCTTCCCACCCCTTTGAATTTCCTCTATTTTCTATGTTTATTCCTGGTAATCTTTTTCGTTTGAAATTTTTTTTCATCGATAATTCAGTGTATAAAGTTTAATAAACTATGAAGTTCAATAAACGTACGCCAACTGGTAGGTTATGATAACAGGAATACATTTCAACCCCTCTATAAGGGATGTTCGCCCCCGCCGGCTCAAATAATGTATTTGAGCGAGGAAGAGCTTGTATAAAACTTAAAAACTTACTAACTCAAGGTTGCTGACATGGAGATAATGGTGCACTCAATAATAAAATCTTGCAAAAATGTATGGACACATCAAATTGAATGAACAGTCTCAAATAAATTATGATTTAGATCGGAGCGATGGTGTTGATGACATTTGTTGATGGAGAAAATAAGAACTGACGTTAAATTGCCAAAAAAGTGACAGAAAAATCAAAAAGATGTTTAAACGAATGGCCGATCATCACTACTCTGATATATGGTGATTGGTCTGAAAATTGTACAGTGTCATTTGTGGCCTCTTCTTTCAGACCAACCACCATAAATCAGAGTAGTGGTGATCGTGCATTCGTTTTATCACTTTTTGTCATTGGTTTTTCCACAACCTCACGTGCGGCGTGGTTAGGTCAGATTCAATAAAAGGTAATGAAGCTATAAAGATGATATCTTACCAGCAGACACAAATATCTCACATGTGACCCTCAACACTCGAAACTTCTACTTCTATAACCCATAGAAATTCCCGTGAAATGATGATTATCGATGTTCTCGCGACTTCGAGTATCTAAGTCAGAGTTAGGACAGTTCCCACAACCGTACATTCTGCGATCTCGAACATGTATATCAAATTGGAGAAAAATTGTTTCAAGCGTCGTTTGGGATGGGGGAGGTGGAGTGGTGGAGTTGAATCTCAGCATTCACACAAGGCACTCGGAATTGACACAAGCCAAGAACATTGGGTGATGTTGAGAATAATTGATCGATGAATTGAGTACTAATATCAATGAATGGGTGTATTGGCTGATGTTTCCAAGCATTGATAAAATGTTGTCACTGTATTGAGGTCATTCCCATTGAGCATTCAATTATTTATTTACTCGTAACACAATACTCTACAGGACAAAGCCCAATTACAGAGCAGGAATTAACAGAATATAATGAATACATCGCAGATCTTTATATGAATATTGAGCACATACATATTTTATATTTCATAAGAGGTAACGAAATGATTATTGTAGAAAGTGGGATTTTATATCTGACAACTTAAAACTAAATACATCTATATCATCGCTAATAGAATTTGTCATTTTACAAATGGTATGGAGCGGAGAATTTTCCAGAACATTTGTGTATTTATATAAAAAGTACTCGGGTGTTTGGAAGAGATTCTGGGAATGCAAATATTAAACTATTCCAATAATGTTGGGCAGAGCCGGATTGAGAGGGGGGCAAACGGGGCTGCAGCCCCGGGGCCTCCACAAGAGAGGGGCCTCCACAATATAAATTTTTGGGTGAAATTTCCTAACAGATACCGAAAGATATACAAAATTATATATAAAAAATCTGACAACGAAAGAGCAGTTCTCCCACTTTTTCCTCTCATTTTTCGTTTTAAACATACAAAAACATGTTTCGTATTCTTGTCAAAATCCATGGTTGATATTAATCTTCGATCTGATGAATCATGTGTATATGCGAGAAACAATCACCATGTAAAACATCATACTATCATACAAAATATTATATCGTATCAAAATTAGCTGTAAAAACAAGAACAATTGAATTAAAAAAATATATACATTTTTTTTATTAAATGAAGGATTTTCTGTCGATGTATTCTTCGAATGACACAAGCGATCTGGATACACAATGAAATTCAATAAATCATAAGCAAAAGAAAATAATATTTCAATTTATGAATATGATTGCATCAAATTATTTATAAGAGCCCTGTGGGCATTCCATAATAGAACAAAAGTTCAAATTCTGTTGACTATTTTTCTGCCGATTCTACAAACACTTTGCCCGTCTATACCTGTTTTTCCTATTTATTGGCGTTGACAAGTGTCCGCTGAGTGGCGCGCTTGTAACAGAGAAATCCCCAAAATCTGAAAGTGTGAGTCTAAGAGAAGGATATGACATTCCGCAACAAATGTAAATCCTTCTGAAAAAGGACTATCAAGAAGACCAATCTAAGATGTTCTACTATCAAATTCTTGAAAACCAAAATTTCAGAGCTACATTCTCTAAACATTGAAATTACAGTGATTATTTTTGACATTGCTAGAAACCAATGGAAACGTTCAATTCAAATTATTCATATACGTTTTGGCCAATCAATAGTGGAAATATTCTACCTAGAAAATTGTCGCGGGAATAATTTGAGGTATTTTGTTTTTATTGTCTGACAACCTATATTTTCAATTTGACGTCTGTCATCAATTCGCATGAAAAGTGTGAAATGAATCAAAACCGGTTTAGTACATTATATAATTTTGCAAGGAAATGTGTTTATGATAGTAACATCAAAAAATAATCTGAAGAATACCACACGAGAGTTCGATAGAGTAGAAAATAATTATCTAGATTTCTTTCTCAAACTTGTTGGCAATAGCCACTCGAGCCAGTTGGTCTCTCTTGTCTATTGCCTGGCAACAAGTTTTCGAAAATATGTCGAATTATTTTCACTCTCTTGTGATAATACAACTGAGAATGTGATGATGTCAAATTGCACTGAAAAGCGCTCATTTTCCAAAATGAAAAAAATAGGCGAATTATGATGAGACAAAGCTGCCTATCAAAGTTATCGCTTCTTAGCATTGAGAATGATTTTCTCCGGATGCTGGATTTGACCGAAATCATCAATGACTTTTCGTCGAAAAAAGCCCGCAAGAATCCATTCGTTTACGCTGTTATTTAATTTATTTCTTGTATTTTATTATACCTACATATGCTCGTGTCGAAATAATTTGATTTGTTCCGCAATAAATAAGAAAAAAAAAAAGGGGCCTCCACTCCTTTGTTGCCCCAGGGCCTTCACACCTTTTAATCCGGCCCTGATGTTGGGCAGTCAACAATACTTTTAATAATTTTATAGGTTACTGCTACACGCCTTCTTTCGAGACTGAGAAAGTTATGTTTTTGTAGTAATTCAGAATGAGTTGTGCCTATTGGTGGTTAAATGCCTTCAGTTTTTATGCTCAGCAGTTTTAGAAATCGTCTTTGAGTTGCTTCTATTCGATCTATATGATATTGATAAAATGGACTCCACACAACTGATGCATATTCTTATCTTAGATCTTATGAAAGAATAGAATAGAGTTTTTAAGGTCGAGGTTTCTTTAAAATCTCTACTGCTACGGGCAATTAATCTGTACATACGACAGGAGGAGGATACAACATTATCAATATGCCTATTAAATGATAGTGCAGTGTCAAACGTGACGCCAAGATCAGTAAACGTTTCTGTTCTCTCAAGGGCAATTATTTCTATTGAGTAATCAAAGATTAGGATATTCGTTTTCAAACTGTAGAACATAATTTTACATTTATCCGGATTCAGTGACAAGTTATTTTGATAGCACCATTCTACAACCCGTCGTAACTTTGCTGAGAGGTTCTCGCATTCATCTTTGTTCTCCACAAGGCAGTATAGTTAGATCATCAGCATACAAAAGGCAATATACATTTATAACATCTGCGATATCATTAATGGAGATATTGAAGAGCAGCGGCCCCAGATTTGACCCTTGTGGAACACCGGAAGAGGCAATGTATTCGGCAGACTTGAAACCATTGAGCTGGACATATTGCTCTCGATCCCGTAGGTAGGACTGAAAGAGTTCAATTAAGGAGGGGGATAATCCAGAAGCTATGAGTTTGTTAAGTAGAATGCCATGGTCAAGTCTGTCGAAGGCCTTAGAAAAATATGTGTAAATAATATCAGTTCGGGCTCTGTTGTCAATAGATTCAGCAATATATTGGGTTACGGTCAGAAGGTTGGTGACCGTTGAACGACTTTTCATGAAACCGTTTTGTAGCCGATTTTAAACAAATATTGATTAGTATAGAGAGACGACGAGCAAGCACAGGTGCACAATCTTTCAGGATGAAAGCTGGAATATCATCAGGGCTAATGGTCTTTTTTAGCTTAAGCGACCTCAGTGGTTCATATACTTCGTTTTCACTGAAGCTTGATATATTTAGAAAGTTATTATTATCAGTCGCAGAGTTAGGTTGGGAAGGGAAAGAAGCGGTATAGGATTGTTTAAAAAGATTTGCAAAACCGTTTAGAATATTAGAAGGCTCCTCCAGCAGTTGACCTTCAAAATTCAGTACTTGTGATATTTTGGAGCTACCTCGTTTATTATTTATGAATGACCAAAATCTGTTAGGATTGATATGTATTCCTTCCTCGGTTTTATCTAAAAAACTTTTGTATGCGACATCAACGTCATGCTTTATTTTTGCCCGAAGGTGATTAAAATCCTCAAGGGCCTGCAAATTACTTTCAGGATTGTGTTTGCGCCAGATTCCGCTTTTAGCCTGTTAATCTCTAATAATGCTACCATTATACCAAGGAGGATATCAGTTTTTGGATTCAACTGTATACTCGGGACAGCAGCGATCAAAAACATAAAGTTTTCCATAGAAATATGTGGATGCATCTTCTGAGTTATCCAAAGCTTCTAAGAAGGTCTCTTTTGAAATTATAATCGTTTTGAAAACAGGATTGCAGTTCATTTTTGTAGTAAGCCTTTGTCTCAAGTACACAAGTAATATCCAAAGTAGGATGATGTTGATCTTCGGTTACAAAAGGATCCACTGATTTCTCCACATGACACTCTCCATCCAAAGAGTCTATTGAGTTTATTACATACAAAGTTATATTGAGATAGATCAAAGATTTGTGAGAAATTATTAAGAGTAGTAATTTCCCTATTAGTTGCACCATGATTCAGATAGTAAGCATAATCGCTAACATTAAAGTCTCCTACAACGAGAACTGCACTATAATGTAATATGTGCAGCAACGCCAAGGCTTCAAAAAGTTGTTCAAACTCAGCTAATTGAGTTTGAGGAGGTATGTAAATGTTTAGCATTGAACCATACCCTGATGTATTGTTACATGGAAGTGTGATGATTAATGATACATAGTATTGTAATAATGATGAAGTCTCCTAGAGTAAAACACTCCGGAAGCAAAATACCTCTCCATTCGGATTTCCGGGTGAGAGGTACTCGAGGGGACTCAACATTAAAGAATAATTTTTACAACATCCGCGGACTCAACAAGAACATCAATGACGTCCACCATCACCTACAGACGAAAAAACCGGATATTCTGGCTCTAACAGAAACACAAGTGAACTCGTCCACCAACAAGGTCCATATGCTTTGTCCTGGTTACGAACTCCATTCTCGATTCAGGTTCAAAGGTGGAGTCTGCCTTTACGCTAAGGCTAACCTTTCATGCCAGCGTGAAGAGAGTTTGGAACCGAAAGACTTTGATGTGATGTGGTTCAAGCTATCTGATACCAAACTGACTAAGTTCCTCTGCTGCCTTTACCTATCACCTAATGAACCTTCATATAACGACCTCTTTGAGTTTTTATCACTCAAACTGGACTACATTCAGGAGAACCATCCAACAGCTGAAACCATAATCATGGGAGACTTTAATGTACATAACGCTGCCTGACTCAAATTCTCTAACAAAACAGATGATGCGGGTCGTCAAGCCGAGGCCTTCGCCATCACTCATGGTCTAGAACAACTGGTCGAGCTACCAACCCGCATCTCTGATGTCAACAACCAGTCTGCCAATACACTAGATCTTTTCCTCACCACCAATCCTGACCCGTATAGAATAGAAGTTTGTGGCCCACTTGGAAACTCTGATCACACCCTCATCTCCACAACATGCTCTTTCCATTTACCATCGAGCTGCACAATACCACCCCGTCTCATGTGGCATTACAATTCGGCTGACTGGGAAGGTCTTCGTATGTTTTTCTCAGCGTTTCCATGGAAGAGAGTTTGTTTCTCTTCAGTAGATCCAACACGATGTGCTGAGACAATTTCTGAAATCATCATGTTGGGGATGCAAACTTACATACCGAATACCGAAAGAAGAACATCATCCTCCGATAAGACCTGGTTTAACAGAAACTGCTCTAGAGCTGTGGCTTCCAAACAGGCAGCATACCATCGATGGCTGAAAAATCCGGGCCCTGAGACCAGAGCAGCATATGTCGAGGCTAGAGGCATATGCAAAGAGACAATAGAATGCTCAAAAGATGCCCACAATGCCAAAATAAGATCAAAACTTGCTGAATGTCCTAACGGATCCCGTTCATTTTGGTCTTTCGCCAAAGCTGTGGGAAGAAACTTCACTTCCAGCTCATTTCCTCCTCTAACCAAAGAAGATGGAACACTAGCAACGACTGCCCAGGAAAAAGCCAATATCTTTGCGCACCTATTTGCTGGAAATCCCACTCTGGATTCATCGGGAAAACAACCCCCGAACATTACACCTATTGACAGTCACATGCCCGAGATCACCTTCGCCAACGTACTATCAGAAAGATTTTGCTGGGTCTCAACACCAACAAAGCCTGTGGATCTGACGGAATCCCGCCGATTGTTCTCAAGAAATGTGCCCCGAACTAACACCTGTTCTTTGCAAGTTGTTCAACCACTCTTACAATTTGGGGTATTTCCGTCCAATTGGAAAATTGCAAAGTACAGCCAGTCCATAAAAAAGGCAAAAGGCCCTACCTAGCAACTACAGACCTATCGCACTGCTATCTATTATTTCAAAGGTCATGGAAAAAGCCATCAACATCGTGCTCATGAAATATCTGGAAGACTCAGGAATTGTCAACGATAGGCAATATGGCTTTTCCGCCATCAGAGATCAACTGGTGACCTGCTCGCCTACGTCTCACATATATGGCAGCTATCTATTGAAAAGTATGGAGAAACTTTAGCTGTGGCATTGGATATCTCCAAGGCGTTCGATCGAGTTTGGCACCAGGGACTCCTCGCCAAGCTTCCGTCTTATTTCTTGCCCCCTCAGCTCTGTTCTCTGCTTGCTAGTTCTCTCTCAAACAGGTCTCTCCATGTAGTGGTCGATGGAGTTTCATCTGACACTCTACTCATAAATGCTGGTGTTCCGCAAGGATCTATTCTCACACCAACACTATTTCTACTTCACATCAACGACCTGTTGAAAGCAACTTCATGTCCAGTACACAGCTTTGCCGATGATAGTACCCACCATACCGCTTTCTCTTCCAGGGCCCCTATATCAGCCCGTGAAACCAGAAATGAACGAGGAAGAAATGTTAATAATATAAATATGGACTTAGCAACAATTCTCGAGTGGGGATCTAATAACTTGGTAGAATTCAATGCAAACAAAACACAAGCATGTCTTTTCTCTAGAAAAGCCGATCTCACTGTGCCTAACATAACTTTGTCAGGAGTAACCATACCACTGAAGTCATCCATATCGATGCTTGGTATTACTATCAGCAATAACCTTTTCTGGGAAAATCACGTGAGGTCCATTGCCAAAAGTGCATCCCAAAAACTTGGTTCTTTGTTTCGTGCCAAGAGCTATTTCACCCCCACTCAGCTGCTTATGATCTATAAGGCACAGATCCGACCTGTCCTGGAATACTGTTCCCATATTTGGAGCGCGGCACCTAAACATATCCTGTCCAAAAAAGGGCAATTCGTCTCGTCGGTGATGCCTTGCTTACAAACTCGCTCACTTGTCTGGAACACCGTAGAAAAATTGGCGATTTGTCTCTATTTTATAGATATTTTCATGGGCGATGCTCTTCTGAAATATTAACAATCGTTCCTGCTTTGGCAGTCTCTTCAAGATTAACCCGTCAAGCTCAGTCATCACACCCCTTCGTGGTCACTTTGGAGACCTGCAGAACATCACTTTCCAAAGACTCGTTCATCCAACGAACAGTGAGGCTTTGGAACTCATTGCCTAGGGAGGTGTTCCCCGAGGCATACAACCTCCAGAAATTTAAGAAGAACACCAACTCCTACCTTCTTTCCCTTGGTTCCCACGATGTTCTCTGAACATTACAGGATATCCCTTTTCGTGGGAACCAGAACATAAAAAAAAAAATTGTTCGTTTGCGCAATTCATTTGTTTCCTTGTTGTAAGGCAAATTTTCATTGTGAAAATGATTTCAACATAACATTATTCATGAAATTACGTTATTGTAATGGACATGGTAACCTCATTGTAATGATTTCGTTGATTATTTAATCACAAAAATCGAATGATTTTCATTGTTTGGTCATTGCCTCAAGGAAAAATACGTTGGGACAATGATTTTGCAGTCAATCATTAGTTGTCATTAATATCAGGTCCAATATTTCTTTCTGTGTAGAGATGGATTTCCTACTTATGGGCCTAATCTACTACTGATGAAGATAACTTAGTTATCAAAATGCGCGTGTGAAGTGAGTAAGTGTGGTGAAGGGGTTAGTTGTGCAATTTTTGATTATATTGCATCGTCATCTAGTTCTGAGGCATATTCAGAGTTGCACGTCTCTAGCTCATCAGAACGTTAGTTTATAATCGATTGCAAAATTATTCCCGAATAGATATACAAGAAAGCGAGTTGAAAAACGTGGTGAAAAGAGTAGTACTGTCAAGGGTTTTTTTTTTGACCCTTTTTTCCTTGGTTTCTGCACTGATCATTCAGAAATATCTGCCAACGTAAGAACAGAAATCAAAAATAAGAAACATGATGTAATATATATTTTGAAATTGGTAATTGATGAAAAACGACCTGTATTCTTAACGCATCCATAATTTCTGACTGCTCGAAAGTTTTTATTTTCGAAACATCGTAAATTGGTCCATAAAGTTGGCGATATTCCACTGTAAAAGTTACTGTCGATCATATATAAGATAGAAACGAGGGCCGTCGTAAACTCCAATCGATTGAGAAAGGTACAGAGAAGTCGAGTTTTATTGGCGAGAAATAATGTAGAGTATATTTGCGATATAAACTACGTCATATAACTGAAAGCGGAACTATCTGACTCCAAATGCAAGGTAAATAGACAATATTTCCTATATAAATCTTGGCCAGAATGGATGAGAGCATATTCAAAATACGTTTTCTGTCAACTTTATGAAATATATGGCCGTTGCATAAATTTTCTCTGGATCATCGATCGCAAGCCCATTAGGTATTGTATCAATTTTGCGGTGGGTTCTTTATGATCAAAGGTGTTATCAGTATCTGGAATATTAGGATAAAACGTGTCATTTCCATCGAATGAATGTTCGAAACAATTGCTTCTCAATATCTTCCACCAGATCATCAAAATACTTAGAGTCAAGCAAGCTATATGGCATTATTTCTGTGTTTTTCTGTTTTATCTTTCTTTTACATCACGGAACAATTTCTTCGAGTTCTTCATTAACTTTTCATTAACTGAAGTTGATCGACACTAGATACTGAAAGGAGTAAAAACAAACAAAAAAACGATGGCCCGGCCAGTCGGAAAGGTAGATTTCAGAACGTAAACAACATTTTTATTTTTCTATAAACCACAAATTGGAGAAAAGTTCAAATCTTTCTGAACACTTTTGATATGTTTATGTCATCTGGCTCGAATAAACAGAACATAAATCCCATTTCTGTGTAAATCTTGAACTTTTCAATCAAAAGTTAGTAGGGATCCAAATCTTCCTAAATTCTTTCTAATATTTGTTATCTGACTCATATCAAAAGAAAGAAGTGAAACCAGCACCGATCTCTTTTGACCCTTCCTTCTTATTTATGGTTTCCTCAATCACGAACATCACGAACTATATTTTATACACTTCAATCGGATTCCTAAAATACCGGGATTGGAAAATTTTCTGAGGGTCGGTGTTAGTCCTTCTTCCAAAAGTATGTCTATATACAGTGTGACACACTTAAGATGAAGACATTCCTGTATTTTAGTCATTTTTGGAAGCAGAGATTTGATTTTTGGTGCAGACGTAGACCTTCATGGGCGGCCTACTGCGATCCCGCGAAAAGGGCAAATTCCCGATATTTTGCTTCGCGTTGGAGATACCGAAAAAAGTTATTTGAAAAAGTTGCTTAGAAATCGATTTTGACCTCACATACCTAATTTCAACGCAAAATTTGATTTTTTGGAACGTAGTTCCTTATTGCGCGTTGCGAAAGAGGGCTAGACGGAATAAATTAAGACCAAAAGTTGTAACGAGACTTTCGCTACGGTTGTAAGCCGTGCGCCGTGCGCGTGTTTCTCTGTCTGTCTCTCTCTCTCTCTCTCATAGACAGCAAGCCAGTTATGTTCGTTTCGTCTTTCTATTTCACATTGAACAGTGTGGTGTCGCGACGATTATTTTTGTTGAGTGTATACAGGTTTTTTGTACATAATAAATAATAAAAAATAATAACAATAATGAATCCTGACAGTGTTTCTGCACAAGTTCCGGAAATTGCTGATGGAGTTAGGTAAGTAGAGATTTTATACAGACAATAATAAATGCTTATGTATTTTTAGCATGTACGCATTATAACTTCAATAAATTCAAAAGCAAATTATATTTTAATATTACAATATCAATGCGTATGTATTTAGCAAGCCGTGCGTGTTCTAACCTATAACCTTACCTAACCTAACCTAACCTATACGCTGTTGTGTATATATATATATATATATATATATATATATATATATATATATATATATATATACACACACTCTGTTGTGTTCACAAAGTCCCGCGCATCTATGACGTGTAAGAAAGAATAGACAGACAGAGTGCATATATATATATATATATAAAAAATATTATCATAACTTAAAAAAAATTAAATTTTAATAAAATTCCTTTACTAATTAATCGAAAGGAACTTCGTTCCATCCGGGTGTCCCTTGACACCTCTCAACTTTTTTTGTTTGTAATTTTCATATTCATCTCCGATTTTCAATTAATGGTTCTGAATGAGAAGCTACAGAAATGATAAAATAGTCAAAATCAATGGAATAAACGTATTGAGATAATTAAAATTGAAAATTAATATTTTATCAAATGTAAGTTAATCGAATTTAGTCTCCTTTACTAGCCTGTCTCCAACTTTGAGGATTTTTTCAATTTTCTGTTGAATACGATTGGTTGCGAATAATAGCATTTGCCTAATTTTGGATGGAAAATCGTCATTTTCAAAGAAGTCTCATATTTTGTGTTTCAACAGTTTTCAATTTGGGCTAGAGTGTCATGGAAACAAATGAACTATTTATACCAAATGTCAGTTTGAAAGTGAATGCGTCAAAACAGTAACAAAATGCCCATTTAACATCTTAAATAACGAGAAAAAATTTAAATAATAAGGTTATTTGGTGACGGTGCTCGAAGTAGCAGACAAGTTGCTCATGAATTCAACAGAAGACATCCGTAACGAACATGAAACGGCAGCTTACGTGAATAAACTTTTTACTCAAACCGGAAGTGTATTAAATAATCGCCCAGCTATTGACAATCCACATCGGAATCGAAGGTACCATGTTGATAATAATATCTTAGCTTCAGTTCGTGCCAATCTCAAAATTAGTTTGCGTGAAAGGTCTGAGCAATTAAATTTGAGTAGAGAGAAAATCAGAAGATGTCTCGTTCGTCATAAAATCAAACTTTTTAAACCAAAGTTCTTGCACACATTGAAAGAAGGTGACGAATATAAACGATTAGATTACTGCTATTGGGCCCAAGGAGATTTTTCAAATGATAGAAATTTCCTAAGAAAAATTTTGTTCACTGATGAGGCTATGTTCACTACCAATGGAATAGTATCTGCTCCAAATTGCAGATACTGGTCTACCGAAAATCCCCACTGGGTTATAAACTGTAAGGACCAATACTCTCAAAAAGTTAATGTATGGTGTGGTATTTTAGGCGACAGAATAAATGAACCGTTTTTCTTCAATAAAACCATTAACGCTGAACGACTATTGAATTTTTTTGATAATGAATTATGGGAAATCATTGAAAATATGCGACAAGAGATGTACGTTCAGCTAGACGGAGCTTCCGTTCATAATTCTTGGATGGTTCGAGAGTGGTTAAACGAACATTTTCCATTACGTTGGATTGGTAGAAATAGCCCATATGAATAATGGCCTCCTCGCTCTCCTGACATAACACCAATACATTTTTACTACTGGGGAACTGTCAAGAATAAGGTTTACAAGTCTAGGCCACGAGATCGACAAGAACTTTGTGAGAGAATGACGCAAGCCTGCCGTGAAATAAGTATTCCAGAACTTAGGAGAGTGGCCAATAATAATAGAAAAAGAATTGAAAAATGTATTAGAATTGAGAGCGGACCAGTTGAGAGAGACAATATTTGAAACTGACTTCCAATATTAGTGTTTATTTCATTTCCTGTTCGAATTCGGTTCAATAAATAGTTTTTCGACAATTGTTATCTAATTTTGACCGATTTTATCGTCTCTGTGGCTTTTTAGTAACAACTAATAATCAAAATTTGAATTTTTTCATAATGAATATTAGGTTTTTCGATCTTATTCCTACATTATGAAGTATTTATCGTTTTCGTAGCTTCTTATTCAGAACCATTAATTGAAAATCGGGCTTGAATATGAAAATTACAAAAAAAAAAAAAATTCGAATTTCGCATTGCAATTCGGTTAAAATCGATATCTAAGCAATTTTTTCAAATAACTTTTTTCGGTATCTCCAACGCGAAGCAAAATATCGAGAATTTGACCTTTCCGCGGGATCGCAGTAGGCTGGGTTTGAGGCTGTCACTCGGGCTGAGTATTGCGAAAAGTGCGGCCCATCAAGGTCTACGTCTGTACCATAAATCAAATCTCTGCTTACAAAAATGACTAAAATACAGGGGTGTCTTCATCTTAAGTGTGTCACACTGTAAATATAATATATCTTGACATGCATGTGAAGTGGAATATAGACATATCAACTACGTAACCATCAAAATTGGATCCATCCTATCAAACTTCAAATGTATGAGTGAAATACTAGCAATACCACAGTTGAAAATCCTAAACTATGCTCTAATTGAAAGCCACCTAAGATACGGTTTGGTCGCTTGAGGAAGTGCCTTGAAAAGTCATTTACTCCACTGCAAATACTACAGAAACTTTTCTTGCATTCCGAGGTATTGGATATTCGCCAACTTTATTATTTCAAAGCTGTCGATAGATATCACAGAACAGAAAACTTCACGTATCCCAAACATCCTTACAACACTCGACAAAACAGTCACAGCAAATACCTCTAGCGCGGAAAGAAATTGGTCAACGCTCTTATTCATTCTTAGCCCCAAAATTATACAATACTATTCCTCGGCATATTGAAGAAACCAATATTACATACGAATTAAAAAAATCGCTGTAGTCCCATATCTTTGAACTGGGACGAGAATATCCTACAAACTTAATGTAATTGTCCTCCGGAGATCATCTACTTTCTCCTATTAGATTAGATTATTTTATGGCTAACCTTCCCTTCTGTAATCACTGATATTAATATCTTCCCTCATTCTTTTATGTCCACATTTTAATCTCATTTTAAATTTATTTTTAACAGCTTCATTCATAGTGTATTGTAATCATCAGTCATATGTGTCTCAGTTAACTTGTATATTTTTATTCAATGGTCACTTATATTTATTTTTTCCATTACTGTATTTTAATCTTGTGCTTTTGTTTCCTAAATTATGAATAATTTTATTTATACTATCTTGAGTAATATGAATTACATTGTTTTATTACATATATAAGATTTTATTTTTATTAGGTTTATGTGGTATTATAACATTGTGTTATTATGAACTTTTCAACAAGTTATCTATGCACATTTATTCAATCATATATTTTCTTCAAAACTCCCTATTTCTGCGAATCAAGTGTTCAACACTTATCGCTATGGATACTTTATTCACTGTAACCATCTAAAATTGTATTCATATTGCGAATAAGAATGTATTATTATTATCTATATCTCAACAAATTTAATGTCATTGACTTATGAAAACTATGAAAAATGTTTTTTTACATTTCAACGCGTATACTAGGCGAGATCACAAACTCGTAAATTTGCCCCATATATGCTTGAAGTTGAAATATAGTGATGAAATATTGCATAGTTTTTCCTAGAATATATTGTGTAATGTTCGAATAAACGCTGCTCTAAAACCTTCAAATTCAGTGAGGCATTCAAACACAGCGTTATTGACGCTT
The DNA here is from genome assembly GCA_018342105.1 of Gonioctena quinquepunctata. Lineage (NCBI taxonomy): Eukaryota > Metazoa > Arthropoda > Insecta > Coleoptera > Chrysomelidae > Gonioctena > Gonioctena quinquepunctata. Next base: position 259,111 of record JAFIRS010000128.1, read on the forward strand.
CTTTTGATGTCATATGTCCAATGATTTGGCATTTACTTGAGTTGCCAGTGTCACTTTTTTGTGGATTTTCTGAGGAAATGTAATTCTTTTTCATCCTATGAATAAAACAGAACTTGTGTCAGCATATGTGATATTGAAATCAAAATTAATCGAAGACTCCCATACCCGTATATTAACACCATTACTACATATCCTCAATTCAACTTTCATGAGCTGAATAGTGCCTACACAATGTATATAAAGGAGGAGATCATAAAAACACAAGCAATTATAGACCTATATCTGTTATAAGTAATTTTGCAAAGATTTTTGAAAAATGTGTCAAAAACAGAATGATAAAATTTTTTGACAAACATAGTATACTAATTGACAGACAGTATGGAAGCTCAAACACAGAAAATGCAGTTTTAGACTCAACCAAAAATATTATAAGCTTGATGGATAAATCGAAGAAATTCATGACTGTTTCTCCAGATTTGGCTAAAGCCTTTGTTACGGACTCTCATAACGTACTTCTAGACAAATTATACAATAACGGCATCCATGGCACTTTTGCGAAATTACTTATCACAAAGAACACAAATGGTTAAAATTGATGATGCCCTCAGTGAACCACTTAAAATAACCACAGGAGTACCGCAAGGGGCAGTACTGGGTTCAATATTATTCCTTATATACATCCTCATCTCATCTCATATGCCTATGACACTGCTATGATGTTCAAAGACGAAAATTGGAAAGAAGTCTACAAGAAGGCTGAAATAGGGCTCACTAACATTCAAACTTGGTTATACAATAATAAACTCAGCTTAAATGTAAGCAAAAGCAAATACAGTACTTTCTCCCATTTCTGAAGACCAACCAAAAAACAAGTTGCTAAAAATTCATAAAACTACCTGTGACCATGAAATTTGTACATGCCCTCAATTAGATAAAACATATTCCTTAAAATATCTGGGAGTCATCTTGAACCAACATATGAGATGGGACGAACAGGCTTCAATCCTAACCAAAAGATTGAAACAAATTATGAATAAATTCTACATTCCAAGTGTTTTTTATTACGGACCAAAATTCTATAATTTATTGTCACTCCAACTGAGAGAAATTTCCAATATAAAAAAATACAAAATCAAAATCAAAGAATATATCCTGAATAACCCGATGATTTTCTACTTCTGATGCCGTTTTTCTCTGTCAAATCACTTTTTCTTTGATTATTTTTCCCAACATTCCAAATCTGTCACAAATACTCCTAGCATAGGAATCTCCCGGAAGGATAACAAAACTTGCAAATACATTAATTTTCAGCTGGAAACATATATGAGTCCATCCCAACTAAGGGTAGCATATTACAAGCAGATTTGCTTAGGTGAACCCTATTAGATGGGATGGAGAACATACATTTTATTAAAATTCATTTAAACATTTTTATCACCGCTGTATTACTTACTTGAATAAATTGAATTGAAATTGAAAAAAAAAATTGAAAAAAAATCCAACCACTTTTCTCAACGTTCTAGACATTGTAGTACTTTTTCCAAAATTCAGTGATCTCGCCTGTTGTTTTTTTTTTATCGGAAAAAATACTCAGTGATTGTTTATAAGAAACTGTTCATTTATTAGACAAATAAATTATGAGGAAAAAACGAAATTCTTCTACCTTGTGGAGAATCGTAAAATGACAAAAGTTTTTCCTGATCTCCTGTTTGAATAATAAAGAAAGTAAAAAATCATTCCAAAAAACCCCTGCCTCCCCTTCTTTGAGAAAGAGGCTCATGCTTGAGAAAATTGAATGATATGTTAAGATTGTATTTTATGTAATGTGACTATACTGATGGACAAATCAATTATTATGAATTTGAATTTAGTACCTACCGAGGTACCTACTAAAACATGTTTTATCTCTGCTATTACTACTTCTTTTGATCACCGAAGTTTTTATCTAGCAACATGTTTACGTTTTTTTTTGCAATTTGACTATTTTGAGTTTCATTACCTGTAAAAGGAACTAATTATTGGATCAATGATAAAATTTCCCATACTTCAATATACCCGATTTTTATCAAATGATAAATGAGATTGACGGTTGGCAAAAACCAATTTATTTTGTAATCATGTAGCCTTAACTTGCTTGGAAATAAATGGAGAATGGGATAGCAGGAACAAGGACAATTAAAAGTGATCTCATTTTCAGAAAATTACCGACGTTCATTTGACGTCTTTTTCAGGACTGAAATTACATTAGGGGAGCATACAATCAAACCAAAGAAAAAATTCAAGGGATAAAAATAATACAACAGATTATAAAAAGAACAAATTTACGAACAGGGATATGTTAGAATTGAATAATCAATAAAATGATGGAATATTTCATTGAAAATTCGCATCGTTTTTCCACGAAATAGAAATGGGATTTATCTATTGGTTAGTAGGGTGCCGTTTCATCGGAATTATACTCGTGACTCTCTGTGAAGTGATGTAATGCCAAAGCTGTTTTATTCGATTTGTCTTGAATAATTGTTTCCAATTTCACTCATTCAGTTCATCAGCATCGGCCTGAGTGTATAAATGTTGTCTTTTTTCCGTTTCAAAAGTTTTCCTCCCGTTTGGTTAGGTTCGAAATAATTCAAAGCAGAAAACAAATTGGTTACAATTTCCATTGGGATTTGTAACTTTCATTGTCGTCTATCGGAGAAAAAATTCTGCAGGCATTTACATTGCAAATAATTGGATAGGAAAGCAATGAGGACTACTCATTCTACATGATAGCATTCAGTTAAGGTGGGCGTTAATGTAGTGTTTTTTTATTTCAAGTTGCATCGAGAAATGGTTACACTTTGAGAACTCAAATTTAGTAGGCAAACTCAGAAGGGACTAGAGTACTAGTTGAAAATATTGAGATTGAATCCTTTTCGAAAATTGATATTTTTTTTTTGTCGAAAATTGAAGGAAATATGTCAATGCCTGTTTCATTTTCATTTCAAACGGAAGACCCATGAAAATAGTTCAATTTTCGATTAAAAGCAGATCTCCAGACAATTTTGTTTGGGACATTAACTTGTAATACGAAATTTGCGGCGAATAGCCAAATTCAAACACATAGCGCTAAATAGTTCCTACTTTACCAACATTCTTACTGATTTCTTAGCCCAGCCGTATTCGTATAGAGAGCGCCATTGTGAATTTCATTCATCTACTATATATACTATAATAAAATAGGAATGTGATTTTGTGATAGTGTATTTAGAAGTAGCAAGATAGAGAAGAAGAAAGTTTCGGATTTGGAGATTATTCATAATGGTATCATGGAGAGTAATTTGTATAAATAAAAATCAACAATCAATGACGGAGTCCGGACGTTCACTCTGTATAATTTAACGAAGCTTTTCCTGACTGATAATGGTGCAGATAGACCTTCTGAGGGTAGTGCACCTCTTTGCCAGTTGATTCATTCAATATTTCGAAAATTGTATTTTTTCGCAAGCTTTTATCCAACTTGCCCTGTTTGTTTCTTTGTGATTATTATTTATTTCTCGCTTTCTATGTTTGGGTGAAATTTTGCAAATGAATTTTGATCCACTTCTAGTCGTCCTGTTAACTTTGGCAGGTGTTCATAATTACGGTAATTATGAAATTTTTGTTACAGAAAAAAACCGAGTTTCGTGATTATGGGGCGCTTCTATTCAACATTGGTATGAGGGTGTTTTTTGGGTAGAAGATAATAAATTTTTTGGCAAAATTCATTGATTTAAGATGGCGGCTCCAAGATGGCGAACGATTTTTGCAACTATGGTCCAATTCTATTCAAAATTGGTGTGTCGGAGTTTTTGGGGTCAAAGTTTATGATTTTTTGTCAAAATTCATGAATTTGCGATGACGAATTTTGTGATTATGGCCCGATTCTATTCAAAATTGGTGTGAGGGGGTTTTTGGGATCGAATTATTTGTCAGAATTTAATAAAATGACGAATTTCATGAATTACTAGGAAAATTTGAATAAAAATTATAAAAAAAATTAAAGGCAAGCTTTTTTTTATACAAATGCATTGAAGAGGAAAAAAAATATTGTGACAGACAAGTTTTTATACAAATGCACTTAAAAGAAAAAACATATTTCTTTAATTGTTTGACCTAGGTTATTCAATGAATAACAAATTCATAAGCTCTTTGATATTTGGGTTTTTTAGGGGAATGGGTTTTGTGATTTATAGTCTGGGTTTTTGGGGTCGGAAATTATGATTCCGTTGTCAAAATCAAAAACCATCAGAATGGCCTCTCCAATAACCTTCTTTAAAAAGGCAAATCTGTGTTGCATTGAAAATTACTCTCTGTACAATGCTTGTAACCATTGAACACTCATACACAATAATGAACTGTAACAATTCGCTTTTGAAGTATTGGAACGAAATATGATTTTCACCTCGAAGGTACCTTCTATCTATCTAAGAAGAAATTATGGAAACTGGCTTTTTTCATGTAATTTGTACAGCTCAAGGAGCTTTCAGAGTTATTTTCCTATTGAAATATTTATCTCCATCATGGGGAAAATCATTTTATTTTTGAAAACAAATGAATTTGTCCATTCTGAAATCTGAATAAAAAGTAGATATCTGATATAAGGAACCATTATAATATGCACTCACCTTCACTTGAAATTTTGATATTTTTTTTTTAAATATATGTTGGTTTTTCAATATTACAATAGGGTTATGTTATTATATCTTGCCTCTTCTCTCTCATGTTCTGTCCTTATTCATTGGATCGCTGCCACGTTCGGGTTTTAACGAATCGTGAACCGTTGTTTAGTTAATTGTTTATAACTTTTGCAAAGTGTTTCTCCAGATATTGGTTCCGAACTAAGATTTTCTTAATGCAATTACGAATCGAATGAATAGTCTTAGCTCTAATTTCGGCAAATGGCTCTCGTGAGCCAGACTAATTGCCTCAGCCACGAATGAGAGGACTTCAAATAGAGCATATACGGCATACATAAATTTTAAATTCATTGAAAAGCATCAATGTTAATTTTCAGATATTTTATATTTGTGTGTACATCATTGAGAGAAACTTTTCTAATGAAAATTATCAAACGACCTGAAATTTGTCAATATTTGTATAAAAATGTAATTTTTTTTTCAATCATTGAACATATTGAAACTACTAGAACGATTTCGCCCAACTTCGTTCAATTCGATTGAACAATATCTACAAATTTTGTCTTATCCCATATATATATATATATATATATATATATATATATATATATATATATAGGTGTAATCTAACCCCTTGCACACTCGTAAATGACGAGTGATAATTTTATAACAAATAACAGTGGTTCACAATCTGAAAAAATTAATTTAAAACATGTTTTGTTCTTATTTTATGAACACCCTCATATATTCAAACAAATAATGTTTTGTTTTTTGTAAAATTCGAAAAAAAAAATGAGAAACACCGCCCGCCTAATTTCAGGCGACCTTCTCAGAAAAAAAATTTGGCAATTACCGAGTATGCAATAAACATTTAACTTGATATTTGAATAATGAAAAATGTTGAACTGATTGTGTGGTAAATCTACAAATTGCAGGCTGCCTGAGATATATATTCAATTTCAAAGTGAAGAAAACAACTAACTTAGTTATATCCAAACTAGTGATAAAGTCAGAACTGGTTGACTTCATACTCTGCTTTTAGGCACTCTGAAAAGGAAAAACATTCGCAATTGAATACTGTTTTGAAAATAATTTTGAGACCATTGTAGAGGTTCAGAACACGTGAACTGAACACTGTTGTCAAGCAAGACTCTCGCATGCACGGTTTACAAAGAGATGTCTACGAACTAAAGTTTGTTGGATTCTACCAGTGTTTTCTGATTGGCTGGCGAAGGGAAGATCTTAGGTTCTTAATTACCAACTAATCAGAAAACAGTACGCGATGTGCACTAGAATTAATTTGAACATTGTTTTCTTTGTCATTTAAAAAAAATGCCATTCCATCAACAAATAATTTATATTACATTCATATATCTAGTACTACTTGATTCATAAATGTCTTGTCTTCCAGTCATCAAAATACGTACGGAATAGCTCGGTGTTTAGTTTTAAGACAATAATGTTCAAATTAATTCTCCTGCACATCGCGTACTGTTTTCTGATTGGTTGCTGATTAGGATCTTTGATTCACCAGCCAATCAGAAAACACTAGTAAAATCTGACAAACTTTCGTTCGTAGACAGCTTTGTGATCCCTGTATCTGGGAATCTTGCTTAGCAACAGTGTCCAGTTCACGTGTTCTGTGTTCTGAATCACTACAATGGTCGCGATATATTTTAACGAATCGTGAACAGTCCTAGGATTCGAAACGAGTGCGCACTAGTTCTGCGCAGTTCAAGAACGATTCTTGAACCGTTCTGACATTGAAACCCGAATAAACCTGTCGAAAGAGCTGCCTGATGAGTGAAGTACCCTACAAACGTTAATCAATCACTCCCCAATAACAAAACCGTTAAACCAATGTGACTACACAGCTTTCGTTTTTTCAGCAGAAACATCCACATGTGATATTCGAGGCCCGTACAAAGGCCGACAAAGGATGTGCGAACTCCGGTAACATGGAATGGCGCCTGAACCCCAACTCGGGGTTTTTTCCCCACTCAACTTCGAGGACCAAGAGAGACGTCAGAGAGGCCACCAAGTACATCGAGACTGCCTTGGTGATCGACAAAGCCATGTTTGACAAAAGGAACGGAAGTACAAGGGGCGAGGTGGTGCACGACTCGATACAGGTGGCCAATATTGCTGATTTGTACTTCAGGACGTTGAATACCAGGGTGTCGGTGGTGTATGTGGAAACTTGGCAAGGTGCGTACGGAATATTATTGCAGAAATATTGTGATAATGCAATCATTTCAACTCTAGTTGTCACCGAATTGCATAAAACGAGACTGCCTAGATTTCAATGCCTACGTTCGTAAAATTGTTGCTTCAGTTTGGCTCACATTTGAACAGTTGAAAATTTTAAAATATTAACGCCCAGGATGCGCAAATCGATATTTTAATAATATCCCTAACAACACAAGTACATGCCCTGTACATCCCAGAGATGTACTTCATTTTCTACTAGGACGTCCCTGGGATATCCTTTGTCGGGACGAGGTACATACTAGGGACGTCCCAGGGACATCTATTTCCACCAAAAAGGACATGCAAGGGATGTCCTTTTGGTACATCCCAGGGATGTGCCAAGTCCCGACAATGGACATCAAAGGGACACCCTAGGGATGTTCTATACAGTATGTCTCACTAAGTTGAAACCATATGGAAAACTTTTTTATTATTCATTTTAGGAAAAAAAGTTTTTCTTCATAAAAAGTTTGCATGTTCTAAAATTCAATCATCAGATATCAAATTTTTTCAGTCGTAGACGCGGTTTTAAAAAAAATATGGATTGTACTCAAGAGTAATGTACCTTTATATTCGACAATATCGAACATTCTTATTGAAAAAAGTTTTTCAGAACTAAAAACTACGTTCAAATATGCAATTACATTCATAGACATTGAAAAATTAGGTTATGTTACTTTTTCTATTTTGAATGAACACATTATCACCTTTTCGTTTCTTAATGTTTTCTAACAATTTAGCAATTTAAACACATAATGAATGCATATGCATATATTGTGCAAATAAGAAAATACATACAAAAAGTTGTGTAACTAACATAATATTAATTCTGGAAATAAATGGAAATTTAATGTTTCCTCATTCCACTGATGCCTCGACATATCCACCTTCTCGTTCAATGCATATAATCGTTCTTTCGGCAAATTCACGTAATACATTCCTTATCATTTCTGGAGAAATTTCCTGGCATGTTTCTAAAATTATCCTCTCCAAATGGTCAACATTTTGAAACGGCCCTTCCTGATTGTTTCAAGCAACCCCATAAGAAGTAATCAAGGGGGGTTAAGTCAGGGGATCTAGCAGGCCAAAAAAGAACAGAATATCTGTTAATAACTTTTCCATGGAATGTATGTTCAAGATATTCCCTAACATTTGATGTACTGTGGCATGCGGCACCATCTTGTTGGAACCAAATACATTGACGTTCTTGTAAGGGTAGTTCGTTCAAGAAGTCATTGATGTGAGTTTGTAAAAACTGTAGAAAGCGTTTGGCATTTATAAATTGGCGGAAAAAAAGGTCCTATTAATCTGTTCTTATAAATGCCACACCACACGTTCGTCTTGAATGAATATTGGTCATGAGACTTTATTACAGAATTGGGATTTTCATCAGACCACCAGCAACAATGTTGTGACGAGACAGTTCCATTTGACGAAAATGTTGACTTATCGGAAAAAATTATACGCCTCGTAAAATAAGGGTCCTCTTCTAATTTTCCTTGGATGAGATGGCAAAAATCAAAGCGCCTATCATAATCCCTTTCTTTCAATGTGTGAACGATTTTTGGTTTGAATGGTCTGTATTTATTCAGTTTTAAAATTCTTGCCACTATATCTTTACTCACATTTTGTTGCATCGACGACTTCCTTTTGCGCAATGACAATTTTGGATTTTCTACAACTGACAGCATTACTTCAAACTGCGTATTCTCATCGGCAACCAGTTTTCGTCGTTTTCCATTAAAATGATTGTTAAACTTCCAATATTCTTGAATTTATTTACTATTTTCGTAACAGTTGAATGATTGATATTTTTATTGGGATGTCTGTTATTAAAAATAGTTGCTGCTTCTCTATGCGTTTTATAGTTTTCTCCCACAATCAAAACAATTTCTATTTTCTCTTCACAAGTTAATAACTCTACCATTTTTATGTGTCTTATTAATTCTACGCGTTTGACATTCACTGTCAAACATATCTTGCTCTTAACAAATCAACAAATCATTTCTTTGTCAGTGCATCCTAGATTACACGTAACTACAGTTAAATTGCATTGTTATTGTAGACAAAATAAGAAAAAAATATTTTTCCATGTAAATGGATGTTATCGCATATTTGAACGTAGTTTCCAGTTCCGAACAACTTTTTTCATTAACCATTTTCGATATTTTCAAATATAAAGGTACTTCTTCTTGAGTAAAATTCATATATTTTGACATACCGCGTATACGACTGAAAAAAATTGATATCTGACGATTGTATTTTAGATTTTAGAATATGCAGAATGTTTTATGAAAAATAACTTTTTTCCCTAAAATTAACAATAAAAAAGTTTTCCATAGGTTCCAACTTAGTGAGACATACTGTATATAATTAAAGTAGGAAATCCCAGGAACATCCCCTGGACGTCCTCAAATGTCCTTTTCTTTCATTCATTTGATTTGAAAAATGTAGTGGAAAATATGGAAAAAAAGAAATCCAAAGATTCTAAACACAAAACGAGTTTAATTCAGAAATTAATAAGTCATATTGTGTTGAAATATGATAAAGAAGCGACAAACAGAAACTCATCCTATATACAGTGACCGGCAGAAAGTACGCATCATATGGGATTTTTTTTTAATATAATATTTTGACAAATGTCGATACATGCAATCGCTTCTGCATCAAAAGAAACCCCAAAAGATGTTGTACAGTGCCGTTCGTCTTTTCTTGTTTGGCGAGGATTTTAAAAAAATTAAAAATTATGTCTCAAAACACACTTATTTGGAAAAATATTGAAAAATGTTATTGGAAAAGTTGTTAGGAACGACATTTTATAGCTATGTACAGGTTTGGAAAAAAATCTGAGATAAAAAATAAAAATCAATTTTTGCCATAAAAAAAAATCAATTTGGAAAAATACATTTCTGACAAAGAAACTCATTAGTAAAGCCCAAGAGTAATATTTTGAATAATATTTTGTAAAGATTCACCAGCTACTTCTATTTTATTCGAAGAAAATTTTAAATCTGTGGATTTGCCATGTGTTCAGCTGCTTCATAAGAGGTCAAAGAAATATCTTCAGGACATTATAATCCCGATACTGTTTATTATTGACAAAGAACCATGTATCTACAGAATTTTAATATGAACTTTTTATTAGAACAAAAAATTGATTCAATTTTTTACCTAATTACATTTTATAATAAAATTAGAAGCTGAAATAATTATAAACCAAACAATTTAATGCATACTCGAAAGTTTGTAAATGTCCATTACTCGACGTGTCTACCCTGACGTTCAAACATGTAGTTGTTCGGGATTTCATTTCTCTGGACACATGTCGCAGCATTTGTGGTGTAATGTTATTGATACATTGTCGTATTACTTCTTCTAAATGGTTGATATTACGAAATGGCCGATGTTTATAAACCCTACTTCCAAGGTACCCCCATAAAAAGAAATCCAAGGGCGTCAAATCTGGGGATCTTGCAGGCCACGGGTTATCTGAATATCGTCCTATCCATTTATGAGGAAAGTGTTCGTTAAGCCACGCTCTGACTTCTATGTTCTATGTTCTATGTACTGGCGCTCCGTCTTGTTGGAAAAAAATATCATTCCTTCTTTGCAGCGGTAATCCATGTAAGAAATCAAAAAACACATTATTCAAAAACACTAAATAATTTCGTGGATTAAGGTTGCCCCTAAAAAAGTAAGGCCCAACGATCTGTGTATCTAATATGCCGCACCAAACATAAGTTTTGAAAAAAAAATGACTTTTTGCCTCTATCTTCCAATTTGGGTTCTCATCAGCCCACCATCTACAATTCTGGGAACTGACAGTACTGTTTAATGTAAAAGTCGCCTCATCAGTAAATAAAATGTTTGTAGGAAAATGTTGGCATTCTTCAATCATGCCTTGGAACCAAAATGAAAAATCTAAGCGTGCATCAAAATCTCTATCGAGTAAGGTGTGGATGAATTTTGGTTTGTATGCACGAAATTTATTATTCTTCAAAATTCTTCTCATGGATTTTTCAGATATACCGGTTTGTTCCTGCCTCTCCGATAGTGCCATCCGTGGATTTTCTGTGACCGATAACTAAACATTAAAGGTACCTTCCTCATTAGTAACGGGCTTACTATGTGGAATTTTGTAACGATTTTCCACACTGCCTGTAGCTTTAAATTTGTTTAAAATACGCAACACAGTAGATCCATGGATATTCTTATTTGGATATCTAGCATTGAATATATCTGCTGCTTCTCTGGAACCATGAAAACGCTCACCACATATTAAGACGAGCTCAATTTTTTCTTGCATACTCAGCTTTTCTTGGGGCATCTCTAATTATTGTTAACACACAACAAAATGTAACTTTTACAATGAAAAAAACTATAGAATAAAGACGATAAAAACACCTGGATAAATAATAACACTACTAAATCGTTTGACAACTCTTAATAACACATTGTCATTATTAGTCAATTGTTTCATGGCCTCTTTGATCATGGGGAAATCTGTCGATGCACGCATCAACAATGATAATATTGTATGATTCCAACAATTTGCCAAAAATCAATTTATTTTTTGTTTGAATAAAAAAATCAATTTGAAATTATGTAGATACAAGGACCTTTATTAATAATGGACAGTATCGGGATTATAATGTCCTGGAGATATTTCAGTGACCTCTTATGAAGCAGCTAATACATGGCAAATCCATAGATTTCAATTTTTTTTCCGAATAAAATAGAAGTAGCTTGCGAATATTTACAAAATATCATTTAAAATATTACTGTTGGCCTTACTAATGAGTTCATTTGTCTAAAATGTATTTTTCCAAATTAAAATTTTGGCAAAAAATTGGTTTATATTTTTTTATCTCAGATTTTTTCCAAAACTCGTATATAGCTATAAAATGTCGTTCTAAACAACTTTTCCATATAACATTTTTCAATATTTTTTCAAATAAGTGTGTTTTGAGACATCATTTTAAAATTTTTTGAATTTCCCGCCAAACAAGAAAAGACGAACGGCACTGTACAATGTCTTTTGGGGTTGCTTTTGATGCAAAAGCGATTGCACATATCGATATTCGTCAAAATTTATTAATAAAAGAATTTCCCATATAATGCGTACTTTCTGCCGGTTTCTGCCGGTCTGCAAAGCCTCCTCAATCTGTTTTTTATTGCCAATGGCTTCAGAAAATCCTGTAACACAGATATTATCGCAGGTGGAATTGAATTGACAATGAAAAAAATTACTAATACAGATAGCCCCCCGCTTCAACTATCAGCCCAGTTCTCCTGGTTTGTATGGCACGAATGGACGTACGTTCCATCCATATATAAAATTGGGCGATATTCGTTCCTATGACGTTTCATTTTTCATTTCAAAGTGTTATGTGTTCGATTTCGGGTTTTTCCATCAACTTTCCATTATATCTGGATTTCCTACAGAGAAATCCCATTATTCAATAACTTCCCGTAGGCTTTCCCTTAGAACCTGTGTAATCATACTCCTCTGCAAATTTTCTGTGAATACGCCTCAAAGTTGGAACTTGTTTTCACAAGCTTTTATTTAGTTTCAGTTGTTAGTTCGTTCGTTAGTTAGGGTCAAATCTTGCAAGTGAATTTTGACCAACTCCTAGTGGTGCGATTGATTTGAAATTTGGCAGGTGTTCACAATTCCGGTGACAATGCATTATGGAATTTTTGTTAGAGAAAAAAACAAAATGGCGGCTCGAATATTTGTAATTATGGTCCGATTCGATTCAATATTGGTATGTGGGGGTTTTCGGGATCGAAGATGTTGAATTTTGTTGTTAAAATGCCTAAATTTGAAATGGCGGCTTCAAGATGGCGAACGATTTTTTTTATTATGGTCCGATTCGATTGAAAATTGGTATGTGGGGGTTTTCGGCGTCGGAGATTATTAAATTTTGTCAAAATTCATGAATTCAAAATGGCGTCTTCAAGATGGAGGACGAGTTTTGTGATTATGGTCTGATTCGATTCAAAATTGATATGCGGGGTGGTCGGATATTTTGAATTTGTTGTCCAAATTTATAAATTCGAAATGGCGGCCCTAAGATGGAGGAGAGTTTTCTGTTATGGTCATATTTCATTTAAAAATGGTTTGTGGGGTTTTAGTTGGAGATTATAATTTTTTGTCAAAATCTATAAATTCAAGATGGCGACTTCAGGATGGCGGACGATTTTGTGATTATGGTCAAATTATATTCAAAATTGGTATTTCAGCTCAAAATTCATAGGTTAAGAGACCATGTAATAACGATGCTTTATTAGAAATGAACAGATTATGGCAAACTAACTAAAAGCAAAACATAAACCAAGTAATAAAAAACCTTTCCAAAGTTAAGCTTTTATTCGAGCCGTGTACTAAAACGTTAAAAAAATATTTAAAAAAATTGGAAGACAAGCTTTCATTTATACAAATGCATCAAAGAGGAAATAATATTGTATTTCATTGTTTGATCTAGGCTATTCTGTGAGTAACAGATTCAAAATGTTGCTGCGCAAGATTACCTATTTTGTATCCGCGGCAAGATTTTGAATCTGTCACTCACAGAATAACCTTGATCAATCAATGAAATAAATTATTCCTTCCTTTTGAGTGCAATTGTATAAATAAAAGCTCGTCTTTCATTTGATTTTATTTAATAATTTTTGTTTCAACTTTTCAGTTCTGTTCTTATCAACAAGGTTGTGTTTTTTTTTTGTTCATTTATTTTTTATTTTTCGGTATTTATAATGTTAAATAACTAGGTGAGTCATTTCTATCTTATTTGTTTTTGAATTTTGACCAAAAAGTGATAATCTCCGACTCCGAAAACTCCTTAATACCGATTTTCAATAGAATCGGACCGCAATCACAAAACTCGTCTGCCATTTTGGAGCCGCCATATAATTTTTCTTCTTTAACAAAAAAAATCATAATCTCCGACCCCGAAAACCCCAAATATCAATTTTGAATAGAATCGGAACATAATCACAAAACTCGTCCACCATTTTAGAGCCGCCATATTTAATTTTTGATTTTTAACAAAAAAAATCATAATCTCCGACCGCAAAAACCCCTAAATATCAATTTTGAATATAATCGGACCATAATCACAAAAATGGTCCACCATATTGAGCCGCAATTTTGTTTTTCTCCTAACAAAAACTTGGTAATGCATTGTCCCGGAATTATGTACACTTGCCAAATTTCAAATCAATTGGACGTTTAGAAGTGGGTCAAATTTCACTTGCAACATTTGATTACCGACAGACACACAAACAGACACCGGAACATGTGAAAATAACAATAAAAGCTTGTAATTGTGAATATAAGTTTGAGTCATCGCTGACAATGATTTAATATTTTTTGTTCAATTATTTGATTTCAAAAAGCTTATCGCGCGAAGTGTTCATAAAAGTAGGTACCAATTAATTTGATTGGGCAGTGATTGGTTGGTAAGTAAAAACTTTTGGACGTATTAGTTTCATTACAATTCGCGCGACAAGCTTTTTGAAACCAAATAATTCAACAAGAAATAATCAAATCATTGTCAGCGATGACTTAAACTTATTTTTTACGTTTTAGTACACGGCCCAAATAAAAGCTTGTCTATAAACAGTTTTTCATTTGTTATTTTATTATATATTGAAACCATCCAAACACGTTTCTGTAGCGCTTTGTTTCCTCTTCTTGTTTGACGATGAAAATTACATTTTCCGTCTTCAATTAACTTCGTTCCACGAAAATTTTTTTGTACGCTACTCAAACTGACATCCGTTGCCAATAATACACTCTCCTGAACTTCTTCAAAGTTTTTTAATGGTTCATTATTTTCTATGCAGATCTCATTGTCAAAAAATTTCCATAGAACCACGTTAATTTTAATTTTATGCTGCTGAAATCGAGAAGAGGAGAAAATAATGATGTAGTTAACATTTATTCAGATATACAATCTGGAGAAACATTTGAACAGAAATAAGGATTGTGATATAGATGGTTTTGAAAATGATCCAGGAAACAATAAAAGTTGGCTTCTTGCGAGAAAGATTCATTGAAAATCATCAAGTTATCTGGTGTTATTGAGATGTGGTATAGAAATAAAGTTTAGCCATTTTCAATTGCAGAAGCTGCTTTTATAAGGAGCAAATCAAAAACTCACTTCGCTAACACGAGCGTATATGCGAAGTTACGGAACGAAAAATAATGTGTTATACTCGTAAACATTCTCCGTCGGCAAACGGAAAATCAAAAGAGGCGACAGTCAACGTGGGTTTGAGTGACAGGTGTCTTGTTTAGCCTGAGCCAATCAAAACGGAACGCAAGCCAATGATAATGCTTGTAGGTGTGTCCATACGTTGTGGGCCAAGAAAACTGATAAATCACGAGTTATATTTGTGTTTGAAGAGGTCTGAATGAATAAAATCCAGTAGCGTCTCTGGTCTGGGATCGAAATAGGTTTTAAAATGTTCTATAGCTCTGTTGTGTTTTGTTGGAAAATGTGGATTCCTAAAAATTCAGCAGCTAATCAAAAACCAGTACGTGATGACAGCTCTGCCTCATCATCACGTATTGATTTTTGATTAGCTGCTGAGTAAAAACTTTCCATTCCCCATCATTCAACACCCGATCAGAAAACATTACGCCGCGTAAGCTCGGAAGCTTAAGGTTTTTCGAACGGAATGTATCTTGGTGCCTGCTCTTTATTATACCACTTAAGTCAGTTTTCTATACAGGGTGATTCAGAAGTAATTTGACAAACTTCGAGAAGTGATTCCGCACGATATTCTAATATGAATTGTCCGAATAAATATATGTCTGAAAACGCTTCGTTTCCAAGATACGAGGTGTTGAAATTATATTTTTATTTTCGTTTTTTTCAAATAACTTTCGAAATACTGACCTTAATTGAACGAAAATTGGTATTGAGAGGTGTGGAATTCGAATCTGATGTTATTATTGCTCTTACTCGTAGGGGGCGCCACCTACACGTCTTTCTCTTTTTTGAAGATTCATAACTTTTTGAGCGTACTTCTAGCACATGTTTTCGTAAAAAAATCAATTCCTCTTTCATATCTACGTAAAAAGGCTACCCCTGTTACGAGTCGCTATAAGCAACCGTTTTCTAGATATTTGGACTTGAAAATTTCAAGTCGATTGTTTGATTATCGATGCGTTTTGAAGTTAGTACCATTATTTTGCATTCTTCACAAGAATGCTTAGGAAATGAATTTGACGTTTAAGTAAGTAGTTTTGTTTTTTGTAGGGGGCGCCACCTATTCTATTCATTTTTACTCGTTTGAAACAGTTATTTTTGTATCAAGGGTGCAAAATCTGTATTTGTTCCAATGGAATTTGCAAGAAATATCATCATTTCATTTCAAGAAATTTTGAATATGTAGAATAAAATAAAATAAAGGAAACTAAATTTTATTCAAATAAATTGTTCAAAAGTGTCCACCTTCAGTGAAGATACAGGCATTCAGTCTTCTAGTCATTGGATCTCGTAACCGCTCAAAAATTATTCGTGTGTTTCTTATTGTTTCACAGGCGTATACTATTAGGTTTCTAAGATCTTCCTCGTTTGCTACTGGAATTTTATAAACTAGTGACTTCGAATGTCCCCAAAAATAAAAATATAGCGAGTTTAGATCTGAGGACCTTGGTGCCCCCCGCCTGGTTAGGTTCTTCTACACCCCTTCCGATCCATCGATATGGATAGGCAGTGTTAAGGAATTCCCTGGCTACAACGATAAAATGGACCGGAGCCCCATCATGCATAAACCACATGCGGATACGAATTTCTGATGGTACATTCTGAAGTAGTCACGGCAATTCATTTTCTAAAAAGTATCTGTAAGTTGCGCCATTCAGTCGGAACGGAAGAAAGAAAGGACCTATCAAGTAATTATCAATTATTGCCGCCCATTCATTTACAGAAAATTGATACTGATAATGTCTTTCACTAACTGCGTGCGGATTTTCCAGAACCCAAACATGGTTGTTATGAAAGTTTGTGAAAGCATTTCGGGAGAAGTTTGCCTTGTCCGTGAAGAGTACATATCTCAAAAATTGAGGATTTCCAGCCAATTCTCTCAAAAATCACTGACACATAGTAATGCGTTGGGGAAAGTCTCCTGGCAAAAGAGCTTGTACCCTTCGAATATGGTATGGATAAAATTGTTGATCGTGGATAATTCTCCAAACTGTGGACTGAGTAGAATTGAGAGCTTCAGCAATTATTCTTGTACTTGTTTCTGGATTCTCCTCGAGAGCGTTCAAAACAGCTTCTTCCAATTCTGGGGTTCGGACTGCTCGTGGTCTCCCAATAATATCAGCTGCCCTCTTAAAGCTAACTGTTTCTGCCCAACGACGGTGGAGACTGGTAAATGTTGGAGCTGAAGGCAGCATTCGATTAGAAAATCGCTCCTGGTAAATACGTCTTGCTTCGCGTGAATTGCCATCCGCAAGATCATAAACGAAATGCATATCGGTTGAATGAGCATTATTGTTTAAATAATCATTTTTTTCAAAATTAGTGTTTTAAAACTTACAGAAACTTTAACAAAGCAACAAAACGTTTAACTGTCACATAATATGTAATTACTTAAACGTCAAATTCATTTCCTAAGCATTCTTGTGAAAAATGCAAAATAATGGTAATAACTTCAACACGCATCGATTATAAAATAATCGACTTGAACTTTTCAAGTCCAGATATCAAGAAAACGGTTCCTTATAGCGACTTGTAACAATCGTAGCTTTTTTACGTAGATATGATAGAGGAATTGATTTTTTTACTGAAAAGTGTGCTAGAACTACGCTCAAAAAATAAAAAGGCGTCTAGGTAGCGCCCCCTACGAGTAAAAGCAATAATAACACGAGGTTCGAATTCGAACCTCAAAAAACCTCCCAATATCAATTTTCGTTTAATTAAGGTCAGTATTTCGGAAGTTATTTAAAAAAATTAAAATTGAAATAAAACTTTAACACCCTGTATCTTGAAAACGAAGCGTTTCCGGACATATATTTATCCGGACAGTTCATATTAGAATATTGCGAGAAATCAGCTCCTGAAGTTTGACAAAGTACTTTTGAATCACCCTGTATACGTCTTTCTTCCTTGTTTACCTACGTGAACTAGCTTCATAAGTATCCTAGTTATAATCACTGAAGATGCAATCTACATGAACACTCGAATAAAGAATAGAACTCTGTAAAACCACCTTTATACCCAGAATAACATTAATTTTCAAGGTGCGAACCAAGCTACAATAAACGCCAAGGAAGACATAGGCAAAGCACTTTCCAGTTTCAACGATTACACCGCTAGGAAACTCTTCAAGATAGACAAAGATACCACGCAACTTCTGACAGGTGAACTATTCGCTGAGGCAGGTATGGCTGTACCCGCAACAGTGTGCACATCAAAGTCTGTTGGGATAAGCGTTGACATCAATACCTATGAACCTCATTTGCTTGGTGGAACAATGGCTCACATGATAGGTATGTTTCTTCCACAGAATATTTTTCTTCGTCTTATGAGAAAGTAAACATAACTTTCTCCTTATCGACAGTTGGAAGCTATCATTTATTTATCAATTCATTTACTCAATAATTCATTTATCAATTTGTTCATGCGTTCGTTCGAAATCCAAACATGAAATGTATAATAATAATAATAAATAGGTTTATTCACGAATTTTTACAAATAGAATTTAAAAATACACAGTATTAGTATAGATACGATTGGTGAATAAACAATAACAAATCACTGAAGCAGTCATTGAGCTGCTTGTGCGTGACATTCAAAACTAAAATTTATAACTTTGAATATAAATAAAATACTAAAGAATAGAATATGATGATGATGGTGCAAAAACATAGACAAGTTCGTGTTTTGGCGTCATTTTCGGTAGGTATGTTGTCACATTCGGTATATTGTCACCCCCGTTTTTTTCATCTCAATAGATTATGAAAAAAACCACGGTAATTTTCCATAATCCATAACTTAAGCTTACTTTTATACCGCTGAAAGTTTGAGATACTTTTTATGTCTGATGGTAACAGTGAAAAAAGTCTGGGCGCTACATAATTTGTGTTTCTTTCGCCAATTGTTTTTCCACTTCGAGGATAAAATAACTTATCATTTCATTTCGTATTGTGAGTATGCTTATGATACTCCAGTAATATTTCACCTTTTTTTTAATAGCAGAATTTTTAAACAGAAAAGTTTACTATTATTTGAGTTTCTCTATATAACTATCAGAAAAATAGCTGATATTTTTTTCAAAAATAATTTTCAAAATCCATTTTGGTTAAACATTCATTTTATCTAAAAAATAGTCCAAACCAGTTACAAAATGAATTCAGCTTTTTCCAACCACACTGTATATTATATCGAATATTTTATTAATTGAAAGAAAAAAACGGACACTATGGTGAATGAACAAGTATCATTCCAAATCGATTTTAAACAAGTTCTATAATTTATATAAGTCAAATGCTTATCCGTTCATTAACAAAATATTTGAAACTACTAATTGAGAAAATAAAACAATAATGAAAAAATGAATATTGGTTGAATGAGCACGTTCAACGAAACTGGATGAATGATTCATAAAGTTTTGTAATTCTTTACACACACAGGATATAAAATTAATTTGATTTCAATAATGAAACTGTGAAATTATGTTTGGTATAGATTTGCATTACAACAATAAATAAAAATATTTCGGAATGTTTTCCGCAGTGATAGAAGTCTAGTTTTTATCCATAATACAAATATCTGAAGATTCTATACAGTAGGTCAGAAACCAAGGCCAATTCAATTTATGTTTTGAAATTGATAACGAATTGCCATACTCAAATAGATGAATTGAAATTTCATATAAAACATCTTCACATATGCCGAAGTGATACCAATCACAAATTATAGCTTACTTATTTGTCACTGTTACTGTTGCTGGATTCCACACAAAATATTTTTATCAACCGATTTTTAAATGTTGGGTATTAATTTCCAATTTCTTTACTGTTTTCTTAGTTATTAATCAGTTGTTATTTTTTGTAATTGGATACCGACTTTCCTTTAACGTGCACTTGATTCTAGATAAAACATGCTTACAATTACAATTTGAATTTATACAATTGAATTATTTCTATTTGATCGATAACTAAATTTTCATCTACATACCGAGCTGTGTACATAGTTGAGTCGAGTTGAGTGATGGAACTTGTATTCTTGAATGAGTTCCGAGGTTTGAATGAGATAGAATTAATAAATTTCTGGCTTTTTATATCCTCCTAGTGGATTACGTTTTTCTCCATGCATGGCCATTAGCGGGTAGTGATGACAAGTTTTATGTCTTCAATTTATAATGTTAGACTCTGAGGATGATTAAAAAAACATGGTTCATTACTCTGCTCATAGTTCATCAGCGGTTCAGATGGGATTGAACACATATGGTAATCATTATTTCTTTCGTAGCTGAAGTGTTTAGAGTGCATTATGTGCTCGCGAGGTGATAAATGGCCCTTTTTATACATTGACGATTTTTTCCGCCGACGGAAATTTGCAATTTTTTTAACAAAAACAAAAAAATTAAAACGGCTTTAGGAGGAGGAGGAGGTTCTCTAGTCGACGAGTATATTATTTTTTTTATGTATGACCCCGCATAGCTTTTTACTGAGACGTCCGATTCCGATAGTTCTTTTTTCAGTGGATAAGGTGTACTCCGAAGTTGGTCCCATTTGAATATAAAAGATGAAATTCACCCCTAAGGGTAGCAAAATGAAGGATATTGATCACTCACCCTCTGAATTCTGGT
Organism: Gonioctena quinquepunctata; assembly: GCA_018342105.1. Classification (NCBI taxonomy): domain Eukaryota; kingdom Metazoa; phylum Arthropoda; class Insecta; order Coleoptera; family Chrysomelidae; genus Gonioctena; species Gonioctena quinquepunctata. The sequence goes on from JAFIRS010000128.1 coordinate 279,855, forward strand.
CCGTCAACCGATTCTATCAGGCATAACTTTGTACTGGGTTCTTCGATTTGGATGATTCTCTGTTTATCAGATAGGGCATACCTCATAGTTGATCATATTTGAATTTCGAATGGAATTAGTCACCGTTGGGGGTAGAAAAATAGGGGATAATTAATTTTTCACTTGTGAACATTGGCACTCATATTAAGTTGACATTGACAGATCGCTACTGTCATTATATTTGTTCTCCTACATCCGTCACAATCATTATATTCTATGAGAGGATGAGATGATATACAAAGTAATGAAAAAAACTAACCAGAACAACAAAAATAATGTATATTACAACAAATAGTAAAAGTAGATAATCCTATTATTTAACTGGTAATAGTTGAAGTGAGGTGGGTAAGTAAGTATTTTGGAAGTAATCAAAAAACAAGTGAGTAGTAAACAGTAGATTTCAGCGACAAAACATTGGAAAATAAAAACTTTTCAACAAAAAATTAAACCGACGGAATACGGAACTGAAAAGTAAAAAATAAAATAAACCTTCTTAGTCTCAATAACTAAGCTCCTAAACTGATGAAACCAACTAATTTTGAGTCGGCGCCAAACGAACGATCAACGAAGATCATTAAATTACTTCAAAAAAATTATCAGAATGTTACCACGCAACGCGATGCCATCATTTCACGCCTTACCTAATTCATTTGCTTGTTTGTTTAGCGCCGCTTAGTTATTGAGACTAAGAAGGTTTATTTTATTTTTCACTTTTCAGTTCCGTATTTCGTCTGTTTAATTTTTAACCGACGAAACCAAGAAGGAGGAGGTTCTCTAGTCGACCCGTATTTTTTTTCCATCATTTTTTTTTATGTATGATCACGCATAACTTTTTACTGAGGCGTCCGATTCCGATAATTCTTTCTTCAGTGGCCAGGGTGTACTTCTGAAGTGGTCCCATTTGAATTCAAAAGATGAAATCTACCCCTAAGGGTAGCAAAATGAAGGATATTGATCACTCACCCTCTGAATTCTGGTCCGTTAACCGATTCTATCAGGCATAACTTTGTACTGGGTTCTTCGATTTGGATGATTCTTTTTTTAATAGATGAGGTATACCTTATATTCAGATTTCGAATGGAATTATATACCCTAACGGGTAGGAAAATAGGGAATAATTGATGTTTCACTTATGAACATTGGCACACACATACGTAGTTGACAATGACAGATCGCTACTGACATTATTTCTGTTCCACATCCGTCAAAACAATTATATTCTATGAGAGGATGGAATGATATACAAAGAAATGGAATGAACTAACCAGAACAACAAAAATAATTTATATTACAACAAATAGTAAAAGTAGATAATCATATTATTTAACTAGTAATAGTTGAAGTAAGGTGGGTAAGTAAGTATTTTGGAAGTAATCATAAAACGAGTAGGTAGTAATTAGTATATTTTAGCCATAAAATTGAATAAAACTTTTAACAAAATTAAACCGATGAAATACGGAACTGAAAGTAAAAATAAAATAGACTTTAGTCTCGTAACTAGCTCCTAAACTAATGAGTAACTAATTTTGAGTCGGCGCCAAACAAACAATCAACGAACATCATTAAATTACTTCAAAAATTATCAGAATGTCACCGGCAACTCCCATGCCATCATTTTACGCCTTATCTAATTCATTTCTTGTTTGTTTGCGCCGACTCAAAATTAGTTACTTACATTAGTTTAGGAGCTAGTACTGAGACTAAGAAGGTTTATTTTATTTTTTACTTCTCAGTTCCGTATTTCGTCGGTTTAACTTTTTGTTAAAAAGTTTTTATTCATTAAAAAGTTTTTATTTGGTAATAGCTCAAAAACTATTGATGATAGAGAAAATTAAAAAAATAGGTTCTTGAAGAGAAGGAAATTTTCCACGAGAGAGTTATTACTCTCGGAATTCTATCTCAATAATTTTAAATCAACGTTGGAAATAGGGCTCCGCGTGGGCGTTAAATGCAGGAGTGCAGCACTTCTCGAGAGAGAAAGCCATGCACAAAATATTTTTTTATACTATTAAATATGAAAATAAAATAAAAGAAACTATAGTATCCTTTGAACACTTGAAATAATGTAATTTCGTTAGAGAAAAAATACATTAGATTTTGATAATGTGAGGCTATTGTTAATTAAGGAGTTTTTTTGGAACCGCCGATTTTATTAAAAACCGAATTGTTCACAGAACGACTCCATAATTGTATTGCTTCCTGAAGCACATTTTACATGTTTACTCGATAATATCACGCTATAAAATTGTTTATTATGTTAATTATAAATTTCCGAAGTTACCAAAATATGAGAAATCGAGTAAATATTGTCAATTTTTTCAATTGATAGTTCACATTATTATCAGTTTTATGTCTGACAAAGGCACTTTACAACGTTAAAAAAAAATACGCTATATGTTCATAAAATATTTATAAACGGATAGATAAGTTGAATATTTTTCAAAAACTGTTTTTTTTGCATTATATATGATTATAAAAAATGTAATGTCAATCAAAGTTTGTTTACAACTAATTGTTGAGTAAATAAACAATTAATTATTAATAAAAAATTTATAAGTATAATAACCAATTATTAATTAAAAAAAAACAATATATTATTTAAATAATAAAAAAAATATACAATTAAAAAATTATTGAGATTTTTTTATTTATTTTTCAATCTTAATAAATTCTTAGAACCTATTCAACATATCCATTTGATTATAAATATTTTATAAACAAACTGCATTTTTTTTACGTAAAATGCCATCGTCAGTCATAAAACTGAAATTTATAATTAACAAAATAATCAATTTTCAAACAATTTTATAGCCTGATATTATTGAGTACACATGTTAAATATGCTCCAGGAAGCAAAAAAATTATGGAATCATTATGTGAACAACTATTTGGGTTAAAATAAAATCGGCGGTTCCAAAAAAATAACTTGATTAATAATTGCCTCACATTATTATCAAAATTAAATGAAAACATTACTTTCCAACGAAATTACTTTCTTTCAAGTGTTCAGCTGATACTATAACTTCTTTGTATTAAAAAAAAATCTTGATAAAAAAGTGTCTTCATATTTGGAATACATTGCTAGTGTGGCATACGCTGAAAAAGTTTTTTTTTTCGTTGAAGCGATTGAGAACTTGGCTGCGATCGACGATGCAACAGGAGCAGTTGGTTGGATTAGGTCCACTTCATGTTCATAGAGATGTGCAAGTAGATGTTTTAAATGTTATTGAAAGGTTTGCAAATAAGAAACACAGGATACTGGATTTCATTTTGTGATTTTTATTTTTATTTCAACGAAAGCAATCTTTGTTTTTGTACCTATATTTTTTTATTTTATTACATTTTGTATTTTGTTTGAATTTGAATGAAAAAATCCTTTTTTGTACCTATAAGTATATAATGTAACGAACCTAGGCCGGACCTGTCGCCTCACATGTTGCCATCGACAGCGATGAGATCATCCCCGGAGATATTCGAGAACCATCCAGTCGTTCTTGCGCGGAGAACAACGGTCAATATTGGAAACAATTGGAACATGCCGTCGCCAACTGCCGGAATTCGAAAGATCGGGAATGCTGTATCGGAGATAAATAGGCGACCCTCAAGTGGAGTCGAAACAGTCTGAACGAGCCCATATGATCGAGCTATTCAGTGGCGTAGTAATATAAATTAAGTTGTAGATTAAGTGTTAAATAAATTAGTTAAACCAAGTTAAGTTTATTTACGTTACAATTGGTGTCGGAAGCGAGATTTTGAAAATAAACAAGTGATCGTGGAGTGGATAGTCAGAAAAATAAATTGATAGACCTTTTTGTACGCCAAAAATAGACAGTGGCCCGGTTTTCGCGAAGTGGACAATTGTGCGGGAATATAAACTGCTACACTGTTCGCGTGAAACAGACAATAGACTGGTGGCCCGTGGAAAAAAATTCGCGAAGTGAATTTTAACAAACTGATAAACTTTTCGTGTAAAACAGACTGATACCTCGTCAAAGACAAAATGTGTTCAAGAAAAGTGGCCTTGCGGATTTGAAGGTAGGAATTGAAACAGGAATTGGAGGAAAGGGAACTGGAAACAACAGGTAAAAAGCAAGTACTCCAGGAAAGACTTGCAGAAGGACTTATACAAGAAGGTGAGGACCCTGAAACATTTGTTTCGAAGTTCCCGGAGGCGATTTAAGTTTGGTAATGAATAAACTCGAAGAAACTACCAAATCCGTGAAAGAAGAACTGCAACAAAATTCGAGGACTTGAAGAAAATGCTAGAAATCTGGAAGAGAAGCTTGAAGAAAATTCGAGAAATCTGGAAGAGAAGCTTCGAGAAAATTCAAGAAGCCTGGAAGAGAATGCTAGAAATCTGGAAGAGAAGCTTCAAGAAAATTCTAGAAATCTGGAAGAGAAACTTCTAGAAAATTCAGAAGCCTGGAAGAAAATGCAAGAAGCCTGGAAGAGAGTTCCTGGAAAACACAGAAGGCCTAAAAAAAAGAATTGTGTGGTGTGGCTAATTTTCTAGAAGGAAGAATGGGAACCGTTGAGACAGAGATAGATAAAATGAGGGCAAAATGAACACGGAGGTAGATAAAATAAAGGAAACGATCAGTAAGCTGGAAAAACGAATTAATAGTGCGCCCTCCACAGAGATGGTTAACGAAAATGCAATGCTGGACTTGAGTTTGAACTTGGATAAAGTTCAAGAGGGTATAAAAGATGTCAAGGTCATTTTGAAATAGGAAGCTTTCCATGAAGCCGCCTCAATTCGACGGAAAAACTCCATGGGAAAATTACCGCCGACAGTTTGAAGCAGCGGCCAAAGCAAATGGATGGAATGCAGGGGAAAGAGCTGTAGCACTAACACTTGCATTACGTGGAGAAGCGACGAATATTCTACAAACTCTTACCGCCCAAGAACAGGAGGACTATGATCAGCTGATTAAACATCTAGAATTACGATATGGCCAGGCCCATTTGGAACACGTATACCACTCCCAACTGAAAAATCGCTGCCAGAAATCGGGCGAATCCTTACAAGAATTCGAAGCTGACATTGCACGCTTGGTTCGTCTCGCATATCCAGCCACACCGGAAAATGTAATGGAGCGATTAGCGGTTCAGGCATTCTTGGATGGACTCCGCGACCAAGAAACAAGACAAGCGTTGACACTAGCTCGTACACGCACTGGCACGCGCTTTGGAATTCGAGGCAGCGAAACAATCTTGCAAAAGCCAGAGTAAAGTCCGAATGATTGAGGAAGACTCACAGGAGCCTACTAATTGGGAAGCTGCCATAAGGAAAGTGATTAAAGAAGTTTTGCCTGAGAAAAGACAGATAAGATGCTGGAATTGTGGCAAAATTGGACATGTGCGTAGCAAATGTCCAACATTCAAAACACGACTCCGATGCAGGAAAACTAAAGAAGGTCGACGAGAAGGGGCAATCGTCGGCCTGTGTCCAGCAAGCCCCGGTTAACAACGCATATGTCGCTATCCTGAAACGACAGAACAGAGGTGTTTTCGTAGACGGTCTCATCAATAACGAGCCTTGCACCATGCTGCTAGATACAGGTGCGACTAGGACAATTCTCGGACCTTCCTTTGCCAGAACACCGGAACGAATTGAACCGACAACTTGGAAGCTACGCACAGCAACAGGGGAGCCAGTTACTGTATATGGCGAGCTACCGATTGAAATAATTTTGGGCAGCACTAAAGTGAAACATCAGGCACTCGTAGCGGACATCGAAGACGATGCAATCATCGGAATGGACATCATGAATTCCAGAGGGTTTGAATTGGATTTCAAAGACGGCGTCCTACGTGTCAACGGAGAAGAGCTGGTACTTCATGGGAGAAGTGAAGAGTTGATCCGTGTGCTGTTGGCTGAAGATGTAAGCGTACCTGAGAGGGCTGAAACCATCCTGGAGGCTCGCCTGGACGGGAGTACGAGCAGTGGAAACGTGGTGATGTTCGAGCCCAAACTTCATGATGAGAAAATTGGACGAGGGATTGCACTAGGGAAGACCTTGTTGCGTGCTGACAAATTTGTGCCCGTAAGGGTCATGAATGTCAATTATTTTCCAGTGACCTTGAAGAAAGGAACAATATTGGGGCACTGCTCGCCAGTTTCCTCAGTGATCCGGAGTGTACGAGGTACGATTAGCCAACCCAACAACTTGCCCACAGAACTAGAAAAATTAGTTGCCATCTCTTCCAAAGATATAAAACCAGCTCAACAGCCCAAACTAAGAGATTTAGTTAAGAAGTACCAAGACATCTTCGATACCGGACAAGGAAAAGGAGGTCAAACTAATGTGGTCCAGCACAAGATTGATACTGGGGGTGCCCGACCGATCCGGCAATCAGCAAGAAGACTTCCTCTTGCCAAGAAGGAAGAGGCTGACAAAATAGTCAGCGATATGGGAAAGAAGGAGTTATCGAACCATCTGACAGTCCCTGGTCCTCCAGTCGTACTGGTGAAGAAAAAGGATGGATCGACACGCTTTTGTAGACTATCGCCAACTTAATAATGTCACGAAGAAGGACAGTTACCCTCTCCCGAGAATAGATGACACCCTAGACACGTTGGCTGGTTCCACGATTTTCTCGACCCTTGATCTGAAGAGTGGATACTGGCAAGTAGAACTGGCTCAGGAAGATCGAGAAAAGACTGCTTTTACCATCGGCTCAGGATTGTGGCAGTTCACCGTTATGCCATTCGGGCTCTGTAATGCTCCCGCCACATTCGAAAGATTGATGGAGACAGTGCTGAAAGGACTCTCATGGAACACGTGTCTAGTGTATCTCGACGACATAATTGTGGTCGGCAGATCGTTTGAGGACCACGTGAAAACTTGGAGGAAGTATTCCTGCGACTGAGGAACTCCGGATTGAAGCTGAGCCCTAAGAAATGCCATCTGTTCCAAAAGAAGTACGATACCTCGGCCACGTTGTCTCTGGAGAAGGAGTAGCAGTGGATGACCAGAAGATCAAAGCTGTTAAGGATTGGCCCATCCCAAAAGACATTCACCAACTTCGAAGTTTCCTTGGTTTATGCACATACTATCGCCGATATGTGCTGGGATTCGCCAACATCGCTAAACCACTGACCAGGCTCACGGAAGGCCAAACAAAGTTCCAGTGGTCCGAAGAATGTCAAGATTCATTCAGGAAGCTGAAAGGAGCTTTGATCAACGCACCTATACTGAGCTATCCCCTACCCAAAGGGAAATTCATTTTGGATACGGACGCCAGCAACGTGGGACTTGGAGCTGTCCTATCTCAGATCCAGGAGGGACAGGAGAAGGTCATTGGTTATTTCAGCAAGACGCTTAGCAAACCAGAGCGCAATTACTGTGTCACCAGGCGAGAGCTGTTAGCTGTTGTAAAGGGAGTGGAACACTTCTACAAGTACGTGTATGGAAGAAGATTCCTGTTGAGAACTGACCATGCAGCTCTCAAATGGCTCTTACAGTTCAAAAATCCTGAGGGTCAAGTAGCACGTTGGATCGAGAGACTCCAGGAATTCGATTTCGAGATCGAACATCGAGCCGGAACTAGCCATAAGAATGCAGATGCCTTGTCGCGAAGACCATGTCCAGATGATTGCTCACATTGCCGACGAGCAGAAGAGAAAGAAGCAACACTTTGTAGAACCGCGGCAATGGATGACAACTGGAAGACAGCAAGATCCAGAAAGACCAAGAGAGAGATTCCGACCTTGGCTTAGTCGTCAGCTGGAAGAAGGGCAATCGAAGACCATCATGGCAGGAAGTCGCAGGTTACTCGCCGGCTGTTAAGTCCTATTGGGCACAATGGAACTCTCTTATTCTGGACAATGGGATCCTGAAACGTGTGTTGGAGGCCGATATTGGTGGGGAAGACAGACGCCAAATAATTGTTCCCAGGAACAGAAGAGAGAAGTGCTGCGGGAAATCCATGATGGAGTCGCCGGAGGACATCTGGGAGTGACGAAGACCCTGCAGAAAGTGAGGCAACGGTTTTACTGGGCCAATTGTCAAGCTGACGTCCAGGACTGGTGCAGGAAGTGCGCTGTGTGCGCTGCTAGCAATGGACCTCGAATACGACCCAAGGCATTGATGCGTCAGTACAACGTAGGCAGCCCGTTCGAGAGAATCGCCATTGACATCGCCGGCCCGTTTCCCGTATCCGACCACGGGAATAAATACATCCTTGTGGCAATGGACTACTTCAGTAAGTGGGCGGAAGCCTATGCCCTGCCCAACCAGGAAGCCATCACCGTCGCCGACGTCTTGGTGAAAGAGTGGATATGTCGATTCGGTATTCCAATGGAGCTGCACTCGGATCAAGGCAGAAATTTCGAATCCAACCTTTTCCAAGAAATATGTCTACTGCTGAACATCCGCAAGACAAGAACCACGGCCCTACATCCGCAGTCCGATGGAATGGTGGAACGGATGAACAGGACGATCAACCGCCACTTGTCCAAGGTTGTCTCTGACCATCAAAGAGACTGGGACCAGTATCTTCATTTGTTCTGATGGCCTATCGATCCGCAGTACACGAGTCAACAGGTCAAACTCCTGCTAGTATTATAATGGGCCGAGAACTGCGACTGCCTTGTGACCTGAAGTTTGGGATACCGCCAGGACAAGACACTGCGGGAGAGGACTACGTCAGCAAACTTCGGCAGAGAATGGACGACATCCACGAACGAGTCCGGTTGAACATCCAGAGTGCCAGCGATAAAATGAAGAAGACCTATGACATCAAGGCCGACGCTGGAGGATTTAAGGTTGATGACCTGGTTTGGCTGTACAACCCCAAACGTCGTCGTGGACTATCACCAAAGTTGCGGAACTCGTGGGAAGGCCCGTATAAGATCGTGAAAAGGATAAACGACCTTGTGTACCGAATCCATAAGCCACCCCGAGGGAAACCAAGGGTCGTCCATTTCAACAGGTTGGCCCTTACGCTGGAAACCATGACCAAGTTCGCACTCTCAAGCCACCGGAGGATGATATGACGTTCGAGAAGTTTATGTCCTTGTATTCAAACGGGCGAAAGTTCTACATGGGGTTACTAGAGAGGAGTCACGAGACCTTTTCGAGGTGCCTGCTGACTACGCACTAGCGCACTGTGTGGCAGAAGATCTTCGAATGTCCAGGGGCATCGCCGTAGTGTTCTCCAAGGAATTTGGTCAACTCAAACAACTGCGGGAGCAGAATCCAGAAGTTGGTGGGGTGCTACAGTTGAAGAAAGGCCAGAGAAACATCTACTACCTAGTTACCAAGAGGCATTCCCAAGATAAACCGTCCTATGAAGATGTCTGGAAGAGTCTCACCAAACTAGAGATACTATGGTGGACCAGAATCTGGTGGATCTAGCAATTCCAAAATTGTCCTGTGGTATTGATGGGTTGGACTGGAGAGTCATAAGAAGTATGCTGGAGGCGATATTCAGATCCAGCGGCGTCAAGATTTTGGTTTGCTGTAACCCTCTTCCACGACCGATCATGAAGACCGTGGAGTGTTACTTCCATCGAACTTCACGGTGCAGATATGGGGAGTCATGCAGATATCGTCACACTCCAAGGATGAAATTTCGGGACGAAATGTCTTTAAGAAGGGGGCAATGTAACGAACCTAGGCCGGACCTGTCGCCTCACATGTTGCCATCGACAGCGATGAGATCATCCCCGGAGATATTCGAGAACCATCCAGTCGTTCTTGCGCGGAGAACAACGGTCAATATTGGAAACAATTGGAACATGCCGTCGCCAACTGCCGGAATTCGAAAGATCGGGAATGCTGTATCGGAGATAAATAGGCGACCCTCAAGTGGAGTCGAAACAGTCTGAACGAGCCCATATGATCGAGCTATTCAGTGGCGTAGTAATATAAATTAAGTTGTAGATTAAGTGTTAAATAAATTAGTTAAACCAAGTTAAGTTTATTTACGTTACAATAACTTTTTATGTCAATACCCTCCCCCCCCCCATCCAGCAGAATTTCTAGATACGCCACTGACGACGAACGTCCTTCGTCGGGTTCACCAAATATTTTTATTGAGGGAGATTGCATGAATATAGACGAACGTCCTGACAGTATTTTCCGTTGGTTATTGCGATTTTTGCGAATAACTATTGAAATAAGCATTAACTGAAAAAATAGTAGTGGTAAGGAAAAGTTAGGTAAAACAGTATACTACATTTAATTTCAGAAGAAATAGTACGATCTGTCAGGTTAGTGTCACTCTTAAGTATGCTCATACTTTTCCCGCCAAGAAGATCGTCGGAGCTGTTACTTAGACCTTTTTTTTTCTAGGTCATAACATCGGGATGGGCCACGATGACGGCAGAGAAGAGTGTTTCTGCAGGGATTGGCATGGTTGTATAATGGCACAAGCGATTATAGGGCTGGATAACGTTCAACCCTATAAATTTTCCGAGTGCAGTAAATCAGATTACATCGATAGGCTCAGAACGGGAAACGGGATTTGTCTCCTCAATAAACCAAATGAACTCACGGTAAGAAAAAATGCAATGGTATTTCTCAGGTCTGGGCGATTCTCTACATCAAAGAGTAAAAGAATTATTTTCATTTGTACGTAAATATGAATGGAGACTGTGTAGTTAGATTTTTAACAGATCAAAATAAAAATCCCCAGGCAGAGAGAGCTATTGTTTCTCATGTTTCTTCATATGTTAATTCCATAATAAAAAAAATTAAGTGGAATTTAAATAAATGTTACCAACAACAATATGGATTGAATATTCAGATATTGGATTATGAGGTGACTTCAAGCTAACTTACTTTTTGTTTCTGTTCTCCTTTAATTGAATATAATTTCTTCGAATAAACTTTCACTTTTATCTACATTCCTCTGAAATCAAATACCATTTTGTATATAATAATAATAATAACAACTTTATTCATCCCAAGAAATAATACAATTATTTATATTAGGGATACAATACAAAATAAATAACATATATTTTCAAACAAGTGTATGAATTATTTTATCATATGGGATAAATCAATAAAATAGGTTGTATTTCTCTTATTATAATTTTGTATATTATTTTTTGCACAATAAAATGAATAAATTATTGAGAGATCCAATATTTTTTCAAATGAGTCTTGAAAAGGCTATTAAAACGCATATTTTTCAAGTGATCAGGAATTGAATTGTATGTCATTATACCTTGATAAAATATTGACTTCCGATCAAAGTTTGATTTTATCGGAATAGTACATAAATTTTTACACTGACGAGTATTATAGTCATGGATATAATCAATTTGTGTGAATGTGAGGTTAGAATGTTCAGCAGAATTTTTTATAGAGTGGATTAAACAGCAGATTTTGAAATTATATAATTTTCTTTTCTTTCGTTGGTTCTCATATCATTTTAATGACTACATTTTGAATTTTCCGTAAAATATCCATAGAAATCATTATTTCTCAAAATTATATTGTCTTGTAATTTTGAAGATGATTTTAATTTTTCGTAAGGAATCCTTTCTTGAAAATTCCGAATGTCGAGGTAATTGTATATCTCATCTCTATTAACCAAGCTACTTCAAAAAGTGATTTTACTGCTTTGTTATGGATCCTATGCATTCAATTTTTTCTTGAACATTGACTCCAGACAGGTAATAAATAAATGAAATGGAATTGAAGTTGTCAATGTTAGAATCTGCTCATTTTATACTGAAATCAAGCATTTGATGTGATTCCTTGAAACTCACCAATTTGGTTACATCTGTATTGAGTATTAATTTGTTTGTAGTTAATAAGTCTTCTAACTTCATATTCTTACGTATCCTGCGACTTTTTCTATTTATCTTTTAACGTCCTGAAAGACAGTGTGAAATCCCAGAATAGCTCTCCTCTCCGTCGGAATAATTCTCTATTCACACATAAAGTTCGCAACATAAATAAACCGAGGGTCACAAATTGTTTATAACAAATTATCAATTCAATAAACAATGAAATTATTGATAAAAAAAATCTCGTTTATCTATAGATAAATGCCAATTATGATTTTCAAAGAGGAAACAATTTCTTAATTAATTATTTAAGCAAACAAAATATAAAAAACGATAAATAAACAATTAAAAAAATTATTTAATGTCTTGTTTTCAAATCATCATTTTGTCTTGACAATAAAATGGTAAGAAATAATTTAAAAAAAATATTATACCTACTTGTCTATTTGACAATTTCTCAACAAATAACATAAAATATTTTTTCCTACGTAAATTATTGCCATTGTTAGATGCAAAAACAGCTGTATAGTAACATTTGTCAACAAAAATGTTTTTAACATTTTTTTATATTTCAGTTTTTGTTCATTTAAAAAAATTATAACAAACAAAATATAAAACGAAAAACTGAATATCTTATTTTGATAATAACAATTGCAATTTTTTATGTGCTAATAAATGCTAATAAATACATTTTTCTAGACGTCATTCCGAATCGAATGAGCTATCGCAAATATTTTTAAGACCGGGAACAAGAATTAACACGTTTTTTAACTTGTTAATCAGACTAAACATAAAATGGCAGCTTTTAATTGTTTCTTCGCCATCTGCGGAAAATAACAAGGAAATAAACATTCTGAAACAATTAGCTGATAACAACGGTTATAATATAAATCTGATCAATTTTCGAGTTCATAAATTCAAAAATAAAAGAGAGAACAAATAGACCGTTAATAGTCCGTTAACATTCGATTCCCATTATCATCAGCTTATATTTATTTGGTAAACCTGCTAATAGAAGAGTACCAATTCATTCTTCTACTGAAGCCAAGCTCATGTGCATTACCGATTATTTTGCTCATATAATCCTTGATATGATCATAATTATCGAATCTAGTATTGATTAGAAGTTCGTAAGAGTCCTACTCTTCTCGTCAAACTAGCCTGAGGGCCATAACTGGTTGCATATGCAACGAGGGCAACAACAATATCAGCAAGCTTATGTGCATTACCGATTATTTTGTTCATATAATCCTTGATATCATCATAATTTTGTCTAGTATTGATTAGAAGTTCGTAGGAGTCCTACTCTTCTCGTCAAACTAGTCTGGGGGCCCATAACTGGTTGGATATGCAACGAGGGCAACAACAATATCAGCAAGCTTATGTGCATTACCGATTATTTTGTTCATATAATCCTTGATATCATCATAATTATGTCTAGTATTGATTAGAAATTCGTAAGAGTCCTAGTCTTCTCGTCAAACCAGCCTGGGGGCCCATAACTGATTGGATATGCAACGAGGGCATCAGCAATTGGTAATGAGGATATTTGCAATGTTTATAAGAAAAACTGAAACATGAAACTATATTACTTATCATGACACATTAAACAATAGTATTAACAGTTACCACCTGAAAAATGTTCAAGGTCATACTGGGTGTTCCGTATTTTCATTTTCCAATACACCGGTTAATTTTCGCACTTTTCTTCAACAACTATTATTGTTTCGATCATTATCGTTATTTTTCAGGACCACAGATCATGTGGCAACGGCGTAGTTGAAGATGGTGAAGAGTGTGATTGCGGAAGCATAGAAAACTGCCACAAAAATAATCCTTGTTGCGACCCAATCACTTGTAAGCTGACGAAAGAATCCAGGTGCGCTTCGGGGGCTTGTTGTGAAAATTGTCAGCTGAAAGAAACGGGCGTGGTTTGTCGTGAAGCTAGCAATGAGTGTGACCTTCCTGAGTCTTGCACTGGAATTTCGGGGGAGTGTCCTGAGGATGTTTTCAAAAAGAATGGGAATTCTTGTGAGAAGGAGACTGGATATTGCTTCAATGGATTCTGCCCAACATTAACGTTGCAGTGTGAACACATTTGGGGTTATGGTTAGTATCTTCACATCCGTTCTTTCATATTCACACTTCTCAGTTAACATTCCACATTCAGGTTTATTTTCGCAGCTCAAGAATTCAGTTCAGTCATAATATAAGAAACAAATATTTTTGATCTATCGAAAAAATGTATTCCTGCTGAAGGTTGGTTCATCATTCAAAATGTACAATGGAAAGTTACCAGTGGTGTACCAATAAGCGGAAAGTTGTCAATATCTGAAAATAGGCCAGGAGTTAACTACCTCTATTCTTCAAGATATCGAGAATTACATAGAATGACAATATCTACTCATAACTGAGATTTGAAGGAAAAAGGACAATATTTATGATTTTTCATAATTGAGTACCCCAATTTCATCCGAAGATTGAAACATAATATTTTCAGTTCTTGAATCGATAAAGGGGGATATATTTGGCCCATCACAAACAGCACATTGGTGGGGTATGAAAACATATCCATCATAATAATAGAAGTAATTGATTTGTTGAAAATATGAACAGGATGTTCATAAAATCAGATGTGGAATCATCTGCGACTGAATGATAAACTTTAGTCACTATCTTCCATCGTCAAGATAACCTCTCGTGGGGTATTCATGTTGAAAAGGGAAACATTCTCAATTGAGTATTGAATAGAAAGATTTTTCTGTGAACTGAAAAATCCACGATAAAAATCCAGTTATTTTTTGTGAATGTCTAACAGAAAACAACTACTTCCCCGGCTAAAGCCACGCTGGACATTGAACTACATCTGATAGATATTCTGTAAAGACCCTAATTCAAAAGAAAAATATTTCTATTCAATATTCAGTTGAGAATGTTCCCTTTTCAATGGTAGTAATGTTTTCACAGATCACAGATCATAATTGCTAAATTGATGGGTTGAAATGTCATTTTCCTAGTAAAAACAGTTCTTCAGTAAACAAGATTTTCACTGACATAGTTTTTTAATTCGTGTATGTTTAGTTGCTATACCACAATGATGCATTATTAGAGAAATTGAACGTTAATAGGGGTCATTAACGATCGATTTCGTGTAGATTTAACAGACTCGTTAATACGAGGTCGCCGGAAAACAATATTAAATAGAGATTGAATGATAATTTATTAAAAGGGAAACGTGTTCGAATTTTCATATATCGCAAGCGTGTTTGCTGTTATGCAAGTTACGTGATTACAATAAAAAGGAGAATGATTTCACAGCATATAAATATTCTTATGAACTCAATTCCTCGAAATACATGAACAAACTCAATCTCATAATCCAATTATTTTTACCTCAAACTACGAAAAAGTTACATATAATTAGCTCTTCCATTATGTATTCACGTATATCTTGATATTTTTCAAATTGAAATAAATAATTCACTTTTTTCAATAATTCCCACCCATGAGTTCAATAGTCAATGTTGAAAAAGTATTTTGAAGCATAACAAATGCGTTCACTGTAATCATAAGACTACTACGCGTGTATTTAGCAGAAAGGAAGGAGAAACGGTGAAACATCTGGAATATACCTGCCTTACGAAAGGTTGGCTTCTATTGGTCATATTTGAATGTTCTCATGAAATATTGATTTTTCCAACAGAAAATACACATACGCCTATATGTTTGTATATCCAATTTCATTCTCAGCAGGATTCAATCATAATCATTTTTCAATTTGTCATTATCATTTATCAATTTTTCTGTACACTGAATTCTCTAAAATATGGAGTTCTACTCTAAAATCCACATTTTTTCATTGTTTGAACAATATAAATACCTAGTTCCAAATAAAATGTTGCTGATCTTGTATAATTGAATATAACAAACAGTTAAAAAACTAAATCATCATCACAATCTGTTCACTTACTCGAATATCAGTTACATATCTGTATTAATATTGCACAGCAAAATATAACAGTAAATATTCTAAACAAAATAAAATTACATTGGATATACACGGTGTCCCAAACTCGATGGCCTATTAGACGTTTCTGGAGAACGGGACACAGGATGATTATGAAAGTTTGGTTTTCAGGGTAATTAGTTCTGCTCTCTCGATCTAAAATATTTCTAGCGCGGTGGCGTTGCCGCTTATATTAAAAAGTAGCAACAACATTGGTATTCTAAATGAGACACCCTGTATATTATTGCATTTTTTGCTTTGCTATCGCTTTACGATCATTTTTATTTGATATCCTCAATTTTGTGCATCAAGTATGTCTAAGGAAATTCGTTCTCTATTATACAGGGTCATTCAAAATTTGTGATTTTTCCGATAGATACAAAAATGGTAAGGAGTACATTTTTGAAAAATGGAACACCTTGTATATTATCGAATATCCTGAAATACAATTGAAGTTCATTTAAAATGATGTATCATGTTCCTATACCTAAATTGTCTGGTTTCCAAAATAAAAGCAAGTTTCTATAAAAATTTAAAATTTCTTCATTTGAATATGTAGTATTATCCATTTTGACAGAAACACCATGAAAATCACTGCTTGTCAAACTGAAAGATTGTCTTGCTCTTTTCTGGCCTCGGCACACTACTACCATTTTCATTTCCCAGTATAACAAATCGAAATAGGTAGTATTACCCAATTGAAATGATTAAAAAATCAAATCAATCTGGAATGGTGTTCATGCTTTTGGAGATTCAGCTGAAACTTTAGTTTTTTCAAACTTTCAGATAATGCAATTGAGTTTTAGCAAAGAATAATTGAAAAAATATCGCAGTAAAATAGGTTTGAGTCATACTCGAAAAAACGTCGATTAGTAATTATTTTTCATATCATCCTGTATATGTTCTTTTAGTTTCAGATTCTACTCCCTAATCTGACTTTTTTTTGACTATGACATATCTATTTCCAAATGTTCCTGAGATATTTTTTTTAAATTTTTCTATGCCAAAACTTAATTGCATCTGAGAGTTAGAGAAAAATTCAGCTGAATCTTCATAAATGCGATGAAACCTCAGGTCTCAAGGTTTTTTCTCATAAAGAAAACTGCGGGTTCTGCTGCACTTTGGGAGTATAAAAAAAGATTCATGAACGTTCTTCTAAATCGCCAACAGATGTTTTTCAGGCACCTTCTATAGTCGAATCATTTAATTTCCAGAAGACCTCATGAATCAACTATTTATCAAATTCTTGCCGTGTGCAGATATTTCGCATTGATTTGTACTCATTTCGATAGTCGATAGAAATAATATAAAACGATTACTATTTAAAAAACGGTGGGAGATAGGTATAGGACATGCTTGGTGGAAGTTATTGGTATTTTTCAGTAGAATCCGAATATGGCATAATATACAGGATGTCCCATTTAAATAAAATGACTTATAGCCGTGTTTCCTAATCACCCACAAGAATATGTTTTTCCGATACCCTGTAAGTAAGTAAGTAAGTAAATTTATTCAGGTAAGTATGAGTTTCATCTACAATATCAATTCATAACTAAAACTAGTAAAGAAAAATTATGAATTACAGATTATGTTCCAGGCTGATCTACCTAAGCAAAGCTTGTGTTGTAGTCATCAGCCTGAAGTTGTGAAGTTTATACATATATTTTGAATGAATGAAAATTTGAGAAGAAAAAAGAGTTATAAACAATGTGAAGATCAAATTTGTTGTGATGATAGAGAGAGAGTAGGGTGTTTTTTTTTTCTTTTTAGTCAAGTTCATACACGGTTTTTAGTTTGTTATAATTCATGTTTACAAATTCTTTGAGTTTAGATTTCATTTTGAATTTATTAGGGATGATTCTGATATCTATAGGGACTAGGTTTAACAGTTTTGGCCCAAAGTATGATATGAATCTCTGCGTGTGGGTTAGTCTACAGAGAGGAGCATTTGTGTTCTGTTCAGATTTAGCACGTGTGTTGTATATATGGCTTATATGAGAGATGGGATTGTTTTGCATCCATATTAGGCAGTGGTAGGTATATAGTTTTCTTACTTCAAATAAGCCAGATTCTTTGTAAAGGTCTTCAGTTGAGTATCTTCTATTTTTCTTAAAAATTATTTTTATTATAGTATTTTGCATAACTTCAAGAACGTGTAATAATGTTTTACTAAGACCACCCCATATAATGATGCAATATGGATTCAGCAAGTGAGTTGTAAATCATAAGTAGGAGTTTTTTATTATTAAGATTTCTAAGTTGATAGAATTTATAGACTAACTTATTAAGTCTTTTAACTGTATTATCTGCGTGTTCTTCCCATCGCAGGTGTTGGTCCACATAAATTCCCAAATACTTTATTTTGTCAACTTTTTTAATTTTTGGACATGTACACTGCGTTGACAATCGGCAGAGATGTTTATGAATAGTGAGTATGTTATTCAAGGGCTGATCTTTTTTTGTTGTGGTAAATGCAATAAATTTCGTTTTTTCTAGATTCAGACTCAGAAGGCTCATATTCAACCAAGAGATAACATATTTGAGCCCTGTTTCAGCTTTCTTATAGACTTCGTCCCAGGAGTTTCCTTCAAACAAAAGAGCAGTATCGTCCGCGTAAGATATTATCCTGCAATTGATGTTCAAAAGTTTATAAAGACTGTTGATATAAATCAAAAATAAGATTGGACCCAATACTGTACCCTGTGGGACGCCCATGGTGATAGGTAGTGGATCGCTGTGAAGACTGTTTATTTTGACCTTTTGATGTCTGTCAGATATATAGTTTTTGAATAGATCTAGTGTGATTCCTCTAACTCCTATAGTTTCTAGACGTTTCAGGAGAATTTGATGATTGACAGTATCAAAGGCTTTAGCCAAATCTAAGAAAACCGTCAAGCCCTTTTTTTTGTCATTAAAGTTTTTCCATACATTGTTGATCAGTTGGAATATTGCATTTTCTGTTGACATGTGTTCTCTGAAACCAAATTGGCCTTCAAATAAGATATTATTTCTCTCCAAAAAATCAATCAGTCTTTTTTTCAAACACTTTTCGAAAACCTTAGCAAAATTATTAATAACAGTTATTGGTCTGTAATTTGTTGTAAGTTTTCTGTCACCAGTTTTGAAAACTGGGGTGGTTATAGACTCTTTGAAAGCAGCTGGTATATTACCCCTTACGAAGCATAAATTAATAATATGACAAAGAGGACTCCATAGAAGTAAATTGTGTTTTTTATAAATTGCGCCGTTATACTGTCAGGACCTGGAGCTATTGTTTTCAAAGTAGATATTATTTTGATAATTTCATTTCTTGATACTGGGCTTAGAAAAAAAGAATTTGCAATATTACATTCAATTTCCGGGATAGTGTCATGTTTACCAATTTTCCTTGCCATCTGTTGTCCTATATTTGCAAAGAAATTATTAAAGTAATCTGATTTTTCCTTATCATTAACAATTATTTGTCCACTTTCATTTGTAATATTATATTTATCTTTTTGTTTCAAGTTATTGTTCATCATTTCATTTAGATTTTGCCAAATTTTACGATAATTCTGTTGGGCGCTGAATTTTTTCAGTTCTTCGGTATACTGTCTATTCAATGTTTTCTTCAGGTTGTCTCTGAATCTGATTGATGTTAAAAGACCTGTAGTCATCCAAGGTTTCAGTTTTTTTTTGGAAAGTTTTATGGATTTAGTTTGAGTGGATGAAAGATTATATGTTTTAATTTTGTCAATAAATAGGTTGTAAGCATGTTCTGGGTCATTTGATGTCAAGATATCAGTCCATTCCTCTTTTTTAAGAAATTTTTTTACTTTATTTTGATTTATAAAAATAATAGATGTTTCGGTGTTAATTGTGCATGGATTCAGTGAGATTGACTGTATTTTTATGGAAAGCATAATTGTGTAATGATCGGTTAAATTGGTAGTGTAAATATATATTTTCAATAACAGTTTCTCCAATATGTATTTGCCAGATAGTTTTATGTAGATATGGTCTATTAAGGTAGAGCTGTCTTTTGTTACACGGGTCGGCTTATTGATGTAAGAAAAATATCCTTGTTGCGCCATCAGGCATACATAGTTTGTGGTGTTTGTCTCCGAACTATTCAATATATTTATATTGATATTACCCATGAAAATGTTCACATCAGCACTTCTCTGAGCAGACAAAAAACGCTCCATGTCTTCCAGATATAGACTTAGGTTAGTAGAAGGGGGACGGTAACAAGCTGTGATGATAAAAGATATGTTAATTCCACGTATATTCTATTTCTAAGAGCTTGATTTCGGTAAGATGTTTTATAGTGGTAATATAATCGATGGAACTTTTGACATATACGATAACCCCATCATTTTGGTTGAAATTAGAATCGTTATATAGTATTTCAAATTCTGGGATCTTGAAATCATCTACATTCTTAAGTGACCATGTTTCGGATAGAATAATGATATCCAGATTGTTAGTGTTGAATCTCTCAATATACAACAAGAACTCATCAAAGTTTTTACCTAGACTTCTTATGTTGAAGTGAACTATATTAAGATATTCATTTCCACAAAAATTTTGTAAGTTATCTTCAATGTTTGTAAACACCAGAGTATCTCTCTCCTCATAGTTATTAAGCTCATCCAAGTAGTTTATCATATAAATCAATACAGACGAAATAATACACAATGGGAAAAATATAAGAAAATATATACAGAGCAAGAAAAGCGAAAAATATAAAGGGGGTTTCTAAATGAATAAGAGGGAATTAAATTATTATTATTAAAAATTCAAATTAAATTTAAATTTATTTAGTAGCAATAAAAGTAATATATCTAGTGTAGGTAGTATCCAAGTAGTTTTGCTCCTAACCATTGGTTTAGTTGATTAGTATGAGCGAAGTGAATAAACATGTTATTGAACATTTTGTATGTATTTTGTGATATCAGAGTTGTTATTGATATTGACCTTAATTCCATTTATTTTTGTATAAACTTGCCCTTTGAAGGTCCATACCGCTCTCTCTCCAAAAGCTGCTTTGGCTTCCAATAGAAGAGCTTTCCGTATTTTAGTAAGATCCTCAGCGACAAAAATTTTTTTACCTTTTAGTTTTCCAAGATTTTTCATAACCTGCACTTTATGTTCATATTGGTAGAATTTGAGAATAACTGGCCTGGTTTTATTTTGCTGCGCTTGTTTTCCTACTCTGAAAGCTGTTCGTATGTTTTGTATCTTAAGAGGTGTTTCGTCATTCTGATTCAAAATCTGCCTTAACTGTTCCTTCAAGTCTTCATCTGGTTGTTCGGGTACCCCGTATATACAAATATTGTTGATTTTTCCGAGCTGCTCGAAATTCGACATTTTTTGTTCCAAACTATTTATGGTCACGTTCATACTTTTTACTGTGTCTTCAAGTTTCTGGAATTTCTTATCTATTTTATCAGTGAAGGTTTTTGTAATTTTATTTATAAATTCCTCACTTGCGAATAATTCACTGATTGTTTCCTTAATCAGATTTTGTAATTCCATTTTATTCCTTGTGTTTGTCATTTTCTTTGTGATTTTGTAACTACAGAAGACACTTTACTATACGGATGCACTCAGATTTGTTCACTTTTAAGGTTTTTTCTTTAGTTATTATCTCGTTTTAAGGCAGGAGCAAATAACTATCGACTATCTACTGCGAGGCATCTACCTGAAGTAAAAGTAAAATATGGTCAAATCATCCGATGTTATTGAAATTACTCAATATTTTCTGGGTGGAAGTTGAATTTGGGTCCTGTGTGGGTAACAGATAAAGAGGTTGGTCCCTTTTTGGTAGCAAAACAATTACAAAATAATCAATATTCAATAAACGGTAGAGATAGGTATACGACATGTTCAGTAAAAGTTATTTGTATTTGTCAGTAGAATCCAAAAACAGAATGAATTATTGGATGTTTCATTCGAAAGTTGATATTAGTTACCGTGAAAATATTTTTGAGAGCTAGATCGCAGTCTCTTATCGTGGGGTACAGAATTTCGAGTATTTATATCTCAGATCTCCAGAAACGTCCAATAGGCCATCGTGTTTGGAATAATTTGTATATTAATCATTCTTCGTACAATTAGTTCGTCATCTTATCATTCAAACACTTCAATACACCACAGAACCTTCTGCATGTTCTCGCTATAATTTGATCACATTGACCATGAAGATGAACAATTTCATCAAAACCTCGTTTGAATAGTTATTGACTTCCATTTTGATTTTTTCTGACGTTTTATTATTGATGCACGAATTTTCATAATGACGTATGCAATGACATTTAATACAAAATATGGCAAAATAATCCGATTTTTATGGAAACTTGCTTTTATTTCGGAAACCAGACTATTTAGGTATAGGAACATAATACATCATTTGAAAAAATCTTTAATTGTCTTTCAGGATATTCGATAATATTAAGGGTGTTCCATTAAAAAAAAATACTTTTCACCATTTTTGTATCTATCGGAAAAATCACATATTTTGAACTACCCTATTTAATAGGGAACGATTGCCCTTAGACATTACTAATGCACATTACATTGGTAAATTACACCAAAAATTTCATCTTTGTACGAGTCCAAGTACCGCAGTAATAAACATTTAAATGAAGCTATGTTTTGCACAAAAAATAAGGAAATCAATTAATTTCTCGAAAACCGCTTGAGATAGGTATAGGGAAGTATCATACAGAAATGATCACGAAGCAATGACAAAGCGAAGAGTGCAATAATATACAGGGTGTCTCATTCAAAATATCAAAGTTGCTGCTATATTTCAATATAAGCGCTGAAAATATTTCAGATCAAGAAACCAAATTTTCAAAATAATCATGTTACCAGTTCTCCAGAAACGTCTAAGAGGCCATCAAGTTTGGGACACCCTGCATATAATCCATGAAAACTCCAAATAATTCAACATTCCATTAATATCGAACTCCATAGGGCCTTGTTCTTCTCTTGACCCTTTCATGAGTCCGATAAAATTCTGATATTTCATAGGGCCTGGGTGAGCTATTTCATGCCCAGGAAAAGCATTCGCGAAATTGTAATTTGCATTTTAATGAGACAGTGGTTAATGACCACTTGTCCATTTCGGAGGGTGAACATTTTACAATTTATTTAGGACTGTTCCATGATTGGATTAGATTCTACGCGTAATAGAGAAGCTCAACCTCCATTGTGATTTTCAATTAGTCAAATCTCACAAATCCTCGAGATCCTTCGCAGCAAACATTCGATGGAATATTTTCTGATGGGTATTTAAATATAAAGGGTGTCAACTTATTAGTTTTATTATAAGAAAATGGCTGAATCATTCATGTGAGGTCAATCAGAACTTCCGTCTAGTGATAGTTTTCTACTTAGAAAATTTCCCCGGGAATTGTTTGAGTTATTTTCTT
Organism: Gonioctena quinquepunctata; assembly: GCA_018342105.1. Lineage (NCBI taxonomy): Eukaryota > Metazoa > Arthropoda > Insecta > Coleoptera > Chrysomelidae > Gonioctena > Gonioctena quinquepunctata. Next base: position 303,070 of record JAFIRS010000128.1, read on the forward strand.
TTTATTATCTGACAACGAATATTTTTTATTTTATTCTGTTTGCATTTATTTTTGGAATTAAGTTTATTAGATTGATTAACTAAAATCTCCAGAGAATAGAATGTATTTTAAAAAAAAATTTTTTTTTCTTTTAGTTCAGGGCATAAGCTTCAATAGATTGATTTGTTCGAAATTAGGAACAGGATGTTCATAAAATCAGATGTGGAATGATCTGCTACTGAAAGATAAACTTTAGTCACTATCTTCCATCGTTCAAAAAAACCTCTTGTGGGGTATTCATGTTGAAAAGGGAAACATTCTCAATTAAATATTGAATTGAAAGATTTTTCTGTGAATTAAAAAATACACGATAAAAATTAAGTTTCGTGTCCTAACCTCACTTTTTCACTCTGGCGAACCAATACGGTCGAAATTCCCGTACTCGGCGGTTTTTAAGGATCCCAATGGCCTGCAGTTTTCCAATTGCCAGATATCGTGTTAGAAACACTATTTTTACTCTTTTTAGGTATTTAGATCACTTTCAGCACACTGTTTTTGAGCTAACGAAGGAGTTTATAATTCACTATTTCAACACTTTGAGGATTATACGGCACTTCAAACTACTGAATTTCACGAAATTCTCGGAGCGCATTGAAGCTCTACCAACTACAAAATGATAATTAAATTATTCATTGCCTTACTTGGAAAATTGCGGCTTACTAACAAATCTCCATAAGTTCTAATGAATGGAAAATATTCTTCCAACATGTATATTTTGTCTGGTGTACCACAAGGCTCAATCTTAGGACCATTACTCTTCATTATCTATACTTTAGATATCCTTTATTCTGTTTCCTATTGTAAGGTACAAGCATATGCTGATGATACATAATGATATACACATTTTGACAGCTTTAAATTCTGCCACTGAATACATCAAGTCAAAACCAAGCAACATCTTGAAAATCTTCGATGATGATATTATGTCTCTGGTTTCAGTTTTTATAGCATTTTCAACCTCTTTTTCACTTATATTGCCAATTTTGAGAATATATAAACCATATTTGGTCAGAAAATAGTGTGGTGCAACACAAGTATAGAAGTTTATTTGAAAGAAGTTGCAAATCCATCATCTATATCTTTATTATTTGTAAATTCATCATCATGAATAATCCTGTTAGATCACAGTGTCTCCTTTGTTCCTTGATATAAATCCTCAGTTTCTGGAATCGCTCTGCCAATCGGCTTATACTTACAGGTGGTATAGCTGCAGATGTTCAGTGTTTCGAACAATTCAATTCCAAGGGCTCGATAAATGGACACTGTGGCAGCGACACGAATGGTCACTTCATTAAATGTTTACCGGAAAATGTGAGATGCGGATCCCTCCAGTGTCAACATGGAAACAGATATCCCGTCGTCGCTGGAGTAGATCAGTCTCAAGATCATACCAAAACGATCACTTCCATAAAAGGACACGAATACGAATGCAAGTGAGTAAGCCCTGATTCATGTTCATTCCAGTTAAAATCAGCGGTGAGATTTTTACTTTCTTTAGGATATACCTATTCTCATACAGATATATATATATATATATATATATATATATTTCGTATAAGAAGCACATAATAAGTATAAACAAGTATAATTATAAATGAAAAGCCATAGTATAAGTATAAATATGAAAAAGAGATATGACAGAACAATTGCGGTATGACTCTATATCATACATATCCTAGTACAAACGAATTTTACATTACAAATCTACTAACAAACATTCGAACGTCAATATCTAGGCCATTGATCCAATCCATTGCCCCAGGGGAAGCGGAGAGAATTCCAAGGATGCCACCAGGAAAGGATCTGATTGGACACACATTCAGAATGTGGTCCATTGTCTGTCTCACAATCGCACTCCGCTGAGTCCACTATTCCCCATTTAAACACTTCATCACGACATCTTCCATGGCCCACTCTAAACCGATTAAGCGCCGACACCAGGTCCGACGAGGTAGATTCATGCCCTCTGGTTTGCTAGTTGGGTCGGTGAAGCTTTCCAGGTTTCTAACCTCTTGGTTGGCGGCTATGGCCCCATTCCATTTGGGTGTATATTATACATGCCTTCTATTTCTTTATCCCTCCTAATGGGGCGGTCGGGAGGGGGAGGGCTGAGACTTCGTTGAATGGGTGGGTTATTTAAGGAATTGCTAAGTTTCTTCCATTCTTTATCGGCAGCTGCCGTTCTCCGAAGTTGTGGTGGAGCAATAGTGGCCAGAATTGGAAGCCACACAGTAGGGTGGGTTTTACGGTGCCAGTAATGATCCGCATTGACACATTAAGCTGAACATCGATTTCATGAGTATGGGAACTTCTATACCATACTGGGACGCAGTACTCTGCGACGGAGTGGGTCATAGCTGAAGCGGTACTCCTAAGAGTGCTGGCATCCGCCCCCATGTTGTGCCAGCAAGTTTACAAAGAATATTATTTCTGGTTTTAATCTTCTGTAAGGTCTTTGCTAAGTGCTGCTTATAAGTTGGGGATCGGTCCAGCATAACTCCTAAGTATGTGGGGTAGGGGTTATGTCTGATTCTCGTGCCACCAAGGTAAACGTTGGCCTCCGCCTGGGCCTGCCTGTTTGAGAGATGAAAGACGCAGACTTCCGACTTGAGTGGGTTAGGTTTAAGGCACCACTTGGTATAATAGTCTTGCATACCTTCGAGGTCGTCTGTTAGTTGGTCGATTCCCAGTTCAAGAGACTCATGCTAGTTTGCCTAGGCCAGATCGTCTGCATAGATAATTTTTTGGGCTGTGGTAGGGGGAAGGTATTGAATAGCAGGGGGGGGCAGTACCGACAATTGTGGTAGGCCGTTTTGAATGGTGCGAGTGTGGCTCTTTTTGTCCTTAATATGGACTGTGATTCTTCGGTTCCTCATCATGTTTCTAATAAGGGTGGATAGCTTTTCACATGTTTTTTTTTTAAACTTGTACATTATCCCATTTCCCCAGACCGTATCATATGCCGATGACAGGTCAATGGAGGTGCATGTGGTCTTCAATCCTTTCTGATAGCCTGTTTCGATATGTGTAGTGAGCCAACTTGTTCAGGGATTATGGTGCGTTCGGCCGTGGGAGAGATTCTGTTGTAGAGCAGTCTTTCTAGCAGCTTGTAGCACATACTCAGTAGTGCGATGGGGCGGTAGCTGGCAGTATTGTCAGGTAACTTCCCTTTCATACAGATGGGAGAATAGTAAAAGCATTTCATACCTTTCATGAATCTGAATCGATGTTTCTTCATTCTGGAGGTTCAATATCAATTTATTTTCCATGTTTTGAAAAGGTTCAATTGATACTGACTATCAGAAATAGTGGGAAACCCATTGTTATCACAAAGTTTTGTCGATAGGAATCATTCCTTTAGTGCAAATATGTAAAATATTCTGCTATCTCCAGTTGAGAGTAACACGGAAAACTTCGAAAAAAAAGTATTTCCCCAATTCCTAGAAAGTATCATTCGTTGAGAAACACAATGAATGGAAAATTTATGTTTTATCCACCCAGATCCACACAATGTCCCGATTTAGATGTGCTCTCAATTACGTACACACTTCTGAGAAAGCATAATTACTAGTAATAAGGCTCAAAATATGTCAAAAATAATAGATTGAGATATAAAAAAATTATTATCTGAATATTTTTTTCATGTGAAGCCCCCAACACTCTCAAAAATCGCACAAGTAACCCCTTCACCACACTAAATCACCTTACACCTATATACGCATTTCGATAACTACCACAGCATCTAGCCAACACCAACACTCTGTATATCGTATATCCAGTAGCTTTCAAAATGCTTTAATGTTTATCCTGGGAAAGCCGTAGTGGAGACTGATGATCATAAGTAATAGATCTATTCACAGGACAACAACAGGACTGAAAAAAGGGAAGAAAGAAGTGAACGACGATGACCTGCCTCATTTGGGACTTGTGAGGGATGGAACGTCTTGCGGAGAGAACCTCGTTTGCCTAAATCAAACTTGCATCAACATTTTTCCTCACGTCAAACAGGAAAAATGTCCATCTAATCTGGCCAGCATGGAATGTTCTGGAAATGGGGTAAGAATTCAATCACAGTAATTTTCCAATTGAAACTTGTTTTTTTTTCTTTCGATGAATTGTCGAATAGAAGCTCAATAGTTGTGAAATGCGAAATAAATACTATTGACAGTTTTGACAAATAAATCAAGAAGAGTTACAATTCCAAAACCAAAAATACTGTCAGCCAATTCCATACCGAGGCGAAATGAAGTTGAAATGATACCTCTTCACCGGATTTATATCAATCATCCCAATGGAAAATACACTTGTCTTATTCTCTTCAAAATACGCACGGAACAGTTCGGTGTTTAGTTGTAGGAACAAACTTCAGCAAAAGACATAGACAAAAATGTTCAAATTACTTCCCGAGCATATCGCATATCTCCTGATTGGTTGCCAAGTGAGACCTTTCATTAACCATCCAATCAGAAAACAGTAGTCGAATCTGACAAACGTTCGTTCGTTGCCAGCTTTCTGATTCCCAAGTGGAGGCACGTGCGTGCGAGAATCTTGATAACACCACCTGGCAAAACTGTTCATTTGTCATTCTGGATCACTAGGTCACAATGACCATCGATATTATTTCTAATGAAATACTGTTTGTTTCTTTTTTGTTCTTACAACTAGGTTCCTATAATTGTGATTCGTTGAGTGTTTCAAAGTGTGTTGACTTTTTCTACTAGTTCTGACTTCATCTACCGGTTTGTTTTCGTCATTATGAAATTGAATACCTACCTATGTTAGGTCGCCTATATATCCTAATAGACTAGTCGAGAAGTGAGTTTTGTGCGAAAAATAGTTCCAAGTCTCCAAAAAATATGAGCAATAGCTCATTCGATTCGGGGTGCAATTCTGAAAAATAAATTTTTTTCTTTTTTTTTCCTGATTGCAATTGTTATTGTTTTTGTTATTGTTATTAACAAAAAACAAAAACAAAAAAATTACTCAAAAACTGTAAGTCGAAAAATAGATTCTCAAAGAGGAGGAACTTCTCAATAAAAAAGTTCCAACTCCCGGAACTCTATCTCCATCATTTATCATTTTAATTTAATGTTGAAAATAGGGCTATGGTACGGCGACCGCTACGGCTCTAAACAGAGTACACCACATAAAATAATTTGTTTATAGTATTAAGGTAGTTCCGCCACGAGACAGTTGAATTAGGAAATCATTGAAATTTGGCATACGTATTGTTTAACATGTGGGCAACACTTCAGTAGAATTTTAACAAGTTTCACTATCCCGAACCCGAGATATATATAATTGAAGTTGACTCAATTAACACGTAACATATGGACCATGCATAGGCAAACAGCACATTATTAATTCTACCGTTAGTACTAGAATTAAGAAGTTTATGAGAAACGAGGAGGAGCTAGAGCAGGATATCACAGATATTGTGAAAAAAAACAAAGTGATTGACCATCTAGTTTGACAGATATAATCAAAATTACTCTCGTTATTCAAAATAGTCCACGGGAAAGCGCACATTATTAATTCTGCCGTCAGTACTAAAATTAAGTTGTTTATGAAAAACGAGGAGGAGCTAGAGCAGGATATCACAGATATTGTGGAAAAAAAACAAAGTGATTGACCGTCTAGTTTGACAGATATAATAAAAACTAATCTCGTTATTCAAAATAGTCCACGGGGAAGCGGACAGCCCAAAGGGGGGGGGAGGGTCGTAGAGAAATGCGGATTATGCCAGGGGACTTTTCAAAGAAGGAAGGGAGACCATGTGAGGGTCTGAACGCGAAAAAAAAACTCCTTTTCCTAGTTGACCCCATCGATTCTAACGATACCACCCCCCCTTCACCCCCAAAAAAAAAGTTCAGAAAGAGTACTACAAAAAAGTCCATCGAAGTTTTATCGAAAACCGATAATTTTTTCCCATTACGTATGATTTCTAGTGAGGGGGAGGGGGGGGGCGGATCTGAAATTTTTTTTTTGCTGCACTTTTCGGGGACATCAATTTTTTGAGTCGCCGACTTTCTATAACGAAGAAATTTTCTAGAGTCGAAAAATTTTCAAAGTTTCAAATCGAAAAGTCTTTTGACATTTTTTGATTTTGTCGAAAATAATTTCCCAATTCAACTGTCTCGTGGCGGAACTACCTTAAATATCAATTTGAAAATCTGAATAAATTATGGTGTATTTTTAACACTTGGAAGAACAAGTCCTGTTGAAAAAAAATGAGTTAATTTTTAAATAAATTAGGAATTAAAAATAATTAGTTTTTATTTTTCGGACCTCGGTTTTCATAAAAAATGGCATAAATGTTCTAATAATAGCACTAAAATTTTTTCGCTTCCTGGCTTCTTATATATATATATATATATATATATATATATATATATATATACATATATATATATATATATTAACAAAATCACGTTATGAATGTTTTTTAAAACTGTTAATTTTGTTTATTATAATTTTTTTAAAGTTAACAAAGAATTAAAAATTGAAAAAAAGTTGAAAAAACAAATTGTTTGGTATGTTTTGTATTCTTTTTTGCATCAAACGAAGGCATTAAAATTAAAAACAAGATATTTGTTTATAATTTGTTTATGAAAAAATGGATTAGTTTAATATTAAAAACATAGGTGATTTTTTTGTCAAGAGAATATAATAATTTTTGAAAAAAAAGTTCTTTAAAAATGTTTCTCATTGTTTATAATATTTTTTTTTACTATTTCCATTATTTAAATAAATGGTTGTTTTTTTTTTTTAATCATAATTAGCGTTTTTCAATAAAATAAAATTATTTTTTGTTATTGAAAATTAATTTTTATTTTTTAACAATTTGTTATAAACAAATTCCAAATCTCATTATATTTTTTTTCTAAAACTACCAAAAATTAAAAACAACAATATGAACAAAGTATCGAAAAAAAAATTATTTGAATTTTTTGTAGATTTTTATGAAATTACAGTACTTATGAACATTTTTTAGACACTGTTGCATATGGTAGTTTTTGTAATTTTCAGTAGTTTCAGTAGAAAAAGAATGAGATTTGGAATTTATTTATAACGATTTATTTAAATAATGGAAATATAAAAAATACCTTCATTTTTATCGTGGATTTTTCAATTCACAGAAAAATCTTTCTGTTCAATATTCAATTGAGAATGTTTCCTTTTTCAACATGAAAAAACGATTAAAAACAGTAAGAAATTTTTTTCAGGATTTTTTTTTTAATCTTATATTCTTCAGACACCAAAATGGCAAAAATATTTTTATTTCAAATATTACACTAATAAATTTGTTTATAAACAATTCATAAATAAATGTCTCAAAAATTGTTTTTAAATGATATAAAATACCTTCGTTTGATGCAGAAACAGCAATTTTTCTTTTTTGTCGACTTGAAAAAATTATAATAAACAAAATAAACAACTTTTGAAAAGTTTTTTAACGTGATCATGTTGAGTATATATATATATAAGAAGGGCTCCAACGAGCGGAATTTTTTTAGAGCTATTATTTAAAAATGTATGCTGTTCCTTATGGAAACCGAGTTCCGAAAAATAAAGACTAATTAACAACTGCCTAACTTGCTGACAAATTAACTCAAATAGTTTTTCCAACGGGACCTTGTTCTTTCAAGTGTTAAAAACACACCTTGATTCATTAAATTTTTTTTTTATTGGTGCCCCTTTTTACCCATTTAAAGCACGCCTCAGCGTGTTTAAATCGAACTTTAAAAACGCGCGTTTTTTAAAGGTAACCATGACAACATCAACAAATCGAGAAACGTGAAGTCTAAATGACAAATTTTTGATTATTGATCTGACAGGAGTACCTGTAATGTCAAATAAAATATTACTCACAATTCGTTCATTTATATGTGCAGCCTCCATCCATTTGATGAACTTTTCATATTCTTTTTTATACATATCACTGGATTTTCGCGGTATTAACCGCGATTCTGCCTCACTATTCAAAAAATCGATATTAGAATCATTCATTTTTGAGCTCTGGTGACAACAAATATTGATCTTTGGTAACAAATTGCAAATGAATGTTTTTCTCATTTCCATGACAACGAAAGGTATACTGATGTCACATCACGAATTCAACCTTCTTGCATTATTAGTTCTTATTTCTATTTTTTGTAGTAATAATACCAGTATATATGATTTCAAAGTGCACCAATAAAAAAAAATAACGTAAAGTATTCGTGGATAACTGGTCTTAAAAACACTTGCTCTATTTCGAGCACTCCGGCTGCGCCGTCGTGCTCGAAAAATCGCGCGTGTTTTAAAGCCCTTTTTATCCACTTATACTTTAATATACTATTAAATTAATATTTAATACTATAAAAAAATATTTTATGTGTTGTACTCTCTTAAGAGAGCCCTATTTTCAGCGTTAAATTCAAATTATAAATAATGGAGATAGATTGGAACTTTTTTATTGAAATTTTCCTCTTCTTTGGATTTTTTTTTATTTTTGCTATCGCTTATAGTTTTTGAGATATTCCCAAAAAACTAAATTCCCTTTTTTGTTTTTGTTTTTTGTCAATAAAAACTGCAATTTTCGTCAACAAAAAAAATGTCTTTCTCAGAATTGCACCCCAAATCGAATGAGCTATTGCTCATATTTCTTGGAGACTTGGAACAATTTTTTGCAGGAAACTCACTTTTCGACTAGACTACAAGTAGTAGCTATGACCTTCCATAATAAAATACGCAATTAACTCAAGTCAACTTTTTAGAAAAAATATCAAATCGTTTTCTGTTGCCGCTGATCAGAAACTTTCCGAAATATTTCGTAGAAATCACACTCAAACAATCTCGAGAATATGTTTACACTTTTTCAGTTTTGTACGAATCAAAACAAGTGCTTCTGCGAACCCGGCTGGACTGGCAGCGATTGCTCAATTCAAGTAGAACTGACTCCCGCTCCACCACTGGCAACGCCTCCAGCTCACGTATCTTCGACCAATCTCCAGGACCAGATGGTAAAAAAAGAAACCCCCTACGGTACGTTTTGATGTATCTGAATCTAAAACTGAATTGTATTGGATGAAAAAATATCACAAACAGCATATAACAATCGTTGTACGCGAGGATTTGTTTGTGATATTTTCAAGATAATTTTACGATAAGATGGTGGAGTAGATAGTGTTATGAGACTATCCAGATTTCATTCAATCGAGCTGTTAGGAAGCAACATTGAATCCAATGTCATTCAGTATGGAAAAATTGAAGCAACTCTGCTTCAGTAGATTCTTTTTTTCTGGCTGGTGGAAACCTGTGCATGCCACAGGGTGGAATGGAAAAATCAGTCTTGACATTAACATGTGATTAGGGGTTCACACCCTTACACCAGTAGTCTGGTTCACAAGTGCCATTTCCACGAAAAATTATAACCAAGGTGTCATTGGATGCGGAATTGTATCTATGATTTACGCTTTGTCCCATGTCTTGCAAACAAATCGTTTAAAAGTTATGAACAATTTAGTTGAAAGAAAAGGAGTCGGTTTTTGCAAATATCTCGAAAACATCGAAAATCTGATAAAAAATCCAAAGAGAGCAGGGAATTTCCTCCCGGAACTGTGGCACCAATATTTTTTTATTTTAATTGAGCGGTGAAAAATGTAAAAAAAAATGATTTTTAATTTTTTTTATTAACAATTGAAGATGCTGAGAAAGTAAAAACATAAATAAAACTTTTTATTTTTTTTTCAAATATCCCAATTAATTTGTTTTTTTTATTGTTAAAAGCCACATGATTTTTTTTATTTTTTACTACAATTGTTTGGAAATTTGTTATAAACAAATACATTGTTCATGAGATCATTCAAATTTTTTTTTGGAAATGTTATTAATAATTAATAATGAAAAGTTTTGAGAAAGAAATCGTTTCTTAAAAAAAAATTATTATATAAAATCGCACTTGTTAATTTACAATTTTTTTTGCAAGTAACTATTAATATTGAGGAACTATTTTTTTAAATCATTATTTCTATTGTTCTTTCTCATTCTGAAAAAAAAATATTTTAATTTTTTATTCGTTTATTAAATAAACAATTTGTTATAAACAAATACATTTTCGCGCTATATTCTTTTAAATACGACAATAGTAAATATAGTATATGGATAGAAGCTAAAAACGTATTTATTTAGATCGAATTTACAAAATCAGTTAATGTTCATATTTTATTCTTTTAGACATCCATTCTTATTATAATTGAATGTGTTTTAAATGATGATCTAATTACTCAACTTACTCGTAATATATATAAATGTCATTTGAAAACGATAAATGAATAGATTGTATTGTTGTGGAAAATTGTGTGAAAATTATATTCAGATTATTGAATATAAGAAACATTTCCAGTTAAGCTGACAATTTTTGTAGGTACTTTTGTTAATCATTGCAAGTCAATGAATAATGTAGTTAACGCTTCGACCAATAACTCAAATTGTTCATTTTTTAATAAAGAACAAAAAAGAACTGAAGTATTTTCATCGTATCTTTGATAGTTTATAAGATATTCAAATTTAAAAGCCTTGAAAAAACTTTTTTTTCGGAGTATTTTTATAAATAATAACAAAAAGTTGATAAATAATTGAGTAAGAACTTGAAATAAATGCTCAATCTTCAATAGTTTATGAGAATTTTTAAAATTAAATAAAAATTAGAAAACACGTTTTTGCTTTAAAAAACGACACATGGTCATTTTTATTTATTTTTGTAGTATTTAAAAATAATATAGCTCGAAAATTTATTTTTTAAAAATTTTTTAAAAAAAAAAAAAAAAGTTTCTCAGAATAAGAAAGAACAATAGGAAAAATGGTTCCTTAATATTGATATTTACTCGCAAAAAAAAGGTTAATAAGTGCGATTTCAAGCAATACATTTTTTTTAAGGAACGATTTTTCTTGAAAATTATTATTTTCATTATTAATTACATTTCCAAAACAAAATTCTAACTATCTCAAAAACAATGTATTTATTTTCAACCATTTTTTAAACAAATGTAGTCAAAAATTTAAAAAACATATTTTTATGTGGCTTTTAACAATAAAAAAACAAATCAATCGACGACCCCTCTTTTTTTAACTAAATTGTTTATAACTTTTAAAATATTTTTTTGCGAGACATGGGACAAAGCGTAAATCATATCTAGTTAACATTCCACATCCAATGACCCCTTGGTCATAATTTTACGTGAAGGCCTTCTCCAACGAGACTAAATGGCACTTGTGAACCAGACTACAGGTCTTTAGGCGCACAGGCCAACTGATTGAGAACAAACAAAAGTTCTACAATTTTTCTTGATGAAATGATGTAGATTTTGCCGTTGCTAGCTCCTAGATTGATGTGTTTATTCAATGAGAAATAATTTGATTGAATTCAAGGACAAATTTTAAAAATATTTTTCTCTAATATAGGCATAGACACGAAGTACTTTTCATCGTCCTATATAACCCAAAAAACAATATATGTAATCTCATAAAATGAAATTTAAATTTTCCATAATGTTTAATCGTCATCCATCTATTCCACCATTTCTTATCGAAACATATCGATGAGTACGTACACAGAGCATATTATTATCATTATCGTTCAGGTAATGAATCCGTACACTCACTTTCAAAACGAGTGTGATAAAAATATTCTATAAAATCGATTGCATCTTAAAATATTAGTGTTTCATTCGAATGCAGAAGCTAAACCACCGAATCAAAGCCAGAATCGAATCCTAACTATGTATCATGACACTGGAGAGTTAATCATGTGAACTGGTCCAAAGTAAGAGTAATTATTTCGTTTTATTTATATATAGGTGGGGCAAGTTAGATTCAGTCGTGTTCCTCTAATTCTTGTTAGATAGTGATTGATTTCCCTAGAGAACAAGACATGCTTTCACCAAAAGTCATCAAAAAACCCATAGCATACAATTTTTTACTGTCAAAAATGTTTCATAGCTGCTCAGTGAACTCAAATTATTTATTTTCCACTAGTTGCTCATGGTTTGCCATCGATTCAATAATTTTTCGTTATATTATAAACAGTATGTAGCGCTCAAGTCCTCCAAATTAACTAAATATTGAAATAGCGGGAACACGAAAAGTTGCATTTAGGGCTAAAAATGTATAATGGATTTACAGTAGATAATATGATATATTAATATTTTCATAAATACCGAAAAAATAATGCCAACAACAATAATATGACAAGACATAATGAAAAGAACAAATGTTTGTTTTCAATGTTTCGAATTCGATTAAATTCATCCTCAGAGCACGGCCACAACGGATTGTTGAATTAATGAAATAGTTCATTCACAGATGGCATGTTATAAAGTCACAATGCCTCTGTTTACAAACGTCTTATAATGTCAATAATCATTATGACATAAGGACACTAGTGTTTTATAATTAAAATATCTGAACTCACATAATAAACAACCCAAGGGACATAGAAACCATGTCATAACCTTCTCGAACTATATATTTTATAAATTTTCAGCAAATGTCATAATCAACAAATGAGCCCTCAGTTTAGGAAAAGTCTTCATTTTTACAACATACTGCATTTAATGTCTTATTAGCATATAAAACACTCAATAAAAGCAAACACTCGAGCAACGCTTTCGTGTTGCTTTTATTCATGGCTATATGGCTTATAAATAGACTCATACAATAAATAGCTATTGTACCTGCGACGATGTATTTACTTGAATCCGAGAAAATATAAATAAAATAAAAAGTATTCACAAAAAGTAGTTAATTCTAGGTTAAAAATGTTTAAAATTGTATTACAGCTAATCAAACATAATATATACACAACGAAAAGGAAAATTCACCAGACAATACTATATACTCTCAACAAAACGAACATACACTGAGGTAAGAATATGATTGAAGAGGAAATAAAAAAACATAGGTGATAAAAAACAATAAAAGTGATAATGTATTATTCTGGCATATTTGAAGGATACTGTATCCGATTCAATGTCTCTTCTGCTAATAACAATGTTTTGTTTGTGAATTGGAATCATTCCACTCCAAACTGTATTGAATGGGTGATATGGTTGTATATGAAAAATATCAGTTAGTGAAATCATAGTTGTGATTATTTTCTCTAGCCTCAACTAGGGTAGTGGGATCAAGAATAATAACTTTTCTGCTATCTCTCTATGCTCCGATGTTCTTCTGTTCAAATACCTTCCGGTTTGACCAACATAGCATTTATTACAGTTTTTGGGATTTATTTTATATATAACCTGGGAATGCAACTCCAAAGGTGTTATATATTTTTGTCGTGAGGAAATATTTTGCCAATGGTGTTGTCATTTGTAAATCCATTTTTTTTTGTACAAGTTGCAAATCTTACAGAGAAATGTTCAACATTAGGTTTTTTATCGTATCTTTTGTTTGTGTTATTTCATCTGTAATGAACTGTTTATTTCCGTGTATAATTTAATCAACTGTCGTAATGGGATAATTATTTTTCACTTTGTATTTTTAAATTCATTTATGATATTCTGGTTTGGAAAGAGGGCTCTTGTATCATTCAGATTTCTTAAAACATCAATTTTATGTAGAAAATTTTGGTGCGGGAAGAAAATCTCTTCGGAAAACTTCATCTATTATACTATGGAATATAGATGGATTGACTACAACCATTTTCAGTTCAATTAGTCAAATTCTGAAATAATTCATCATCACTAGTATTGTATTTCAACATCAATATTTTTCCTTTCGACATAAAAAAACATTGGTATTGTTTGTATCCCCTCCTCAATCAGATTCTTGTCTATTTATTTGTTTGTCTTTATTGAGGGTATAAACTATTATCTTGGGGATTTTGGTTGTGTATGAATTAGGCCTGATTGATTTTCGAACAGTTTTAACATGGAAAAAACTACTTTTGGTGGATACCTTTCAAATATACATCGTGGCAAGTACACACTATTTGATATATGAAAATCCGATGTTTAAGTGCCCTGAGGATTAGTTTTTTTCGAAACGTTAGCAAGAAAACATAATTTATTTCTTCGACTTCATTAATTCTGATCCCAATTTTTCTCCAAAATAAGTTCAAATAGAGTCTCACCTTTTTCATATAATTAAACATGGATATTTAATAAAACGCCAGACCTACGTCATAATATAAAGCATCATTTTTCATATATTCTACGGGATACTATTAGAAATAACGATGCTCGCTAGACACTTTGTATGGTGGAAACCCGCCAGACACCTTTAAAGTTTGATAAATTATAATTGTACTTAGGTTATAGTATGAAATCTGAATTTCATATATGCCACTTTGGTTGGTTGGTTGGTTGGTTTGAGACTGACGAGCCAGAGACAGGGTTGGCACTTAGCTTCCCTTGACACTGCGACCAGCTAGGGTCTATTGTATCACTCTGTCGTCAGTGGTTCCTCATTCAAACAGGTTTGTGCCTTTAATTAGGTTAAGAAGCCTGTTGATAAGGTTCTTCGGATTCATGCCTGTTTCCGGGCTGATCTCTCCAAAGGTTCTGTGTCGCCTACTACTTAGGGCGTCACAGTCGAAGATGATATGAGAGGCTGTTTCCTCCTCTTCATCACACAGCCTACACTCCACGGTTTCCCTGCGTACTCCCATGGTGTTTAGGTGTTTTCTTAGGCCGCAGTGTCCAGTCAACAGACCTATTATTATACGAGCCTTCGTTCTGTTCAGGTTCAGAAGGTCAGCCGTCAGGGTCCGGTTTGGATGCCCTACCATGACTTTGCTGTGTATTTGCCCGACAGTTTGATCCCAATATTGTTGGTGTCTTCTTTTTTCCACTCGGCGATCAGGGTCCTGCATCGGTTTTTGCTAATCCCGTGTGCAGGTTCTGGCCCTGTGAATAGCGTTTCAGATGCTTGTCTAGCTAGCTGGTCCGCTTTGACGTTGCCTTCAATGCCTCTATGACCTGGCACCCACATCAAGGTGACCTTGTTGTGTTTTGCCAGCTCGATGAGGTTCTGGAGGCAGTCCCAGACCAGTTTGGACTTTATCTGTGTAGAGTTGAGTGCTTTGATAGCACTTTGACAGTCAGATAGAATGTAGATGTGTTTTTTCCTATAACCACTTTCTAGATTCTTCTGAATGCATACCATGATAGCATGTGTTTCAGCTTGGAATATCGTGGAGTATTTACCAAGTGGTATTATGTAATCCCTTCTTGGCCTTACCCCATGTATTCCTGCTCCCGTTCCTTCAACTGTCTTTGAACCGTCTGTATACCAGACTATGTCCGCAGTTGATTGTGATTCTATACTCGGGGCCCATCCAGATTCATCAATTCGTGTTTCGAATGGTTTTTAGAATGAGTATAGGGGTTGCATGTAATCTGAAATCATTTCGAGTTCTTCGATGTTGGTTACATGAGTGATTCTGGTATGTCCAGTTGTTCGGATTCTCCAGTTTTTCGTTTGTTTCAGTCTGTATGCACTCATCCTGGCCTCTCCAATGACATGTAAGTCAAGGGGTTCGAGGTTTAGGATGATTTGCCACTTGGGGACTCTTTGAAGATGTTTTCCAAATAGCCAGACGGAGGCAATATATGTGCAAGCGAGACAGTTAAGGTAAGTATCCACTTGAGACAGAACAGTCTCGAGACTAGACTCACAAATGAACAAGTACCTGAGAATAGTCTCGGGGACAAGCAGGCGCAGTATCCACTTGAGACAGAACAGTCTCGAAACTAGACTCACAAATAGATAAGTGCCTGAGAGCAGTCTCGGGGGCAAGCAGGTGCAGTATCCACTTGAGACAGAACATTCGAGACTAGACTCACAAATGGACAAGTGCCAGAGCAGTTTCGGGACAGCAGGGCAGTATCCACTTGAGACAGAACAGTCTCGAGACTAGACTCACAAATGTACAAGTGCCTAAGAGCAGTCTCGGGGACAAGCAGGTGCAGTATCCACTTGAGACAGAACAGTTTCGAGACTAGACTTACGAATGGACAAGTGCCTGTGAGCAGTTTTAGGGAAAAGCAGGCGCAGTATCCACCATTTTTTGTGTCAATCCATGAGAATCACAAGTTTCTATGGAATGTTAAACATAAATTGTATATAAGAATCGCGAGTGTTGAACAAGCCCAAATTCATTTCGTCGATATACCCATTTTCTCATTCAACATTTTTTTTTCCCATTTTCCGTTTTTTTACAATTGTATACGCAATTAGGAAAGATAGGGCCTGACGCGAATCCATTTGGAAAAAAAAGATAAAAATAAATAACTTGCGAGCAAGTCACACAACTGACTGCGAGTTGACTCGTCGGTACAAAATTGACTACAGTGACTGTCGAGTCTCACACAACTGTTCGATCTCAAATGACACCCTGAGACCAATCTCGAAACTTTCTCCAAACTTCCATACTCTGTATATAAATGAAACACCTATACCATAAGACGAAAATAATAGTCAGTGACTCATCTTAGCTCGATCGGTATCAGTATCAGTACAATTACTAACCTCGACCACGAACTCTCATTAAAATAGATTTGGCACCAGTGCGCTGTGTCCGCATTTAAAACAAGCGGCATATCAAGATTATAGATTGGGGATACAATAGATTCTCATTCTAAAATATTATATTATTTTGCCACTCTTATTGTGTTATTTCTGAACTAGTGTCTGACGTCACTGACTATTATTTCCGACTCGTGGTATAGGTATAATTATAGACTCCAATCTCAAATGGGAAAAAAACATATACTTTATCATTGAAAGAATCCAACACCTCATGTTTAAGTTTAAGATTCTCAGAGATATACTGAACGTGACCCAACTGAAGATTTCATATTATTCTCTAGTAGAATCCCACATTACATATGGAATAATGTCTTGGGGCGGAGTTGCAAAAGTCATACTTAAAAAACTAGAGACTACCCAGTTTTTTTTTTTTAATAGTCTTCAGGAAGAACAATGACCACCCGTCAGACGATTTTTTTTTGAAACTGTACAATTGTTCTTTATGAATTGTACCATTAAACAACACAAATCACAAGGCTACCAAAAAAAATTAAGATAATTACAATACCAGATACCGACATCAAATATACCTAACCCCTTTCATGTTTAAAACCATAGGACAAAAAGCTCAACCCGAAGTTCCACAATTACTTACCAGAAATTATCAAAAATATTATATACCCCACAATATTCAAAAAATAACTGAAGAAATTCATCATGTCCCAAACACGCGAATCCATTCAGAATTTAGTAGAAATACATTAAAAAAATAATAAATATTTATACCCTCCATTTATAAATGAATTTCCCTCTGTTTACACATACAAATGAGAATCACAATGTTTAATCTATAGACTAATTATCTAGACGTTCATCTCTAGTTTAGACTTTTGATCAATTTTATACCACAATTACACACCTCATATCTTATCTTAAGTTAATAAAAAAATGTGTACTATTTTTATATATTCTTAATGTTTGATTTGTACACGCTCCCCACAAATTTTGACTTTTGGAGTCAATCTATGTTCATTGGATATGTTCTACTTACATGTAGGTAACATATATGAAATTCAGATTTGATACTATAACGTAAGTATAGTATTTCTAATCCCAATTGGACCGACATAAAAAGTTTCGTGATGGAATTCTCTTTGCAGTTGCCGCCTTGACATAGGCGTCGGAATATTACAGTGGTATTTTTTTAGTTACTCATTCTCACAATCATAGCAATTGATCACCCCATGTGAAAGTAGACACATGTTATCTCAACTGAATTTTATTATTTGTTTCGAAAGGTCTCCAGAAAGCCATATTGATAAAATTATTTTCAATGGATAATCCCAAACCTCACCAACACTGATTAAGGAATATTGTAAACGGGGGAAATCATGTGGCTTCAGATAACAGGTGTCCAATCCAGCTAGCCGACTTTTTATTACTCAAATATATTTTATAGCGCCTTTACTAATAATCTGGGCAACTAGGGTCACACGACAGAACTTTTTTTCGATTGTACCAGGAACGCTTTCAAAGTAAAAACACTGGTAGTATATACATTTTTCATTTGCCGGGCAGTGCATATAAACACTCCTCGTAGTGCTCTTATTTTTATTGCCGTTCCAATAACTATACAATTATAGTTTATGAAACTTGCGAAGTGGGGGGAGGGGTATCCACCATACAAAGTGTCCGACAATGGATGATGTGATTTCTAATAGTATCCCTTTAAAAAATAACGCTTATACCATGATGTTTTTGTGTAACAACTTCATGCACCTTTATTACCTGTTACCTGCCAAAGCCACCGCGACTCGAGGTTCATACTAGCCAAACGATCTTACCAGCTGAGCTATGACGTAGGTCTGGCGCTCACGAGCTCTTGCTCTATATCACATTGAGTACGGGAATAGAAGGCAGTGGTTTTGTATGTAACAAAAATAAAACTGCGCAGCCAACTCTGACTAATTATGTATTAATAAAGCGAAATATATCGAAAAAAAAATCTTCATGGGTAAGTAAATTTTTTCTCAATAAGCAACAATTCTACTCGTAATTCCAACAAATATAACATGGCTACATTCCATGGAAACAACCTTGGTAGAAAAGGCCAGGTTGAGAACATGTATTTTGAATAATGATTAGTGCGCAAGTCACGAAAGCACCATCTAAGTCATTTTGAATTATATTCACATTTCATTTATATCTCTATGTTATCATTCATTATTGAATATCCATGGTTATTGGTACCACAATATTGATGTTTGGATAGCCCCGAGGTGCAAATGTGTTCTTCATAAAAGTATTGATGAATTCAAGTAACCCTTACTTATTGCCACTAGTATTATTGTGACATAAAAGTAACAGTCACATCACACTTGATTCGACAGACTATTTTATGAGGTTTTTGGTGGTATCTGCCTAGGATAGGATATGATTCATATGATATAATCCATGATGATGTTTTCTGTTTCATTACATATTCCTTATACCACATATACAGTGCTCGTCCGTCTGTCCCCCCCCCCCTACTGATTTTTGAACCACCTGGTATATCGCAACGAAATTTGGAGGGCTGAAATAGGAGATGAAAACCTACTTTTTCATGATTAAATCACAGCTAAAAGTTCCATTATGGCGGCTGTGCGCCATCTTCAATAATTTTTTTAAATAGAACACCCCGTATATTATTCCATTTTCGAAATCTGCTCATAATTCTCAACACTTTTCTCCAGTACACTTCACTCCTAAATTCAAATGTTTTCGAAATATTAACGTTCGAAAAGTGACATTCCGGTTTAAAATGAAGTATGGATTTTGGTCACTTTCGGTAAACAATTTTCCTAAGTGAACGTTGTTATTAATTTGTAGTTAAATCTCTTAATGAATTCGACTAATAAGAGGCGTAAAGAGAGTTTATTGAGGATAAACAGTACCGCTTACCGGAAAATCTCGAAGCCTACGAATGTGTTCTGTAAATTCACAATCAAAACAATTAGTTAGCTAAAAAATTATAATTTATTTTCGAATTACACTTTTATTTAACCCCAACAACTATTTCATCAAGTGTTCAATATGGCTCCCTCCTAAATTTCGACAATAAAGTGCCCTATTATAAATAGCTTCTCTCACGTTGATGAAAATCTGTTCAACTATTTCTTCACATGTATCTATTATTCTGCGTTCCAACTCTTCTATTGTTTGGCATTCAGTGGCGTAGATTTTTGACTTCAGATACCCCCAAAGGAAAAAATCTAGAGGTGTAAGATCCGGAGATCTTGGTGGCCATTCTGTACTTCCCCTGCGACCTATCCATCGCCCAGGAAAGTTTGTATCGAGGAACTCTCTAGCCATGCGATCGAAATGGGGAGGTGCCCCATCCTGCTGAAATATGATTTCACGATTTTCAAACTCTTCCTGATTGTTTAATACAATTCGTCTTATTCGAGGTTCAATTTCAGTTTCTAAAAGATTTCTGTGAAGAACTCCTGTAATATTGCCTCTGATGAAAATCGGTCCAACAACGCGATTGCCCAAAGTCCCCGCCCAAACATTCACCTTTTTAGGAAACTGGGTATGTCCCTCTCTAAAAATATGCGGATTAGTATCGCTCCAGTATCGTACATTCTGTTTGTTGACTTTTCCATTAAGAAAAAACGTGCATTCGTCTGCAAAACATACACGTTTTAGGAAGCCCCGTTCTCCTTCAATTGTTCTTGTTAACCACTCACAAAATTCAACCCTCCGGTCTGGATCATCCTCCGTGAGAGCATGCAGGATTTTCATTTTATAGGGATGAAACTTTTATTTTTTTAGGACTCTTTGGACACTTTTTGAACTCACTCCACAGGATTCAGCAACTGCAGACGTCGACGGAGTCGGATTGATTACCATTTCAGAAACAATTTCTACCTTTTTTCCTTCTGAAAGAGGCGGTCTTCCTGATCTTGGAGCATCTTTCAGCGTACCAGTTGCTTGGAGCTTATTTAAAAGTTCACGCAAATATGACCTCGAAATAGGATTTTCGGGAAATCTATCATTAAACATAGATGCTAGATGATAATTTCTTCCAGCTTCTCCAAATATCAAAACTGCTTTAAATTTATCGTCTAAACTACGAGCCATGATCACACTTTTCTTGAAGGATTTAGGCGATCAACGGACTATTTGACAGTAAGCAGTTCAGTTTGATAGTAAACAAGATGTTACCGCGACAACGATTTTTTCCAAAGCAAACTTGATTGAAAGCAACATTAGTGTTTTTGGTTGGGTTTGAAATGACCAAAATGTCACTTTTCAAACGTTAATATTTCGAAAATAATTGAATTTAGGAGTAAAGTGTATTAGAGAAAACTGTTGAGAATTATGAGCAGATTTCGAAAATAATATACGGGGTGTTCCTTTTGAAAAAATTATTGAAGATGGTGCTCAGCCGCCATTTTAAAACTTTTAGCTGTAATTTTTTCATGAAAAAGTAGGTTTTTATCTCCTATTCAAGCCCTCCAAATTTCGTTGCGATATACCAGGTGGTTCAAAAATTAGTAGGGGGAACGGACTTTAGACGAGCACTGTATAATATTTATGGTATATACAGGGTGACCTCTTTTATTCTATCCAAGCTATTGCACAGTGGTCAAAAATAACGAAAAAGCGGAACTATTTCGAATTTTGTAAAGTTTTCGTATACGCTCCCAACTTTGTGGGGAGGTAAACAAAAGACCAGATAACCTTTACTCAGAATTGCGCCTAACTATTGCGAAACATTTGTTCTCTTCACCCCCTCAAAGACGGCCATTATATCGTGTACGTTTCTCGGCGTCATACGTGTACTTTTTCTGCCGAGTTCGATTAGAATGTGACTGTCTATATTATAAACAATATTTTGGGTACTGATTTTGGTAATTAATGGTAGATATTAAAAAAGTCATCATAATACCAAAATTACCCCTTTTGAAACCAACCCCTTTGCGACGTATTTTCCTATAGCCAA
Organism: Gonioctena quinquepunctata; assembly: GCA_018342105.1. NCBI lineage: Eukaryota > Metazoa > Arthropoda > Insecta > Coleoptera > Chrysomelidae > Gonioctena > Gonioctena quinquepunctata. Next base: position 324,614 of record JAFIRS010000128.1, read on the forward strand.
TCAACTGTTTCTATTTTCTTTCTTCAGACGTATGGTGCGTAAGCTCCAAAATTATGCAAATTCAACCCTCTACAACTTTCAGAAAAATAAACTCAGGAACTGACTTTCAATGCGGCGCATCCTTGGGGTCATTTGAAGATTCAATAAGCATCTCTTGAGGATGATATGAGAATGTCGGATTTGACCACTTTTGGCTATTTCTTGGCCGAGAAAGATCACTGTGCGACGGTCCATAAACCCTCGAGATCCATCTTGACAAATAACGAATAAATTGCGTGACTGTCACTGTAAGAGGGCACGCAGTCAAGCTTTGGTGACGTGACATTGACAATGAATCAACAGTGCCGATAATAATCTATAATTGTTTATGAAAAACGCCTCGGTAATGAAATTATCAAATTAAATCATACCTGAATGCAGGGAAGAAATCGAAAACATAATGAAATACCCGGTTGGAATATTTTATAATAATGATTATATAGAGTATTCTGAATCCCCAAAATTTAAAATTTCCCCTCCATATGGTGACCCTCTCTTCAAGAATGACTCTGTATACATGGAGTAAATTACGAAATACGTCCAAATATAATTTTTATATTTCTGGAGGTGATATTTATTACCCCGGTTCGTCGAATAATGTTGCTTCTCGAAAGGTATATCCATATATCATAAACATAATATATATCATTGGTACCGTGAGGTATAAATATGGAATATATAATATATGGGTCACACATCATCATATATCATATGAATCACACCCTATCTCAGGAAGACGCCACCAAAAACCTCAATCGTCAATCGTCGCGTTAATAATAATGTGATTCCTTGACCGGAGTGCGAATTGTCTCTTCAATGTGGCGATTCAGAACGTTTGAAAAAAATGAGTTGGTGGTCACTTTACGCTTTCCTGAGAATCGGCATATCTAAAAAAATTATGTAATTTTTTTCTCGAAACTATGTATTTTTTTTCTTTCCAAATTATTTTGAAATACTCGATATAGATAAGTCATTCACCTAGAGATTCTTAGCAAAGTAAATATATGGAAAATAGAGTCCCATCGACAAGAAGATTGTTTAAATCTGATGTTATTCAAATTGTTATAGACTGAACAATAGAAACATTGAAAATTCATAAAATTTTTATGTTTTTGTTTCCTTCCAGTCCCGTTGTAGATTGCAGTTAAGGATATCGAATGTCAAAATGAGTCATCGATAAAACCTCAGAATAAAACTAATCATAATTAAATTTTTTTAAGTAACAAACAAATGTCAGATATTTTCTTGGACTAAAAAAACGGAACCAAAAGGGTCATTTCATTGTTATTAAGAAAACATTGATAATTACGAGAAAAAGTGGCCAGTTATTGGGTTGATGAAAAAAATTGTCCTCCATAATGGTATATACAGCGTGACCCAGGAGTGCCCGTAATCTCCATAATTTTGTGTCGTGAATATACAGGATGTCCCAAAATAAGATACACAACTGAGTTCTGTTTTTTTTTATGATAACTCCCCATTTTTATAACATTTTTGGATTCACCACTAAATTGTCGATTCAACGCAACTTGGCTTGTTAGACTTATCTGCAATAGTTTTTGCCTTATGTCAATTTATGTGTCAAAATAGCGTCGTACATAGACCCACAGAAAAATTCATAACTTCAGAACCATTCGAGATAACTCAACCAACTGGAAGTCGATGTTCCATTGCCTGCTACAATTTTTTAAAATGACAAATCACAAATTGTAATAACTCGACTTTTTCAAATGCAACACCCTATATTTCATTGCTTTTTGCCGAAATACGGTTTGTGGTGTCTCCTTTGTAAAATTTGCGGGATTTTCGAAAAAAAAAGGAATCGAGTAGGCCGCTGTCGTTAAATTTGACACATCCAAACAATTCTGAACAGAATATATTTCAACACAATAAATGAAATTGTAGTATTGTAAAATAGGATTACATCACAAATGAAACAATTCTAGTGATCTTCACAAGAATAGGAAAGGATTATTAACAGAAAAAAATATAGAATTTTTGAGGAAAAGCTACTAATACATTCCTAAATAGTTCCACGCAAGCTGCTAGTTTTCTAGTAAATAAGCCCCGAAGCATTGCTCCATCAGATGAACAGAAGGCTTCCGTGATCCTGTTTTCATAACATCTGCGTTTGTGGGACGATCTCTGAAAATCCTCTCCTTCGCGTACATCCAAAAGGAGAAATCTATAGAAATAAGGTCTGGGGACCGCGCCATCCTAGGAATAGTACCTCATCTGCCTATCCAACGATTAAGATAGGATCTCTCTGAAAATTCTCGCACTAAATTCACTTCTTCTAAAATTCTAGGAAAATGTTCGCGGAGAAAATATAAATACCTTTTACCATTCAGCACATTGTCGGAAAAGTGGGGTCGAATAATGTGATTTCTAACAATTCTTCCCCCAACCATCAAGCGACCATTGCTTTTGATGATCAACAATCCTTTTTTATAATAATGCATATTATGTCAGTTCACCGACTCTTTGTTCTTAAACGTTGCCTCATCAGAAAACCGAATTTCGTTCAAAATATTATAATCCTCATCAATCATGCCATTCAATTGAATACAAAACCCAACTCTAGTGCAAAATCACTACCCTACAATTCTCGATGAAGGTTCATATGATAAGGGTCGAACTTAGGTTATTAATCTGTTCACACTACTTTGTGGAATATCAGTTTTCGCTGCTATTTCCACAGTGCTTAAGTGAGGATTTTCCTGTAGCATCAATAAAACTTGCAACTCATATCTTCATTGATCTGACCATAAACAATTTCCTTTTTGGTATAAGACACACTACCAAAAATCGTTGAAACGGTCATAGACAAGAGGAACCAACTATCTGGACAAATATCAGATTCTCAGTACGGTTTCAGACAGTCTAAATCTTCTCAGGACGCCATTGCATGCCTAACTTGAAAAATATACAAAGCTCTAGATGAAAGTAAAGTTGCAATATGTGTATTCGTAGATCTAAAGAAGGCATTCGACACAGTTAGCCACTCTAAGCTTCTCCAAACTTTAGAAAATATGGGATTCAAGGAAAATGTGTTGAAGTTAATGCGTAGTTACCTATCTGACAGGAAGCAATGTGTAACGATAGAAGAGATAAGCAGCCAGAAAAGACTTATAAAGTATGGTGCCCCTCAAGGAACGGTTTTGGGACCTATATTCACAGGTCAGATAGTATGATTTGCTGATGACACAGAAATTCTGTACACAGGAGATAACTTCTACGTTGTTCACGAGCAAGCAAAAAAGACATCAAATGATTTTCGAATGGTTCACTCCCAAACTACTCACTGTAAACCATTTCACATACAGGATATCGACGAAGACTTTCCCTCTATCCGTATAGATGATCATATGGAAATCGAACCTGTGAACAAAATGAAATACTTAGATATAATATTAGATAGTAATCTGGAGTGGGATATACATATCACCACACTCGTACAGAAAGTAAGGAGTTGTCTCTCAAAATTCAAACACGGTAGGCAAATAATGAATATCAAACAACTTCAGGTAACGTACTCTTTCGAGGTATGGCATCATAGCCTGGGAAGGTGCGTATAATAGTTGTATCAAACATTTAGAAACAGTCCAGAAATTGATTTTGAAAATAATGTATAAAAAAGAAATTGACTTTTCCACAGATTCTCTTTACGAAACAGCAAAAGTCCAAGATATCAGGCAGCTGTTCTGTAATACTATAATTATTCATCAAAAATACTGCACAGACAAAAACCCGATTGATCATGCATGTCCTACAAGATATAGGAACAACGCTTTTCAAATACCAGTAATGAGAAAATCACTCACCCAAAGATGTTTCCCCTTCCTAGGACCACGAGTTCAAAACATGGTTCCACCTGAAATTAGAAAGATAAACTCCAAAAAAATGTTCAGAAATAAGGTAAAGAAATGGCGACTGAGCAAAAACAGGCTTAAAACAGTCTCGAAATGATTGATCTGAAAAATATCCATTACATCTGAAAATCCCAGCAATTTTGAAATTGTATCTTACCTGATTGACATTTTTTTATGTATTAAACTTATCTTTTTCTTCAACTTTTCTTATACAGTGTGACTTTATCTGATTTTTTTTTTATAATTTCAAGCATCAAAAATTGTATTTTGACACAAATTTTTATAACTTAAGTTTCATTTCCAAGGCATTCTATGGTTTTTTTTGTCAAAAACGGCAAGTTTATTAGGCAATTTTTTTTTTCAAATTTGACTCATCACTGGATTTGTAGTTGCTATAAATAAAAACCATCAAAATTTGATAAAAATATTGATTAACAACGAAGTTATAACAACTTTAATTTTGGAAACAAAGCATTTGATTATAATTTTTATTTAGATTATAGACATATTAAAAATCTGGCAACACTGCCGATACAAAGAACTCGTACAGTGAAAATACGAAGTCAATAGCTCATTCCGTTCTACAGTTATAACTCCTGAAATTATGGTAATGTGTACACTTAAATAAATGATTTTAAGGGAATATAATTAACAAATCCAGTGGCCTAGTCAGATTTTTATTACAAAATCGCTTCCACCACAAATCGCCCACATTACCATACTTATAACTGTAAACGGATAAGCTATTGACTTCGGATTTTCACTGTGCAAGTTTACTGGTGTTCTACTTTGTATCGACGGTGTTGCCAGATTTTAAATATGTCTATAATCTAAATAAAAATTATAATCAAATACTTTGTTTCCAAAATTGAAGTTGTTGTAACTTCGTTGTTAACCAATATTTTTTTATGAAATTTTGATGGTTTTTACTTATAACGAATTTTGAAAAGAAAAATTGCCTTATAAACTTTTGCCGTTTTTGACAAAGAAAAGAAACCATAGTGTGCCTTGGAAATAAAACTCAAGTTATGGAAATGTGTGTCAAGATTAAAGATTAAAAAAAAAATCGAGATTGATTGAAAAATGCGTATTCTACAGGGGTGGTTCCATTTTGAATGGGTCACACTGTATATATAGTTTTTTTTGTATACTTTTCAAACTTGTATATTTTATCTCTCTAACTCGTATCAAGTGTATCTTAGTTGATAATTATATAGCCTGAAACGCACGAGCTAATATTTGCCACAGACAAGATTCACTAGATAATCTTTTGGGGTAATTTACTCGTGCATTTCTTAAATTAAAATAAAAAAGCAAGGGGTATAATTGCTATCAAGCACAAGTTGCCACTAACAACTTTCAGTGATCTTTTGTTTATTCGCATTTATTGTGTATCTATTCGAACTATTTTTGTATCTGTACTGAATGAACTAAGTTCAAACCTATCTCCCAACTTTTAGAATGAAGACACCCATACAATTCTTGCTTCTGGATATTTTTTATGCTAGAATCTTCTTGCTAATAAAGTATTTCTGTCAGCTTCGTCAATGCAGCAGACTATATTCACTAATTCTTCACGAGTGAAATCGATCATCAACAATTAGACGTGTACAATTATTGAAAGTACTAGGATGTGTAGAATTTAACGACAGCGGCGTACTCAATTCCTTTTTTTTTTTTTTAAACCATCAAAATTTCTTATTTCGCAACAAATCTCGCAAACTTCACAGAGAAGACCCTACAAATCCTAAATCGACAAGAAGCTCTTTGAAAATGCCATGTTATGACCAATAAGGGCGTTGCATTTAGAAAAGTCGATTCATTGCCATTTATAATTTGTCATTTAAAAAAAATCGTAGTAGGCCATGGAACCTCGCGTTAAAACCTAAGGCATCGGCTGGAAAAATGGTTAAGTTATCTAGAATGGTTCTGAAGTTATGAAATTTACTGTGGGTCTATGCACGACGCTTCATTGACACACGAATTGACAAAAGTCAAAAACTATTGCAGAAAAGTCTGAAAAAGCTGGGTGCGTTATATCGAAAATTTTATACCAGTCATTTTCAACCAATCAGATGCTTCATTTCGACATGGTTACTATGGTAACCAGCAAATTTTTCATCCACATTAGCATGTAGACGTAGAATTAATAAGTGGAAATTTCCCGGCACATGACAGCTATCATATAATTAGACAAAAATAATATTGAAATAATATTCACAATATTTTTTATTTACTTACTTTATAAGTTGGAAATATTACAACAATTTATTAAGGTGTACATTCTATAATATCATTAATTAATTTTAAATTCTTCAAAAATTCCACTTCTACCTCCTCTTTCCTAAGTGGTGAATAGAACACAAAACCGGTGTTTTTTTTGACAATATGCCTGTGTTTCTTAAAATAAAAATAATACTGAGACACCAGTTTATTTCTTTGAGTATTAGATTTGTGTCCAAAAGAAGGCACAATATCACGCACAATGTTGCCAATCTCTTTAAATAAGTTTTCTCGCTCAGGATTTAATCCAGATTCTTCCACTAGGTATGTTAGATATTTCACATTTTTATGGTACATTTCAATTTGCTGTGATTCTTTGCAAAAGGAACACAATTCATACGATTGAAAACTCATTTTATTATCACTTTTTTACTAACTTATGAATGTATACAATGTTAGGAGGAACTTATAATGCCACAAATAAAATATTGATTGACAGGAGTAGTGAATGTCAAATCCATGGCTAACTTTACAAAATATTTGTTTAACCGGCAACATATGCCAACAACATTCTAGTTAGAATAAAGAATAAAATATCCCGATTTCCTGAATTATTTGAAAAACAAATTATTACCGCTAATATTAATTTTTCTTAGAATTAAACCTGCAAGAATATGAAAAATATTTAAGTATATATGTATAGGTATAGTTATATATTTTTTGCTGTACATCACCTTTGTTCGTAGTCAATATCAACATTTCCCTGAAACCCAGTAAGAAAATTATATAAAATCAATTATTTTTATATAACAATGTATCTGATATTATAAATTTCATTTTACTAGGGCACAGGAATAATAAAAAAAATATATCCCGCAATACGAACATCCACTTTCATTTTCAGTCAATATTAACATTTCCCTGAAACCTAGTAAGAAAATTGTATGAAATCAATTAATTTTACATAATAGTTTATCTGATATTATATATTTTATTCTACTAGGGAACGGGAAAAATCAGAAAAAAATCTCCCCCAAAACTCCCATTACACACAGCCTTCTACTTATTTGTGAATAACGTCAAAATAAATATTTACTTAATGTTTTCTATTTAAATATAATTCCGGTATAAAATTTTCTTACCGAATCCCCCACGTGCTTGAATTCATTGCGGGAAATTTGTCTCGTACATGAATTTTCAAAGAAAATTATCCCTCGTCGCTTCGCGACTTGTGATAATTTTCAAAAAATTGATGTACTCAAAAAATTTCCGGCAATAATTCATGCTCTAGGGAGATTATAAGTGACAATTTAGTGGCGAATGCAAAAATTTTAGAAAAACGGGTGGATGCCGCTTAAATAAACACAACTCAGAACGTATTATGAGACATCCTGTATATAAATAGATATATTTCTAGAATATGCCTCATTATCAGACCTATCGTTAAAAAAACAAGTCCATAGCTTGGATAGAAAAATAAGTTATAGAGCTTGCACGTAACCTGGGCCACCCTGGTACAAGTACAAAGTACAAAATTAAGTAGGCTTTTTTTGGCGGTCGTAGAAAAATACCGATTTCTTTTAAATCTCAAGTTCTGGCAAAATAGCACATGAAAACACCAATATTCCTGAGGTCAAAGGAGAACTTTCCACATTGACATTCATATACTGGACCAATTTGAATAACTATAACATCCTTCAGAGATATAAATGAATTGTGAATATACTGCGAATTCCCTATAACAACAATTATGTTGAAAAGTCTGCACTTTCCCATGCTTAAGAACAAATGTCACTGTCCCCGTAATTTCTTCGATAAATTACACGTTCTCGGTACGAATATCGTAAATGATGGCTGCATACGATTTTGCGAAGAAATTAAAATACCCATGCCGTTGTTTCATTCATATCGTGCGACTTTCATATTTCATCGAGTTATATGAGTGGCCTAAAATGAATACATAGAAACTGGTGGAGTCCTCTGACTTTTAGTCTACTGATATGCTACTCAATGTTCACCCTACTCAGCTGAAATCAGCGAATAATCCTCCTGCACTATTTTTGAACGTGAGTGTACTGTTTCACAGGCACTGACAAAAAGGGCAATCTAAGTACGCTAGCCATGGTTTTCATCTTGGTCGGCGTCGTGAAGGGCGTCTTCATTTGTTTTGCCGTCGTGGCCGTTTGTTACAGGTATACATATTATTTTATTTCGGAGTAGCCCGTGATCGTGGTGTTTATTGATGCGCAAGTGATGTGTGCGCGGTGTTATTTTGTATATAAGCTTTCAATTAACTTGGGGGAATTCAAGGTATCGAGTGAGAAATTCAACTTCGAACCTCACTAGATAGAATTCAAATCATCCCTATAAAATTGAGCCCGTCAATCAACATCGCTTGATTCTACGGATTCATCGTAAATAATGGTCCAAAATAATCACCACATCTGGTAACCAAGAGACATAAATCTCTGGGTGATAGATTTTTTGTTCTATTTCTCATTCAATACCATGATGAATTCTCTTTTACAGCGTATATCTCGTATTTTTGACTTGCTGTGTGTACTGTACATATCTATATTGTGAATCACATGTATACATATTGTTGTAAGGTTCAGTGACAAATATCTGACATAGCTGACTCCTGGGCACATGACTTTTTGATACCTGTGTACCTAGTTTCTTTGTTTTCAACTGGATTGATATAATTTATTAGTAGAATGTACTTATTTTCTTTTTCCAAGAATCGATTGCCTTTATATGGAATACTGCATGATTTCATCGTGCAAATTATCTAAAATAACTCAATTCATATTTGGCGAATATGAGAAACACCAAACTCATTTTCATGAAAATAGCATTCAAATTTTCAGCGAAAATTGTTGCATCATAAGTTTGAAATCAACCATCATCAAGAATTAATTCTACAACAAAATGATAGAACCAAGGTTATCTCAGACAAATTCAATAGTACCCAGTACCATTTGGTTCCTAAAAACTCGAAAGTTGTGACTTTGAGAATGCTCAGGAGTCAGTCAGTTGGCGGTCTATCGAATAGGTCAATCAATTTTGAGGTTGGATATTGATTTGTCATTTCTAGAAATGCAGTACATAAAATTTAAAAATAACTCTAAACTCGTTTGGGTTATTATACAATATTATATTTCAGATTTGAACAAATTTTGCGTACCAGATGATATTTCATGTACAGTACGATTTGCTTGCGGTTGGATTAGAAATTTGGAATGTTGTCATGATCGATCATGTTTATCCTACCTAAATATGTTTAGTCCTACAGCTAGCTATACGGGGTGTGCCAAAGGTTGGTATCAACTTTCTTATTTCAGATGTAAACCAATTTTTTTGACTCCCTCTAATTCTAAGTTCAGACAACCTGAGCAATGTTAACTCATCCACTACAGGTTTTTACATGCCGATTTTTCTGAAAAAAATTACCGCCATACTAGTTTACGAAAAATGTTGCATCGTGCAAACCGTTCGAACTTAAAAAAACAAATTTGTGAAGCAGTTAGTTGGAAGTCCTGAAATACCATTTGGGCGCAGGTGATTTTCGAATATGGCATTCAAAAATTGTCAACTAATTTTTTTCAAAGAGCTCCTACTATTTTATTTTGGCAGCATTCGAGGGAAAATTGAATGAATTTCAACTTTCACGTAAATGAATCGTTAATCGGTGAAATTGTATGATATTCGATAACCACAAAAAAAGTACATAAAAAAACTTTGACTCTACTCTACTCAGAAATTTTGTAAGATAACACCTTCACTCACTCTCGTCTTCGATTTTGAAATACAAAAAAGTAGATAGTTACAATGCGAAAAATATGGAATAATTATGATTTGTTAAAAACAATGAAGTCATAAAAATTGTACAAAGTATTATTAAGCTATCTGTACAAAATGTGGTTTGTTGTCAGTCGATTAATAATTAGAAGTTTACATAAATTACAAGTATAAGTTACCAAGTGGAAATGTTTTAAGAATAATAGAAAAAGTATATAAACACACACATCAACACGCAATCAATATCAAAATGTGCTCTCTTTGTCTAAGAATTGTTATGAACATGACATATAATTGCATAAGAGAGCATTAGAGTTAAAATCTAAAAGAAAGTTTTAAAGATATAAATATGTATTCATGTAGTCAGTAAGAATAATAAAAACAAGGTTTCAAAGAGTTGAAATAACACAGATGGTTTGAAATAGTATATCAGTTAGATATTCTTCCAAATTGAAGTATGTTTCCGGTAGCAACAGTTCTTTGACTGATAGATGTCAAGATATGACCACCCCTTTCGATTCAATTCATTTATTTTCTATATTGACATTTTTACAATGTATCGGTATAGTCAATAGGCGTTACATTTTTCAATGAACGAAATAAAATCATTTCATGTCCAAAAATTAATTCAAGCTATAAAAACAGTTGTGCAATATGAACTCCTTCAGACTAGATTTGTATTTTCCCAGTGATTCACTTGATTTGATATGAAAGGTAGCTTGTTGAATGATTTGGGATCCATGTAGTCTGGTGGAAAATAGGTTAATTTCTTGTCAGCTCTAGGTAAACGTAAGTTAGTTTTCTGGCGGGTGTAGTGATCATGAATATCCTAATTGTACAAGAGCTTTTTTTGTTTTTGAAAACATATATACACATCTCAAAAATGTACAAACTGGACAGAGGTAAAATAGAAAAATATACGAAAAATGTTCTGCATGAAACTCAACTCGGAGTTTTGGCCATGCATCTTATCAATAGAGCTGGAAATACGTGAGAGGCAGCAGAAACACTACCCCACATACAAATACCGTAGCTTAGACATAAATCTACTCGAACAATATGGTGGATTTTCAAAACATTACTCAGATTGATGAAGAGATACTTCAACGAGTTCAATTTGGATGTTTGCGCTTGACAATGATTTCTCCAACTGAGATTTTCGTCGAGATAAATGCCTAAAAATCAAACGCGATTGTGTGTTTTGGACACTGATTCATTTTCAATATTCACATCAATATTATTAGTAACAACCTTTTCCACATCAAGAACCCTAATCATTTGCGTATTGATTAATGAGCACTGATGATTGAAAAAATTAGCCACCTTTCTCATCACTTCAGAACATTCATTGTCGAGATTATAAAAGGAAAATCATCAGCATAAACAGTAGAATGATTATCATCGATTATAGATTCCACCTAATTCGTATAAAGGATGAACAGTACTGGGCCCAAAATTGAACCCTGAAGGACACCCATATCACATTTATACATCCGAATAGAATTTGATTATTTTATTGTTAATAGAAGCCTCAATTGATATGAACTGTTTGCGGTTTTCGAGAAAAGGCGATAGTCACGATGCCATATTACCTCGTAGACCATACATTCCAAGATTTGATAATTGTCTTTTATGACAGATGCAGTCAAACGCTTTGCTTAAATCGAAAAATATTTCAGAATGACATTCGCTTGCATCTATAAATAGAATGAATAGCCAAGGAATCCATGCTAATTATTTTTCAATACTTCTATTCAGGAAAGCATATTCAAATATTTTCGAGAGACTACCCCTTTGGACTTTTATATTTGGGGTAGGATAAAGAATTTGTTCCATTCTTCACCAGTTAGCATGTAGATGATCACGCAATTTATTTATTTATTTTATGGATGAAAGTAGAATATTTGATTCTCATTTTGTTTCCATTGCATACTTGAAAAAGCTACAAATAAGGCATTCCTTGATTTCTAGATGAGGCATTTCTTGATTTCTATTGAATAGAGGTTGAAGTTGGGTATAAGGAATTCTTAGGTAACTCATCATAAAATTCAATTTTCTTTCGAAAGGTGTCAAAGAAATAGTAGGTGCCACTTAAAAAAAAGAGTTTTTGACCATTTTTGAATACAACATTTGAGAATTGCCTACACCCATATGTTACAAAATGGTACCACCTATGAGACATCATGGGGCTAGCATGGACTTCCAGCTACCTGTTCCACAAATTTGGTTCCCCAATTTTGAACGGTTTGCGAGATTTTTTTCAGAAAAATCAAGATAAAGAGTATTATAGAAAAATTTACATAACTGAATATTTGAAATAAGAAAGTTGGTACCGACTTTTGGCACACCCTGTATAGCTTTAGGACTAGAAATTTGAGGTAGAACAGACATAATCGATTACGACAGCATACCAAACATCAAGTTTCTATTCCCACTGGAAGTTGAACTCTAATGCCCTGCCCTATATATTTCGAATAAAAATGTCCGTGAAGGTATGGAAACAACGAAATGTGATTCAAAGAAAATCTTGAAATTTTCAAGCCTATTAACTAGTCTCAAGCTAGAGTAGTATACAGGGTGTTTCTTAAGTACGTAAAGAAAATTCAGGAGCATGTTGCGGACATCAAAATAAGAAGAAAAGTTCCCATAAACATATGTCCGCAAGTTATTCGTTTCTGAGATGCAGGGTGACAAAGTTAAATTCTTATTTTTATTTTTTGTGAATACATTTCAAAATAATTGTGATATTCGAGTGAAGTTTGGTTTCTGGGATAATTTTTCAATGACAAAATCAAATTTGATGTTAGTTTGTCTCTTTCGTTGGGGTGGCGCCACCTACATATCTTTTCAGTCGTTTGAAATGTCATAACTTTTCCTGTATCACATTTTCTTGTGGAAAAATCGATTTTTCTAACATTTTTGTGTAAAAAAATATATTCTTGGTAGAGGTTGCTGCGAGCAACTGTTTTCGAGTGAGCTTTGAAATAATCGATGCAAGTGATTTTGAATGACAAGATTTTTAAATTCAAAATCAATTTCCATCTTGCATAAACCATATTTTTTGTCTCAGTAAAAGTGGAATGTCTTCAAGAAATTCTGGAAAAATATTTTCAAGGAAATCATAATAAGAATATCCATTACGAATCCCTGGAAAAAAGTGGAGACCAATCAAATAATCCACACATTCAATGAAAATTGGTGTCGAAACCTGGACTAAAATAATTGCGTGAGGGTTTTCGTCACATCACACATGATTAATATGAAAGTTCATTATGGCGTTCTTTAAAAAATGTGCCTCGTCAATGAATAATATCTCTGCAGTAAATTGAGGATTTTGTGCAATTTTCTGCAGTATCCATTGGCAAAATGTTACACGGGGAAGGAAATCTCGGGGCAACAATGCTTGGACACGCTGTATGTGATAAGGATACAACTGATTTTGTTTGAGAATCAATATTTGTGATGTACGTTCAGAATTGACTGAAAAGACATGTAGTTGGCGCCACCCCCACGAAAGAGACAAACTAATATCAAATTTGATTTGGTCATTGAAAAATACTCCCAGATACCAAACTGCACTCGAATATCACAATTATTTTGAAATGTATTCACAAAAAATAAAAATTAGAATTCAAGTTTGACACCCTGCATCTCAGAAACGAATAACTTGCGGACACATGTTTATAGGAACTTTTTTTCTTATTTTGACGTCAGCAACATGCTCCTACACCCTGTATACAGAGGTCTCTTAGCACTTTCAATCACCCTGAACATAATCTCAATTTATTGGATACGGGGTTTCGGACAATGATCTGATTGAATTATTATATTAAATGGAATTATGTTAGTTGAATTATTTTAATTTTTTTATCTACGCTATAATACCAGCAAACGGGGATACAACTGAAAATGTAGTATATCCACCTATAATTGCATTGATATTCCTCAAGAACAGTTTCTGCCAGATTATGTTAAGTGGAGATAAGAAAGTAGGAAAATGCCCTCAATATTTTGTCACTTCGGGAATATAGGGAAGATATAACAACAAAAAAGTTATTCATTCATTTGAGAAGAAATTTTTGACCTACAATTTTTGAGACATTTTTGTATGCCTATTATTTCACATAATCTCAAAAATATAATATAAACCCAAAAAGTTGAACAATTTCAATCAATTAACTGTAACTCTTGATCTGGAGGCCAATATTCCTTTCTCCACAGCTGGTATATTATATAGTAATTCATTTTAAGGGTGTTTTATTAGCCATATAAAACACGAAAGAAAAGCAACACGAGTGTTCGATTTCCTTGAGTGTTTTATACACTGATAAGACATGAAATACAATACAATATTTCATACACAACTGGTATGTTGTAAACACTAAATTGAGAGCTTATTTGAATTTCTTGACAGTTGCTGAAAATTTATAAAATGAGTTGTTCGAGGTGGATTATGATATGGTTTCTATATAGAAGAATGGACTTGACTTTTTCTATTTATTTCTATCTGATACTTCCCCAGTGTGTACGACCAACTAGTTTATATGATATAATTTTCTATACTTATTTATGTCATCCCAAATATCCGTCGTGAAATAGTCAGTCCATCTATTATTTGTTAATAATATGAATTTTGAAATAATATTTACATATCCCTCCTTGAACTTAGTATAACTCATCCCTCAAAACATATTTTCAAAAGATAACGTGAACTTTCACTGCAAAATAAAATATCCTTCTTGAGCTTAGTATAACTTTTTCCTTGAATTATCCTTTCGAAAGATAAAGTGAACTTTTCCTGAAATAACCCAATGATCCAAATGAAACTATTCAATGACGTTGATACTTATAATGAAATGAAATAATCAATGAAAAAACCTTTTTAGAAACAAGCTTTAATTCAAATGCGCTTAAAAGTAAAAAATAATTGCTTTGGATGTGGTTATTCCGTGAGTTACTTATAGATTCAAGAGCTTCAAGTTTTCAGTTCAAATACAAAAGCGACAAGCTTTTGAATCTACAGTGACCGGCAGAAAGTACGCATCATATGGGAAATTCTTTTATTAATAAATTTTGACGAATATCGATATGTGCAATCGCTTCTGCATCAAGAGCAACCCCAAAAGACTTTGTACAGTGCCGTTCGTCTCTTCGTGTTTGGAGATAAATTTAAAAAAAAAAAAAATTATGTTTCAAAACACACTTAGTTGGGAAAATATCGAAAAATGTTATTCGAAAAGTTGTTCAGAACGTTATTTTATAGCTATGTACAAGTTTTGAAAAAATCTGAAGAAAAAATAAAATCAATTTTTGCCATAATAAATTTCAATTTGGAAAATACATTTTAGACAAAGAAATTCATTAGTAAGGCCAACGGTAATATGTCAATGATATTTTGTAAATATTCGTAGTTACTTCTATTTTATTCGGAAAATAATTGAAATCTATGGATTTGCTCATGTATTCAGCTGCTTCATAAGAGGTCACTGAAATATCTCCAGGACATTATGATAAAAAAATTCATATTAAAATTCTGTAGATACATGGTTCTTCGTCAGTAATGAACAGTATCGGGATTATAATGTCCTGAAGATATTTCTGTGGCCTCTTATGAAGCAGCTGAACACATCGCAAATCCACAGATTTAAAATTTTCTTCGAATAAAATAGAAGTAGCTGGTGAATCTTTACAAAATATTATTCAAAATATTACTCTTGGGCTTTACTAATGAGTTTCTTTGTCAGAAATGTATTTTTCCAAATTGAAATTTTTTTTATGGCAAAAATTAATTTTTGTTTTTTCATCTCAGATTTTTTTCCAAACTTGTACATAGCCATAAAATGTCGTTCTAAACAACTTTTCCGAATAACATTTTTCAATATTTTCCCAAATAAGTGTGTTTTGAGACATAATTTTTAATTTTTTTAAATTTCCCGCCAAACAAGAGAAGACGAACGGCACTATACAACATCTTTTGGGGTTTCTTTCGATGCAGAAGCGATTACATGTATCGACATTTGTCAAAATATTATATTAAAAAAAATCCCATATGATGCGTACTTTCTGCCGGTCACTGTATAACTCACGGAATAACCTACGTCGAATATCCAAAGCAATTATTTTTTACTTTTTAGCGCATCTGAATAATTTTTTTTTATTAATTTTTTTATTTTGTACTTTTTCTGAGCTTCCCAGTTCTTTAATGAGGAGACCATCTGAAGATTAACTCGTCCGCCATACTGGAGCTGCCATCTTCAAATATGAATTCTGACAAAAAATTAATAATATTCGACTAAATTCATATTCTCCGACCCCGAAAACCACCACATACCAATTTTGCATAGAATCGGAGCATAATCACAGAGATCGTCAGTCATCTTGGAGCCGCCATTTTTATTTTATGAATTTTGACAGAAAATTCATTATCTTCGACCCCAAAAACCCCCACATACCAATTTTGAGTCGAATCGGACCATAAACACAAGTCTCGTCAGCCATCTTAGAGCCGTCATTTTGTTTTTTTTTTCCTGAAAAAATTCCATAATGCATTGTCACGGGAACTATGAACACCTGCCAAATTGCACATCAATAGGACAACTAGAAGGGGGTCAAATTTAACTTGCAAGATTTGATTACAGACAGACACATGGACAGGAAACTGAATAAAAGCTTGTAATAAAATCAAAATGTTATACAAAACAATAACAGTCAAATTAAATGCAAATTAAATCAATAATATCTTCCAAGAAAAACCATGCCTCAGCCTTTTACCACTAATTTCCATAAAATATTCAGTTTCTCATAGAAACTCAAGAAAAACCTCTGTGTTGCCAAATAAGCCAACCGATCTACTAAAAAAAATCAGTTTCTGATAGAAACTTCAAAAAACTATCTGTAAACAAATTATTTCTCAATCTACCTCTAGTAAGTTATTATATGATATGATTTGTGCAAATTCTAATGTTTTGCTACTCAAATATTCCCATGTTCACATGTTCAAATATCTGAATATTCAAGAGTTAAAATATTCTGGAGTTCACTCTTCGAAATCCACCTCAAAGCCTCGCCCTACTGTGATTTTCATGGTTTCTACAAGCGTGTGACTCACCCGGCGTGCATCAATTTTCCTTACCATCCTCGACTGCCATTCACCCCATCTCCAAATAATCACAAAGATATTCCCGTGTCATTTTCGTGCAACTCCTCTCAATATTCGACACTCACCGCTATTCCAGTCATTTACAATATTACAAATCTTAGCCTCCCCTGAAAAGTTTATCGACATAAAATTTGGATACATTAATTCGCACCCTCGCGATCGACCTCTATCGACCTCTTCAGGTACGCGTCAAGCCTCAAGAGACGCCAACTTGATACTACTTTTCTATTTTCATTTGCAGCCTCCCCTGATTGGCCCAGTAATCACTCCCGATGCGTAGTTACATTTCAAAGTCCAACTTTTTGCTTCTTAGTATTCCCCTTTGTCATCAAAATTAACTTACGAGTGAACCGGCGGTCTCTTGTTTGGATATCTCTAGTCTAAATATCCGACCATATCTGCTCTCGGGAAAAAGCATGATTATTCCTGAGAGGCAACTAAAAATCCTAACTGACTGAGATACAAGTTCTCCTCTCATGTAATTTTCATAGAACACAATTCTAAATTAAAACAAAGCTAACCCTGAGACCTATACTAAAATAAAATTACAGCCCCATAAAGGGTGTTACAGCCATGACAACAGGTTTGTTCATTATATGAGTTTAGATTGTCTTAGATTGTGTCTTATGGTCATCGTCCTCATGAGACGTTTGTAAACAGAAGCATTCTGACTTCATAACATGCCAGCCATGGTCATAATGTTTGTTTGAAGGTTGTAGACGATGTGGTAACTTGATTACTCTCGTTTCGGACGTCCATCGTCTTAATGGATTTGAAAAGTGTTCACGACGTTTCGAATGCTTGTATCTGCAATCGTCTCCAGGTGAATACTGAATACTGAATTCACCTGAAGACGATTGCAGATACAAGCATTCGAAACGTCGTGAACATCCATTAAGACGATGGACGTCCGAAACGAGAGCAATCATGGTCATAATGCTTCTGTTTACGTCTTACGAGGTCCATAAAACACTAGTGTCATATGATCTTATGAGACCAGTCTGAACTCACATAATCAGTAAACTATTTGTCATAGAAACCATATCATAAACTGCTTGAACAGCATATTTTAAAAACTTACAACATACCAGCTGTCGATAAAATTTCGAGTGTTGAATAATGAAGAAGGAAACCGAATTTCAAATTGTTGTTGATTTTAATTGGTTTGTTTGCAAACAAAGAAAACCGAGTTAAATAGTACTGAAGATGAAACAATACATTTTCGAAACATTGACAATTTGAAATTTGGTATCCTTGTTCATAATTCCTACCGAACTCCCGCAGATTCATCGAAATCAGTGGTCGTTATTCTACTAAAATGTGGATACAATGTATTGCATTTCACGTCATATTAGCATATAACACACTCAAAGAAAGCAAAAGCTGTGCTTTTGTGTTGCTTTTCTTTCGTGTTTTATATGGCTAATGTGACACTCAAATAACTCAATTGAATCTAGTAGTTCAGAGTTATAAATCGCACTAGTTTCATCGAGTAAACAAACTCAAATCTGAAAAAAAATGTTGGAACCTATTGAGTTCTACTACTAGAACAACCATAACACCATTTGATTGATTGACCTAAAAACCGTCACATGATGTAGAGCAACCGTCTTATTGGTGCTTTCCTTTTCTCTTCGTGTTTGTCTCCGCCTGTGTATTCATGCATGCGTACGATGGCTGCCTGCGCCGTCGTGCCTAACCAACGCGGGCTCAACTCTTCTTCTTCCCTTCGGACGATCACCACGAGCAGAGGACTATCATGGCTCTAACACGATTTTTCTCGTGGGCACTCTCATGTCGGTGGTAGGGGGTGTGTTCATTGTGTTCGCAACTATGGCCCTTTGCTACAGGTCAGTCGTAGTACACAATAACTTCTCGCTCTGTCTAAGGTTAGTGAGCAGGCCATACCAGGTAGAAGATCCACGTTTTTTTCTCAGCATCCTCTTGAACGTATTTTCTCGTTGAGTTATCAAGAACGCTTGTTCATTAAGTTCTGCTATGCTAGTACGAGCGGTGCGTCGGAAAACACTGATTTTGATGATGAATACAAACCTCCGAGCGAACCGATTGCTCGAACCCTGATCGGTCATTTTTCCTGTGATTCTTGTAGACTGATCTCTTACGCTAAGATTTCTGGAGATGAGGTGATACACATTCTCGAAATTTGAAATCCTAATAAAGTGGATGTAAAAATTGTTTACCACTACAGGGCTTTTCACGATGAGCGTTAATTAGACGTTTCTGGCCAACCCGGACAACGGATCAACCTGAAAATTTCACAGTATGCATGAATCAATATGATCTACACGCCTAAGATATTTCAGACGATGCTGCGTTGCCGCTTCTACTATAAAGTAGCGGCTACTTTGAGATTTCAAATGGAACACCCTGTATATAATATCATATTATGATTTCTTATCACTTTGTCTACAACTTCATGCACTATTTCCCCATACCTATCTGTTACCGTTTAGAAGATATAAATTAATTTCATTTTTTTTTTACCAAACATGAACTTTTATAAACGCTGATAATCTTGAACTCTCTGGTACTAAGATGATCGAATTCGAAATGGAGTGGTGTGATACCATGAGGATCTTCACTTAGAGTCATATTTTTGTTTGCCTCATACAGGGTCTTTAAAAAATGCAGATACTTCGTTCACATGAAGAAATGAGAAAAAGTCAATTTTTTCAAAAACACCCTGTATATTTCCACATTTTTGAGCTCTACATCCAATTTTAGATTGACTTTGTTCAGATAATCCTATTTCGATTTCGAACCGTTTTCAAGATAAAATGTTTCAAACAGAAAATGACGTGGTTTCCTTGTATTCATCACTCATTTTTGAAATTTAACATCTATTTTATACTACGTAATATTTCTTTTCGATTTAGTTTTTCAACAGTCTCAAATCAGTCAATTCGAAATTGATATGTACCTTAGAAAAAGTTTTAATTTGTATGCATTGAGGTATTGAGTGTCTCTACCGAACAACATTGCAAATCAATATTTTTTAATAGTGTGCTTTGGAAAAATGAATGATCCAATTTTGAAACGTCAAACTTCCGTTGGTGGTTTTGACTGATTGTGATACCAATTATAATAGAAAAATGTCAATATCTTGAATGTATTAATAATTTATGGTGAGTGCAATAGAATTACAAGTAGAACATGCCGAGTATTTCATGAAAGATATCCACAACTTCCGAAGCCGAATAATAATGTGATGAATCGACTACTAAAATCTATAGGTTGAATGGAACCTTTCGTCCAAAAATGATTCGTAGAAAGCCTGAAGTGGATTATGATGACAATGGCATAACAGTTTTGGGATTTTTTCATGCATTTCCAAATGCTTCTCTACACGAGGCTGCAAGGGAGATAGGTATACCCTACGTGACAATTAATCGCATTCTTAATAAGCCCAAATGGCATCCCTATAAATTCTATTGTGTGCAACATCTGAAAGAGACTGATTTGCCTCGTAGAGTGGAATTCTTTGAATTGTTACTTGTCAAGACTCAAGAGGATGTACATTTCCTTTACAATATCATATGGACAGATGAGGCCAAGTTTACAAAAAATGGAGTTTTCAATAGACACAACAGTCATTATTGGGCGCCAGAAAATCCCCATGTCGTTAGCCAAAGGGGTTTTCAAGAAAGATGGCAATTCAATGTATTTTGTGCCATAAAGAATGGGTCAATTTTTTATATCGAGTTTTATGATGATAATTTGACTGCAACAAAATATGGTGATTCACTGAGAAATGGAATTCAAATGATTTTAAATAATAGGCCAAGAAGAGATCGTGTATGGTAACAAATGGATGGTGCTCCACCCCATAATTCTCGTTCAGTAAGCGAAGCTTCAACTGAAGTCTTCGAAGACAGATTGATTGGTAATAATGGACCTTTTCATTGGCCTCCTAGAACACCAGATGGCAATCCATTAGATTATTTTGTGTGAGGTTTCATTAAAAATATGGTTTACTCCAACCCAGTAACAAAAATGGAAGATATGAAATCGAGAGTTAGAACTGCTTTCAATAGTTCAGACTCAATCAGAAGCGCTACACATGAAAATCTTTTGAAGATATTACATGAGGTGATGTGTTCGAACATATTCTGAAATACACTGACAATTGAATTAACTTACTAATTCATGAAATTATTTTCAGTTCGTGTGTCAGCGTTAATAAAACTATTGTTTGAAGAAAAGTTTCATTTGATGGTTGAAGAGTATTTTAATAATTATTCATTCATTGTATTATCTGTGACTGATGAAGGAACATCGAACGGAATCTGTTAAATTTCAAAAATAAGTGATGAATACAAGGAACCCACGTCAGTTTCTGTTTGAAACAGTTTATCTCGAAAACGGTTCGAAATCGAAGTAGGATTATCTGAACAAAGTCAATCTAAAATTGGATGTAGAGCTCAAAAATGTGGAAATATACAGGGTGTTCCATTTGAAAAAATTGACTTCCACTCATTTTTTCATGTGAACAAAGTATCTGCATTTTTTAAAGACCCTGTATGAGGCAAATAAAAATATGACTCGAAGTTAAGATCCTCATGGTATCACTACACTCCATTTCGAATTTGATCATCTTAGTACCAGAGAGTTCAAGATTATCAGCGTTTATAAAAGTACATGATTGGTAAAAAAAAAACGAAATTAATTTATATCTTCTGAACGGTAACAGATAGGTATAGGAAAATAGTACATGAAGTTGTTGACAAAGTGATAAGAAATCATAATATGAATTTATATACAGGGTGTTCTATTTGTTGTCTGGTTTGCCAGAAATGTCTAATTAACCCTCATCGTGAAAAGCCCTGTATTTCGGTGTAATCCAATGAATAGAAACACAATTTCACCAAAATCTGACAGAAATTAGAAAACAGCTGAAATTGTGGATTCAGGTAAAAATAAAAAAAATCGAATTTTCATATTTTGAGCTACAACTCCAGAAATATTGGAGATATTAAAAAATGTCTCGCATAAAAGTTGTAGCTCGTTATTTTTTCTACAAAAATGCCTCACATAAATTTTGCGATCAATCATGTCGTTAGGAAGATGAACGCGATTTTCCACTTGTAATTGCGTGGGAACGAAAAATGGCGCCAATTTTTATATAACCGGATTAGTCAGTCGATGGTCCTTGCTACGAAAAGCTGTTTGAAAAAAGCCAAAGAACATGAAATGTAGATAATACTACCAGTGTGAAAACAGCAGCCAAAAGATAGCAGCCAATTTGCCGAAGATTGCCGAACGATCAGTGGCGACGGACTCAAAATTTATTTGGGGTTCAGCGAAGATGTAATAAAGTATTTTCCTCATTTTCTCCCTTTTAAAATGGGAAATCGTATCATACTTATGAATTACTTCCAGAATGATTCTCAACACCATTTTATCCCCTTACAAAACGGAAAATCGTAACATACTTATGAATTACTTTCAGAATGATTCCCAACACCATTTATTCCAAAAAAAGATAATTCTGCAGCAAGGTGGGATTATAATGTGCCAAGCTGAAAACTGTCTCAACAAAAGTGGATACATATTATTCTTCCATATACAGAGAATCATTTCGCGTGGAAAAAAAAACATTACTTGGGGGGTGAAATGCCAACTCCAATTTAAAAAAAACTATTTTGGGGTTGAGGCCCAAAACTGCCCCAACGAAAGTAATCACAGATCATTTTTGACAATGCAGAGAATCATTTGACGTTGAAGAAAATTCTTGCATTACTTGTAGAGGGGATAGAATACCAACCCCAATTTAAAAAAACTCCATTTCGGGGGAAAGACCTGAAACTGCCCCAACAAAAGTAATCACAGATTATTCATGACAATGCAGAGAATCATTTGGTGTTAAAAAAAACTCTTGATCTTGCAGAGGGTAGAATACCAACCCGAATATAAAAAAAGAGTTCGGGGATAAGACCTGAAATTCCCCAAAAAAATTTTTACAATGCAGACAATGATTTGGTGTAGGAAAAATCATTCATTACTTAAAGGGAATTATCAACCCCAGTGAAAAAAAAAACTATTTCGGAGGTAAGACCTAAAACTGACCCAACAAAAGTAATCACTTTTGTTGGGGTCTTACCCCCGAAATCAATTTTTTTTAAATTGGGGTTGGTATTTCACCCCCTCTGCAAGTAATGGAAGATTTTTTTTCAACGCCAAATGATTCTCTGCAGTTTCAAGATAATCTGTGATTACTTTTTGGGACAATTTTATCACGAAATTTTTTTTTTATTGGGGTTGGAATTTTACCCCCCACACGACATGATTTTCTGAGATTTTTTTTCTCCACCAAATTATCATCTGCAGTTTCAAGAATGATCTGTGATTACTTTTTTGGAGCAGTTTTATCAGCGAAATCGTTTTTTTTTATTGGGGTTGGAATTTTACCCACACACGACATGATTTTCTGTATAGGGAAGAATAATATGTATCAACTTTTGTTGAGACAGTTTACAGCTTGGCACATTATAATCCCACCCTGCTGCAGAATTATAATTTTTTGGATTGAATGGTGTTGGGAATCATTCTGAAAGTAATTCATAAGTATGTTACGATTTTCCGTTTTGTACGGGAGAAAATGAGGATGATACTTTTTTACATCTTCGCTGAACCCCAAATAAATTTTGAGTCCGACGCCACTGATCGTTCGGCAAATTGGCTGCTATTTTTTGGCTGCTGTTTTCACACAGGTGAAAATACTTCCATCTTTCACATGAGACTAGTTTCGAAGTTCTTACAAAATCTAATCATAATACAAAGAGAGTTCAAAGATTTCCGATTAAATATCTGGGAGTGAGTACACATTTTGGTTGAAATTCATAATGAATGTTGTTGTCAGGTTGATTTCTTGGGCCTTTGTGCTATTCAAGGTGGATATATTAAGCCTAACCAACCGAATTACTCTTGGTTTTGTTGAAAGAAAGTATTTTGACATGTAATTCGGGGTATTTTTCTTGATGAAGAGTAACCTTAAATTTTGTTGTAAGTTTGATGATTTAATCAATAACGCCCCCGATACGAATTTGTTAACCAAAATGTGTACTCACTCATAGGTATTTAATCGGAAATTTTTGAACATTATGTGAAAGATGGGAGTTTTTTCTACATTCCATGTACTTGGGCTTTTTTAAAGCAGCTCTCTGTAGCGACTAGTACGGTTGAATAAAAATTGGGGATATTTTTCCCTATCTCCAATACTTCTGGAGTTGAAGCTCAAAATATGAAAGTTCAGAAACGTTTTTGTTTTTTTTATTTTTAGCGCCATGGCATGGTAAAAAATTGCTCAATGGATATTTCATACTTTCGAATTCCTGAATCCAAAATTTCAACTGTTTTGAAATTTTTGTATCTCTATTGATTGGATTAGGGACGCTGAACATGATTGCTTGCTCCTGTATTCCAATTTTGTTTCTGGAGAGCGAGTTGAATTAATTTATAATGCACCCTGCGAGCATAAGTGCAATCTTGGGATCTATTATGAATCACAAAATGCAAGATAACGTATATTATACAGAGAAAAATTGTTTGTACCTTAGTAGAGCAGCACACGATATGCGAAATATGTTCATATTAGAGCGGGTAATATTGTCAAGTATTGAAACTTTCTTAACTTTAGGATTATTAATAGGAGTTTGAGGCATCTTGAAACTATCAGTAATTTTTTCTTATTTTTTATGAAAAAGGGCATATTTCATCCAGGGAAAATCGTAAAGAAAAGTACTAGTTTTATAGTTAGCAACACTTTTCTTGATGATCATTATAATCGCTCCTCGTAAATGACATCCGCCAGATAGACGTCTCTAACCATAAAAATAACATTGTTCGTATTTTCCTTCTGACTTGAATGGCAATAAAGTCGATCTACCAGTTCTGTAGTTCCAGCGGTTCGGACTGGGCGTTGATCGTCAGTCAGTGGGACAGTCAGTGAGGACATTATGTATGTATAGCTGGTTCCCGTCATTGTAGCAGAATAAAATGAATACCAGTTTCAAAGTCCAATCATACGCTTTCAAAAACTGAAAGTTTCATCAAAATCGGTCGAGTGCTTTCTGCGTGATGCTCGAACAAACAAACAAACAGACAATTACAATTTTATATAGTATAGATTAAATTTATTTTATATATCTCTGGTCTCAAAAAAATTCTGTTCTCGCTTCCGTTTTTTTTTCTAAGTGCTTAAGAATCCTTATGTGAGAAATAAAATTTAATGGTGTTATAATTTTCGGGCCTCTCTGCCATTTCACCCCTTACGATTGCTTACAAATCGATGTTTAGATCGCCAAATAAGTTGTTTCACTTCTGCCACGTGATTTTTTTCGTCATTGAAATCGACAATTAAATTATTAAAATTGTTATAACTGTTTTTCAACAATTGAAAATTAAATATTTTCCCGTTGAAAAAAAAAATGGGATTTTTTAGAGTTAATTAAAATAAAGTTTTTTTTTTGCGTTCTATGATTTTTTATCAGTTTCACTTTATCTAATCTATCAAATCCTCACTACTTAATTTCATTTTATTTTCAAAAAATTTATGTAAAATTGTAGGATTTATATTTTTTCCGGAAATTTTCTCTCTAAAACGCTCACCGTTTTTGAATTACATTGAAAAACACTTTTTTAGTATTTTCCAACTCTTGCCAGGGCATGAACACACATTTACTGATAGTTTCAAGATGCCACAAATAGACCTGTATCGAAACTTGAGGGACTCTTTAAAAAATTTGATTTAAATTGTACTGATTCTTGCATTGATACTGAGTTACCAAGTAACAAAAGACATAGTAATGGTCAATTATTTCAATCATTGTCGACAGACCCACTGGGTTGCAAGATGACACCGTAGGGTATAATTCAATATCACAAAAAAAAATTGCTATTATTATTTTTTGTAGTCTAGCATTGAGGTAAGTCAGATTCAGGAACGTGGGTTGCTTTGCACCAAATCCCTTGATAGGCAGTGCGTTCACGGTGCTTGTATTGGTGAAATATTTGAGACAGTGATGGACGATCACAAGCATGTGCCTCTTGAGATTGCATAGAATGAAGAATAAATAACACAGGTGATGGATTTTCCATTCCCCTGCGAAATATCATAATAGTTTCCTTCACAGAAAACTCATAAAGTCTCAATATAAAGTCTTGATATAAAGTCGTCCTTATTCTTGCAGAGTGTATGCGATATTGATATTTTCACTTACCCCTAGATGTAAAAGTATATTGGGGTACGACGCATAAAATCTGAAATATCATCTCAAGAAATCAAACGTTAAAAATAATTCAGAGGATCGGTCAAAGTGATTTAACTGTGAACAGGAACTAGAGGTAAAAAATGTCTGAATTAATCTCATCGATCGGTGCGCCCAGCGGTTTGCATCCGTCTTCAAGTCAATTTTCTGTCAGAATTCCGTACCACTACCACTACCACTATGCTGCTACAGGCTGGATATTCAGAAATTGGAATTCGCGTGGAAATATAACGTCATTGTTTTGTATATTTCCATGTTGCTTTCATGTTCGGAATGAGTCTCCTTTACCAGAGAAGGTGTGTACCACAGTTGGTGTCCTGTCACGTTTTCTTTGATAGAAATCAAGTTGATGAGTTACTTGACAATGAAGATGACTTCAAAGAGCCTCATTATGGCAAATTATTGATAAAGTAGGCAACAAATACCCACATCAATAAAATAAGGTGGTAGAAATTAGAATATTTCACCTCGGTGGTACTCATCGTTGAACCATTTCAAACATGACC
Source organism: Gonioctena quinquepunctata (assembly GCA_018342105.1). Lineage (NCBI taxonomy): Eukaryota > Metazoa > Arthropoda > Insecta > Coleoptera > Chrysomelidae > Gonioctena > Gonioctena quinquepunctata. The sequence continues at coordinate 351,501 of JAFIRS010000128.1, forward strand.
ATTCACAACATGGATGATACATAGTGAAAAAGTTACTCCTCAAGCCTTTCAATTCTGCAACCGATTTTAAAAACTGTGAAATTACAGAATGTTATTGTGGAAGGGTTCTGGATAACGTGACGTTACATTTCAGCGAGTTCATTCTTTATATCCTCTTCCGTCTTATTCTGGTTTTTAATTTGCCTTGAAGCTATCTAGATGTCTGTAGCTCTACTAACTCTACTCTATCAAAGGTGGATGAGTTCAAAATTGATTGTCTTTGAGGTTGTAACGTGACCAATAATCATATAATATATACCACGGGACTAAAGTGACCCGTTGAATCACGCGAGTGGAGTTTGTTCCCGAGGAAACAACTACTCGAGGGATTAAGTCACCTTAGTCGGACGGTATATATACAATTTTTTGCACTTTCAGAGGAATTATCATTAAAATTGATAGATATGAATTTTAAAATGCCCTGTCAATGCTTGCTTGGAATTGAGAAATGGACTGGAAAATTGCGGATTAAAAAAAGCAGCAGAAGAGGCTCTCGAAGTTATTTGGCCAATAAAATCAAGGAAAATATATGAAGCGCAATATTTAATGATGCTGCGAAAAAAAAGTAGTTTTTTTTAATTATAATACTTGTCAAATAGACATGTTACATTGATGGTATTTTTGAATGTGACAATAATTATGCTAGGATACCCATTTCAGTCCCTTGGGATTAAATGAACCATTTAAGTCCCTATTTGGAGGGACTAAAGGACTCAGTTTAGTCCCGAAAGTGCAAAAATAAATGAATAACTAAATATTTTGCATATTGCAGGTGAAGCATATTTCATAATAGCTGAGATATAATTAATTGAAAATTATATTGAATTCCTGGCAACATCACCGAGGACTAATGCCGAATTCCAATGACAGCTTTTCATGTTGGAGCTCACAACGCACTGTTTTCTGATAGGCTACTGGATGGCAGAATGAGACGTACCATCAGCAGCCAATCAGAAAACATAGCGTAACGAACTGTCATACAGGGTATCAGGCGTTTTCATCCCTGGACAAATATATACCCATGACAAATTATCTCTGACAAAATATCCCCATGATAAAGAATCCGTATAAATTGGCGCCAAAAAGGGGTTCTATACTGACATCTCGTGGTGGACTGTTAAGTTACGTTTAGTTTCTGTTAAGTTTCCCCGTCTCGTGTTTTTCAAATAGTTATAGTATACGTTCTGTCAGCTGTTTCCATTATCTGCCAGACTTCACTCTGAAAGTTTGTTGTGTATCGTTGCTATTGTTGCAAATTAAGGTAAGATATTTGAGGTTTTGATAGATCAATATTGTTGATAAGCCTGATAGTAATTGGCTAGTATATAATTGCAATGCCGTTAAAATTTGTTCCGTCCCAGAAGGGACAAAAACTCTTATTACATGATGGAATATTGTATTCTAAGAAGTAACTAAAAGCAATATAACATGGCATTGTGAATCTAACCTCAAATAAAATTTACTGATTCACACGGATTCTTAGTTTCGAACAGGTAATTTTTGGTTAATATTACGATTTATGTATTTGTTGACTTCATAATTTTTTGCAATTTTTTTTCTTTTTTTAATTATTGAAATTATTGTTTCAGGTTATTTATACAGTGCTTTTCTTTAATGTCCCCCTCCTCTTTTATTTTTTAAACGGGTCAACTCAAAAAATTTCAACTTGGGTTAATGAATTTGATGCAAGAATACTATATTTTGGAGTAAAATTGACAGATGAAACTTTCAAGATGGCGACTGGGCGCCATCTGGGAAAAAAAATTGAATTGAAAGGGGGGTCTTGTGACACATCATTTTGAAGCTCCTGGCAAATATTTCACAACCCTAGAATATAAAGTCAATATCCTCACCCACTACAATATGGCGGAACATTTAATAATTGCCTGAATACATCGACGTTTAACTTCATAATTTGAGGAAAGAAGCTGAGTTCAGTTCAGAAGATGCTCGAAATGGTTGCCTTGAACTGCTTGACATAAGAACAGCCTATCCGAATATTTTAGAACACAGTAACGTCGATATTTCTACAAATATTTATTATTCTCTGCCGTTTATCCAATATTGAAGCAGGTTCAGTTCCGTACACCGTTTGCTTCAAATAGCCCCATAAAAAAAGTCTACAGGTGTCAAATCTGGCGAGCAGGCTGGCCATTCCGTAGGACCTCGACGGCCAATCCAACGACCGGGGAAAGTATTATAGTTTCTTACTTGTCCGTAGTAATGTGGTGGTGCTCCATCTTGTTGGAATACAATATCCATATCGAATCCATTAGGATTCGCTTCGACGATTTCGGTGATTGGAGGGTCAACAGTATTTTCCAGCATATTCAAATACAGTTCCCCTGTTAAATTTTTTTCAATGAATAGAGGTCGTACAATATGGTTTCCCAATATTCCTGCCCAGACGTTAATTTTTTCTGGATATTGAGTATGAGTTTCCCGGGAAATGTGAGGGTTGGTGTCACTCCAATAACGGCCATTTTGTCTGTGAACCTTGCCGTTGAGATAAAATGTAGATTCGTCACTGGAACAAATATTGTGGAGATAGGTAGGATGCCTTGCAATGGTTGTCGTCATAATTTCACAGAATTCTGTTCTTCGATCAGGGTCAACTTCAGTTAACTGGTGTACCATTTTGATTTTGTATGGATGATACTTATTCCTCTTCAAGTCTCCACACAGTAGTAGGACACACCTCACAAACATTCGCGACGGAGGAAGTAGACTGTTGAGGATTTACTATCATCTCAACAATTATTTGAACTTGCTGTTCTTCCGGAATGGACGGATGACCTGGGGGCTTTTTGTTCTGTACACTACCGGTAGTTGTAAATTTGGTTACAAGTTCCCTTGAATATTTTCTACAGATAGGACGATTCGGGAAACGTTCATTAAAAATAATTTCGGTTTCGTGAAAGTTACGCGTCGCACCGTAAATGAAAATAGCTTCGATTTTTTCTTCCAATGGACAAGAATTGACCATTTTAGAGATAGTTCACGTGGTACGTGGTACAACGATGTTCGTTGTCGTACTGACATTTCTTGTCATTTTTTGTTCAAACAAAAAATAACCTATCAAACCTTATCGGGTTGTTGGCATTGCCATAATGTGTTTGTATGCAGGTATTTATCAAATGTTCCGCCATTTTGTAGTAGGTGAAGATATTGACTTTATATTCTAGGGTTGTGAAATATTCGTCAGGAGCTTCAGAAGGATGTGTCACAAGACCCCCCTTTCAATAATTTTTTTTCCCCAGATGGCGCCCAGTCGCCATCTTGAAAGTTTCATCTGTCAATTTTATCAATTTCATTATCCCGAATTTTAATTTTTTGAGTTGACCCGTTCAAAAACTAAAAGGGGGACATTAAAGAAAAGCACTGTATATTGTATGAGCAATTGATTTACTTATCTGTGTTTTTTTTTCGACGTTTATTTGTAATTATAATTTTTTGTTATTCATGTAATTTTTTTCTAATGACTTAAATAAAAATGTGTTTCTATGAACTTAAACTGAAAATAATTATTTGTCTTGTGTGCGTGTGTATGTTTGTCCACGAATATTTCGTCTTGGGGGTGTTATGTCTTGGGATGTTTTGTCTTGGTGATATTTTGTCTTGGAGATATTTTGTCCCGCGATATTTTGTCGGGGATATTCAGTCGGGGATATTTTATCCGGGGATAAAAACGCATGGTACCGTCATACAGAGTGATTCAGGGGTGCGTGCAAGCTCCATAACTATTTTCTATCCAAGCTACCGACATGATTTTTTTTTAACGATAGTTCCGACAATGAGGCACATTCTGAAAATGTATCTATTTATACAGGGTGTAATCTACCCTCTTGCACATCCGTGAATGGCGAGTGCATAATGCCATTTTATAGAGCTCTAAGTGAACGCAATTGCCGGATGCAATAAACATTTAAATAATGTGGAATAATTAATTGATTGTGTGGTACAAGAATCAAAAACATTTCATTTCAGGCTGTTTGCGATAGATATTCAATTTCAAAATGATGAAAACAAACGGACCCCATTATATCCAAACTGGTAGATAAAGTCACTAGATGTCAAAGCAGCTTTGGCACTTATCAAATCACAATTATCAAAAAACTGTTTTATTAACACAATCAATATAAACTAGTCTTCTTCTTCTTCATTAATTTTATGGCTATTTGCTTTCTCTTATTCGCAATGCTGCCAATGGAAACTGTTAAAAATGATCAATGGATCATATGAAAATCTACTCATTTTACTCCCAAAGCATTAATAATACTCACAAAATCCGCGCAAGGTTTTTCGAGAAACTGGCACTACAATGATATGATTAGGCTGTACTGTACGTAAGGCTGAAAAAAATGAAAGAAAGTGATTTTCAAAAACGTACTCTTAGCGCTTCCGATGGACATATGCATCGTTACTTCACACAGTTCAAACTTTTACCGATAGGTGCTTCGAACTGTCAACTATAATTTCATCTTGTCTTCGTTTATATTGTTGATACAGTATTGTTTTCATTTTTTCAAAATAATTCCGGATATCATTGTAAACTGGTAATTCATCATTCAAATCATGTGAACACTGTTGCCAGTTAGTGCTTCCATGATCCTCGCATGCGCCTGCTGTTGTCTACGACCGTACGTATCGTGCATTCTAACATATCTGCGTTTTAGTTAGTACTATTAACAGTGAAATAATAGGGGACACGCATGCTTGTATTTGAATTTTCCTTTGGATTAGTGCAGTTCCTCACATTTTGTGCAAATAATTTATCAAATCCCAAAATTTTGTCGAAAATTTCAAATGTAAAGGTGTTCCTCAATTTAAATTCGATTTGACCTTCTCCCCCAAACACAGTATAGGCAATACTAGTCATTACAACCCAAACATAAATACAACCATACATTCAATGTGATATTTCAGTAACAATTGAAAATACTATGATAATAACAATATTTGTACAACATATAAACGAAGATAAAATTATAGTTGACAGTTCAGACAAGCACCTAGCGGTAAAAGTTTGGACTGTATGAAGTAACGATGCATAAGTTCCTCGGAGGCACTAGGAGTACGTTTTTGAATGTCACTTACTTAATTTTTTTTGAGTCTTACCTACAGTTCAGCCTGATCATATCATTGGAGTTCCAGTTTCTTGAAAAACCTTGCGCGTATTTTGTGAGGATTATCATATCATTTTTAACAGTTTCCATTGGCAGCACTGCGAATAAGAGGGAGTAAATAGTCATAAAATTATTGAAGAAGACTAGTTCATAATGAAAAATAATGTGTTAATAAAACTGTTTTTTTTTATAATTGTGATTTGATAAGTGCCAAAGCTGCGTTGACATCTACCAGTTCTGACTTTATCTACCAGTTTGGATATAACGAGGTTAGTTTGTTTTCATCACTTTGAAATTGAATATCTATCGCAAACAGCCTGATTTGAAAATTTTCAGATTCTTCTACCACACAATCAATTCATTATTCCACATTATTCAAATGTTCATTGCATCCGGCAATTGCGTTCGCTTACAAGCTCTGACCAGGACAACTGAGGTTAGGCGGGCGGCACTTCCTACAATTTGACAAAGAACAAAACGTGTTTTCAACTGGCCTCAGTAACTATCAATCGTTAATTGAATGATTCCTTCAATTTCAATTTGCCTATTCAAGAAATTTCTCACTCTTTTTGTACTTCTTCAGCAGTAGGAATATGCTTCATCTCAATCCAACGTATGACTATTTTCTCACCGTTATGTCACCAAATTCGGCAAAAACTAAAAGCTCTTTTTTATTATTAATACATGACAATCTCACAGACGAAAACTTTTGAACTCAGTGGAGCATTTAAATATTTATCACATTTGTGGATTTCAAAGGATCCATTCGTTCCATCATTAGTATAGAACACCAACTCGGAAAGAGAACTCATCCATGTCAATTTGAATCTCCATAATTGACTGAATATCTTATTCAATCGTAAACAAAGTGCTCCTCAGATGGCATATAAGTCCAATCACCACCAACACACTCAAATACAGTCTGGCAGTGATATGCAGGATGCTGCATTTGGGATTTACAATGGCCACCGTACCGCGTCGAAGCGTTTTCGAGTATTTACACTTTCCCCTATTTCCTTATCATTTATATCGTTTATACAGATTAATAACTCATACAGAATAATCATGATTGTGTGAAATAGCAACGCTTGTTCATTCTATATATTTCAATCGATTACCTGGAATAAAATATATTTTTTACTATGCATATCTATCGATATCTGAAGTCAAGCAACACCGATCGTGATTAGTACTTGGATGGGTGACCAACCGCCTGCCAAGGAACACTCGCATCAAAAGCCCGTAAAAATACAGTGTTGTACATACCCACAGCTCGCAGGCGGTATATCAGTGAGCACGAGATATAGCGAGAGGTATGCCGTCAGAGGATTCGGCAAGATTTTTTGAAGTGACCTCACCGGTGTCGAAATGTAGCCCTGGTAGAAGGGATAGATCGTCGTTAAATAAAAAAGCCGAAGCAACACCAATTATTTCTGTCTTGAAGGTGATGTACTAAAAATCATGGAATTATAATATAAGTAGGAACAATTGACAGAGCAAAATAGAAAAGGTAAACGAAGTTGGATGAAATAAAGAGTGTTTTTGATTCAATTCCCAAAAAGTCACCTTCCGCCTACAACTGTTTCATGGTTTCTCAATCATCAGGACGGCTATGTGGTCTTTCTCGGAGATAAATCCATACACTCGGAGAATCAGTGCCTTCCAGCAAAGTATCTCATTCCTGGCCAAAGCAAATATTAAAAAAACTTAATAAATTTGTTCATATAAATAATTTCAGATTTCATTCAAACTTTGTAGATTTATCGAGGACCGATGACAATACACTAATTTGATGAGATTTTTCCTTTTTAATTTAAAAAAAAAAAATAATAGTTTAAAAAAAACTGAAAAAAAACGCCTTTATAAATAAACCAAACTAAAAAGTAGGAAATAAATAATAGTTTAAAAAACTAAAAAACACGCTTTTATAGAAAACCAAACTAAAAGAATAGAAAATAAGAAAAAAAATTATTTTATTTAGAAAAAGCGTGGGGTGCATGGTATCGCCTCAGCCAACAATTACCTGTGATCTGAGACATTTCTTACTTTACTGCCCTAGGTGTACTATATAATTATTGATACCATGCACCCCACTCTTTTTTTTGAATAAAATACATTTTTTTCTTATTTTCGATTTTTTTAGTTTGGTTTTTTATAAAAGCGTGTTTATTAGTTTTTTTAAACTATTATTTATTTATTAAAATCTGGTGGGTAAAAATCATTAAAGTCTGAATTATATTCAGATTCGAATATAACTTCAGAAATTCCATGTTTAGTATTTTTCATATTCTGAATTCGAAGATTCGATGCCAGATTACTTTGGATTTTCTTCCAGTATTACTGTCAAGTGTAGCCTCATAGGCTCTCATTCTTCCAACGGGAATAAGTGTAAGTAAGACGCCAATATGGTATTTAGGGTTTTTCTCCATAAACTGATTCAACAAATTAATATTGAAATCACTCAAACAATATTCAGACGATTCAATGAATTCGATCAATGGTATTGGTCTCTTTCCTGCTGAAAACACTTTTCGTTCCACCCATATAAATTGAAAAATTAATATTCAATCAAATTATTTAACACAATTCGTTCTTATTCGCCATCGGCTAATAAACCGGTGCTGAGTTAGTAGTCACTGCATCACAAGCGAATAACGTTACTGGAATAACGTCATTGGAATAACCTCACAAATCGGTTGTTTTGTTTTGCTTTGCATGCATGCCTTTTGAATGACGAAAACAGGTTGGTGTTGAAATTCGAAAACAAAATTTTGATATGCGAGAGCTTCAAGCAATAAACTTGGCCTGGAGGAGAAGGTAGCCCATCACTCAAGTGAGTGCCTGGGACGCTTTAAACAGGTGGGGTCATCTATAGCATAATCAGTGACTTCCCTCATGAGAGACTTCTCATGCGATTCCGCATAATCGAAAACCTTCTTTAATATGCTCCATGATGGAAAGCAGATTGAGGACGAAGCGTTCATTATCATACGCAGTACTTTCATTTGCGGCCGTTCCAGGATGCGATTGTTAGTTTTGCATGACGGTTCCCAAGCTGCTGAGGCATGTACAATGGTAGTTTTGAACACCATTTTGTGAATCATCACTTTGATCTATTTCTATTGATTAAATAATACAATCTGGAATTATTTTTTTTACTTTGGGATTGACCATTTCAATGTGCAGCCTCCAGGTGAGCCGACGATCTATAGTGACACCAAAATACTTGACTTTGGTCGACCATTGTATCTTCCTTCCTAAGGCAATCACACTCCCCTCCGGGTCACGCTTCTTACGCCCTAATGAAATCGCCTGCGTTTTGCAGGGACTTCCTTTACTTTCCACCTCAAGTAGCACTTCTGAAGGTCATTCTGCAAATGAGCAACCCCCACTTGGTGGTCCTTTGATGTGGCTAATAAAGCTGTATCGTCAGCATACAAGGAGACCTTTACATTTTCGCTACTTGGTATGTCACAGTTGAAAAGGTTGTATTGCATAGCTTCAATCTCCTTCGTTTCTGAAGGATATTGTTCCACCTTGATTTGAAATAAATGTCAAAGAGAAAATATTTTATTAAAAGCCTTGGTTCTGTCTAATGAAAGGAGGAGATCACATTCACAGTTATTTAACGCAGAAATCGAATTTTCAACTAGTCTCAGGTTCGAAAGTTCCGTAGAATGCTGTTTTCAGCATCCGAACTGCTCATATGGCCGGACATTTATGTCCTCAACTCATTCTTTAAGCCTCTGCAGTATGATTTTTTTAGATAGTTCGACTGTCCCACAGAGCATACTAATCGGTCGATTTTTTGCGGAAAAGTCGTATTCTGTTTTTGTTTCAGAAACATCACCACAATGGCATGCCTACACTTTTGAGGGAATTATTCATTATATTCAAAAGTAATTTCACCTGTGTGTGTAAAATTTTCTGATGATGGAATTAGAAATCACGATCAGGGGCTTTTTTGGGATTAAATCCCTTTATATAAGCCTTGAATTCATCCAACAAAGCTGGACGAAGACATCGCGTTCAGGATCTCTTAAAGTTTGACGAACTCGACTTTCCAACAAAACACCAGATCATCATCTGGACCTTCCTTCAGGCAAAACGAACGTTCCATCATGTTTGCAGAAGCTTGAGCGTTAGACTCAGAGTCATAGCACATTCCGCACTCACCATGGTTCGGAGGGAGTCAGTCTTTTTCGTTTTAAATTTTTTTAATATTTTCCAAAGCTGATTGTTATTTCTGAATTTTCTGAAGTTTGGCAAAATCGTTCGTTCTGAAATTCAATAACAGATTCTCAAACAGACTTCTTTGGAATGCCCCAGGAGGTTTTTAATTGTCATAGTCCTCTAGTGGATGCCAGATTACGAATGTAGGGAAATCCAACTCGAAATCGAGTATATCTTCAGCGCGGACCAATCAGCAGCGGCAAAACTTTTATACAGCGTTTTGCAAAATCGAGAAGTTTCATGAGTTTGGCTGGTTTTCAAAAGAGTGTGAAAATCCATGATTGTCCACCACTACGTTTTTGAGCTGTTTTGGTCCGATATTGGATGCAGATTGTTTTCTCAAGCAAGGCAAAACGTTTCATTGCCGCAAATGAAAAAATTAATAAAATTAACATTATCTATAAATAAATAATAGTTTAAAAAAACTAAAAAACACGGTTTTATAGAAAACCAGACTAAAAAAATAGAAAATAAGAAAAAACATTATTTTATTTAAAAAAAAGCGTGGGGTGCATGGTATCGCCTCGGTGTGTAATGTACTATATAATTATTGATACCATGCACCCCACGTTTTTTCAAAAATAAAATAATATTTTTTCTTATTTTCTATTTTTTTAGTCTGGTTTTCTATAAAAGCGTGTTTTTTAGTTTTTTTAAACTATTATTTATTTCCTACTTTTTAGTGTGGTTTATTTATAAAAGCGTGTTTTTTTATTTATTTTTTAAACTATTATTTTCATTATTTTTTTGCAAATAAAAAAATGGCATAATCTTATCAAATTGGGTAATCATAATCTCCGACCCCATAAACCCCCACATACCAATTTTGAATAGAATCAGACCATAATCACAAAACTCGGCCGCCATTTTGAAGCAGCCATCTCGAATTTTCCAATTTTCAAAAAAGAATCATAATATTCGACCCCAAAAACCCCCACATACCAATTTTGAATAGAATCAGACCATAATCACAAAACTCGAGCGCCATTTTGAAGCCGCCATCTTGAATTTTTCAATTTTCACCTGAGAATCATAATACTCGACCCCAAAAACCCCCACATACAAATTTTGAGAAGAATCAGACCATAATAACAAAACTCGGCCGCCATTTTAAAGCCGCCATCCTGAATTTTCCAATTTTCAAAAAAAAATCATAATAGTCGACCCCAAAACCCCCACATACTAATTTTGAATAGAATCAGACCATAATCACAAAACTCGGCCAGCATTTTGGAGCCGTAATCTTGAATTTTTCAATTTTGACAAAAGAATCATAATCTCCGACCACGAAAACCCTCAGATACCAAATTAGAAGCGAATCGGACCATAATCACAAAACTCGGCCACCATTTTAAATCCGCCATCTTGAATTTTCCAATTTTGACAAAAGAATCATAATCTCCGACCACAAAAACCCTCGGATACCAATTTTGAAGCGAATCGGACCATAATCACAAAACTCATACGCCATATTGGAGCCGCCATTTCGTTTTTTTTTCACACAAAAATTTCTTAATGCATTGTCACCGGAATTATGTACACCCGCCAAATTTCAAATCATTCGGACGTCTGGAAGTGGGTCAAAATCGCGCCCAAAGGAGTCGGTTACAAATAAACAAACAAACAAACAAACATACAAGTGTAGCTAATATAAAGCGTGTAAAAACGAATGATAACTATTGTGAACAAAACAATCGATATATTTTATTACATGTTCAAAAACAACTATGCAATCCTCGTCCTCCCCATTGTCGTGCCCTTTGGGTAATTTGTTTTTCTCGAGATGATCCGTCAAGGCACCTATATTGAATTAAGACCTGCAATCCTTAAGGGGGCTCCATTTTTGAAAATGTAACTCCTAAGTTGGTGAAAAAGGGGATGAAAGTTTGTATGATAATCCGTTATTTTTGAATTATCAACTCTGACAAACTGTCAAATTGATGTTCGGAGCTAGATGGAATCACATAAATAAAACCAGGAAAAATATATATTATAGTAAATAAAACGTCATGGAGCGCACTGCTATAGTCAGACCATTTACAATTGCAGAAGCATAAAAAACAAGTTTTCCAGTCTTGAGGCGGAATCCTTTGAGTAGCAGAGGCGGAGATAGCTAATTTTATTCAGATATTTAAATATTTTAAAAATACGTTCAAATAAAAAAATATGTCACAAACGAGGAATTATGTATTAATAGGCAATCGGATCAACATAATTTCATTTTTCCATGAAAAAAAGCCATATTATCCAACAATACACAACACATCTATAGAATATTTTAAAACCTATTTCGATCTCAGACCAGAGACGCCACTGGCTTTTATTTACTCAGACCTCCTGAACACGTATATAACTGGTATAGACACACCTACAAGCATTATCACTGGCTTGCGGTTCCGTTTTGATTGGCTGCTGCAAAACTAGACAGCTGTCACTCAAACCCACGTTGACTATCGGCTCTTTTGATCTTGTTTTGATCTACAGTTCGCCGACGGAGAATGTTTACGAGCAGTACACATTATATTTTGTTTCGTTTCTTCGCATATACGCTCGTGTTAGCGAAATGAGTTTTTGATTTGCTCCCTATAGGAACAGCTTCTGCAATTGAAAATGGTTAAACTATACTACTGATCACGCTGTACGAATGTGTGATCAGACAGGTATTTGCTTGTTTTGCAAATATTTGCGCCTTTGATTTAGTGTTCATTCGCCGATTTCGAGCGGGCATCTTTATTTTGCCGAATACCCTTTGTGCGAATATTTGGATATTTGCGACAAATACCCGAATGTGGGAGCCGCCTTTATACAAATATCAATTGAATGAATCAGAACTACTCATACTTTTCAATGAATGACCTTTACTCGGAACAAGTTGGTCGAACTTTTGGGAAGCGTATGAGTAGTGAGGGACATAATGAAGAATATCACCAACTTTTGATTTTCACCTAACAATACACTCTATTAAAAATGAAAAAATACCGTCAACATATTTTTTTGATACGTCTTATAGTTTCCGAGATATTTAATTGTTTAGCAGGCGTGCGACGACGCTGAGTCATCGGCTGCTGTGACGTCACTCTACAACGGCGGTCAGTGCGTGCTCTGCTTCCGAACTGTGTGTATGAAGTTTGCGTCGCAAATTGATAAAAATGTCGAATCCAGGAACTAGAAAATCGTGTATTGTGCCAAAGTGTTTAAATAAAACTACTAATGCACCCGAAAAGTTGTTTTTTATTGTTGTTTTCGAACCTAAGAGTCGAAAGAAATGGATGCAAATCATGATGTTCTTGGGTGATTCGGCATTTCACTGTACAAATATCTCTTTTAACTTCTGCATATCCAATGGCGTCGTCGCCGAAGCTGTTTCTAGCCGATCTGAAATAAAATAAAAGTAAGTTGATCTAATGTATAAAAAATAAAATACATAAAAATGCATTCATCCACGATCACATTAAAAAGGAAATTAATATGAGAGGTTTTTCAACTAAGCTCAATAATATTTAATAGGTGTAGTCGCGTGCATTCTAATAAAAACCTACTTATGAAAAAAAAATTTATGGGTCCAAATTTTAAAAAGTTTTGTATTTCTGGTACATAATGTTCAGGATAGGTTTACTATGTTCATTTTTTGTTATATTATATATTAAAAAAATACAAAATGTAAGTCATGATCCAAACTATGTAGGTACAATAACAAAGTATTGTTTTTAAGTCTTACCATGTTACAAATACCTACCCATTCTTTCTTCTCGGGAACTTAATGTCAAGTAAGATGTTCATAGTATCAATATGACGTATGACGTACATTTATAAAACACTAGTAATGAGAAATATGTACTTATAGGGATCAAAACATTTATGATAAAGTGTAAAATGTTATTAAGTAATACTCACTTTTGTATTTTTACTCCTCCCATCTCGGCGGCCAAGAAATTGGAGTTATTTGAAAAATAGTGGGCAACCATTAACCCATCTATTTCAGGCAAGTCATCAGATTGTCCTTTTTCAAAACCGTCATCCATATCTAATATTATACTTATAACACTATTGTAACACTGATTCACATAAAAACTCAAGTTAAAACCGTTATTGTGGTCGAACATCCGATAGCAAAGCAATGATTGAGTGTACGGTGAGAACGTTGCGTTGTAAAATGACGTCACGCAGGCATGGCGCGCTCGCCCGAAATATTTGAATAGAATGGAAACTAAAATTGTCGTAACTTCAACACTACTCGCTTGATTGAAATGAAACAGAAACAGGTGTATTTCTAAACATTTAGGCTACACGGTAATAAAGTTTCAAGTCATTCAACAGACCCAGTGACATTCTTCATTATTAGGGTACGAAATTCATAATTCTTATGATTGAGACAAATTCCAGTCTTTTTTAATATGAAGTTTTATTGATCAAAACTTCATGAAGTTTTCCTCCTATGAAGTTGACACACACCCCGGGGTGGGATAGGACAAATATAAGGGTTAATTTTCGATACTACGTTGAATATTCAATCCAAAATTTTATGCAACAAAGAACAATACATATTTTTTAACAGACAAATACATGAGCTGAGTTGTGCGACCTTAGCATTTTCGGGGTTATCCTAATCGAAGGATATGGTTCCACTAATCACAAAAATGGGTCACTGAGGCACTCCTCAACATCGATAGTTGTCAAGTACTGTGTGAGATCAAAGGGATCCGATATTGAAACGGAGGTGTGGAGATGCCGCGCGTCGTAACGCGGGTTGGGTGTTTGGGTAAGCTCTAAAGTACCATGCACAGTTTTTCTCAGTAGTACTTTTCAATATGATGAACAAGCGTTGCATTTTCGCATATTGGATGTAGCTCTCAACAGATATATCTGTGAGTTTCCTCCGATTCTACGTATTTCAGTAGAATTATGTATGATTTTAACGTGTTTTTTTAGTTATAGATGATAGTATTATTACGAAGGCGTAGAAGGACCAACAACAAAATATTTTGCAAAAACATTTGGAATTGCCACTTTGAACCGATAATCGTCCCTTTGGAGTGACAATTGTCACTTCGGACTGACAATTGTCACTTTGGAGTGACAATTGTCACTTACAAAAACATTTAAAATTGCTACTTTGAACTGACAAAAGAGACAATTGTCACTTCAAACTGAAAATGGCAATTCCAGATGTTTTTGAAAGTGACACTTGTCACTTCTAAGTGATAACTGTCACTTCAAAATGACAATTGTCAGTTCAAAGTGACAATTGTCAGTTCAAAGTGACAATTGTCAGTTCAAAGTAGCATTTCCGAATGTTTTTGAAAAATATTATGTTGTTGGCCCTTCTATGCCTTCGTATATTATAGTCAGTTAATAGATCACGCGTTCTTGTGAAGCCAATGAATTGCACAGGTTGAAGCTTCTGTTATTATTATTTTTCATTGTGATTTATAATTCATTGAGATAATTCATTCATCACGAACCGCACTGGGACTTGAAAACTTTGTGACGATAAAGGCAACATTGCCTTTCATTAATTCGTCTGCAGTATTCGTTAAAGAGTCCAATCAGTCTACCTTTTACTCTATCGCAATCTGAAAACATGATTTTTGAAAAGGTAACAAAAAAATCACGATTTTTCCTAAAGTGGTTGCACCGTAGCTATACTTTGACTTGAGAACTTGAAATTTGAGAGTTTTTCTTTATTTCGGGACCTACACCAACAGGTCCCATTTTGGGGAATCTTAAATTTTCATTCAAAATCATGAACATTATATTTCCATTGACTACTGAATTCATCTGCTACTTCTATCATCATAATTCAGTCTAAAAATGTTGAAATCAGAATTAATATTATTTCCAAGGGATCCATTTAATAGTAATTCAAGATATGGATAGATTCACTTTTTGCCCCTAACCACAGTCGTTTTCACAAATTTCAATCAATATGCATTCAAAATGAGATATTCAAAGTAGATTAATCAATATTTTGTTCTCGGGAAGCATTCTCAATTGGATATGGAAAAGAAATATTATTCTGGAAATTGAAAAATCTTCAATAGGACTTATATGAGTTCCCAGTGTTACAAAAATAGGTACAGTACGCCTCTGCATGTTTATCCGGTTCTTTATCACGCGCCAGACAGTGTAACCGTTAGAGAATTCCAATGACAAACATCGAATGAGCTCGATATTTCCACGAACCGCTCGAAGATTCTGGAAGCCAAGAATATACAAGGTCACTCACGGTCGATGATAGGTTAGACCTTTACGTAGAATTATTTTGAAATTTTGGTGTCTTGGGTAATTATTTCTGCTTTATCGATATAACATTTACTCAGCGCTGCTGCTTTGCCGCTTATATTGAAAAGTATCAACAACTTCGATATTTGAACCGAGACACCCTGTTTATTATTACATTTTCCACTTTGCTATTGCTTTCCGATTATTTTTGTTTGATACTTCCCTATACCTACCTCCAGCGGTTTTCGATTTCCTTATTTTTTGTACAAAACATAGTTTCAATCAAATGTTTATTACAACGGTATTTGGAATCGTATAAATCTGAAATTTTCGGTGTAGTTTACCAATGTGCGATATATTAGTGATGTATTAGGGAATTTGTTCTCTATTATACAGGGTCGTTCAAAATTTGTAATTTTACCGATAGATACAAAAATGATGAAAACTGCATTTTTTTAATCGGAACACCCTGTTTAGTATCAGATATCCTGAAAAACAATTGGAGATCGTTTTGAATGATCATGTTTCTAAACCTAAATAGTTAGGTTTCCGAAATATAAACAAGTTTCTTTAAAAATCGGGTTAATTTGCCATATTTTGTATAGGGCAGCTATGCAATTTTATGAAAATTCGACCATTAGTATATTAATAATAAAACGTTTGCGCGTATATGCAATAACTATTCAAATATAGTTTCGATTAAATTGTTCATTCATTATGGTCAATGTGATCAAATTATAGCAAGAACATGCATAAGGTTCATGGAATGTATCCCGATTGACAACTAATAAACGAGAAGAAATTTATACGATTACAAAATAATTTCATCAGTTATGGGTCAAAACTAAATGTGAAACGAAACGAAGACAACATCATAAATGTGTTAGCCTATTTTCACGCATATCCCCAAGCGTCCATCAAAAATGCAGAAGAAGATATAGGCTTAACTCATGCTTCTGTTGGAAGGATTCTTCATAATCATAACATGCACCCATACAAGTTTACGAAAATTCAAGCCTTGAAACCAGAAGATCATCAAAATAGGATACACTTTGGTGAAACCATTCTGATCCGCATTCAAGAAGATCCTAACTTTTGAAAAAAAAAAATTTGACCATACGAATCTAAATTTTCCATTTTCAATAGAAGAAACGAACATTTCTGGGCTGACAAGAATCCACATATTGTCAAGGAAATGGGATTTCAGGAAAAGTTCAGTTTTAACGTATTTTGCCTTCTGAAAGATAAGCCAATAAGATTTCTCATTTACGATGTACCGTTGAATTCTGAAAAATAACTCGAAATCGTGAGGTCAGTGATGAACGAATTTTTTTGTAATTTGTCAGTAGAGTAGTATCATAACGGCTGGTTTCAACTGGATGGGGCATCGGTTCATTGCACTAGGGAAGTTACAACGGAGTTGTTCCCAATTGTTTGAAGATCGCTGCTTTAGAGGTTTAGGGCCGTGGGATTGGCCTGCGAGATCAGCTGACCTAACGCCACTTGTTTTTCACTTGTGGGAATCTGGAAGGAGAATGACATTGCTTTCCAGTGATTAGGACCTGCGCCAACGAGTGATTAGTTGCATCGAGGAGCTAGATGCCAATGAGACAAGGAGGGTCACAAATATTTCTACAAGTATCCCGAATTCAAAATGTTTGGAAACCAACGGTGGTCATTTTGAACAATGAATGTGAACGTTCTCTTAATCTCTATATATATATATTTTTTTTTATTTTTTTTAATTTATATAAGGAAAATTGTTTTTCAATTTTTTTTAGTTGAGTAAATTTCGATTCGCTTTAAGTTTTGACCCATAACTGATGAAATTATTATGTAATAGTGAAAATTCTCTCGTTTATTGGTTTTAAATCGGGATATATTTCTTGAACCTTCTGCATGCTTTTGCTATACTTTGATCACATTGACCATAAAGAATGAACAATTTCATCAAAACTTCATTTGAATAATTATTGCCTTTCATATATTTTTTTTTTTTTAGATTAAATATTTGTTAATGAACGTGCAAACGTTCTATTATTGATACACTGAGTGTCGAATTTTCATAATGACATGTTTCAGGACATTTGATAGCTACCTAATACAAAATATGGCAAAATGATCCGATTTTATAGAAAGAATCCCGCACGAAAACATATGGGAAATTTGCTCTCAGTTGAATTGGCTGAAATTTCATTATGTTTAGTTTCTGAGATATAAGCGGCCAAAGTTCGCAAAAACGTCGTGTTGAGGTAGGATTGACAAAGAAAAAAACTATTTTGTAGTCGAAATAATACAAAGTGAGGATGAAAATGTATTGATCGGAACTTATAAACTTGTTCAATTATAATCTTATTGATGATAGTACATTAGGGTGTATACGAGGCATAGTAAAAAAAAATAGTTTTTCCGGATTTCCAGCACTATTTCAAAACCAACAAGTTATATTTTGTTGAGATATCATAGTTTCAGTCTATTGTAGGCAAAAAAACGTGTTTTTTTTTCTCGATGACTCTTTCTGTTTGAAATATATTTTTTTTTAATTTTCGAGTATACCCCTATACTGAAAACAATTAACAGATCGTTTTTGATTACAAAAAAAGGAATGAATTGCTACTGCCCATTGAATAAAAGATAGGGTAACATTCTGATGAACTCAATTGTTCAATATTACCTTTCATTTAGATAGAGGGTGCGTTACATTTTTTTAGGTCATTTACAATGTTTTTATTGAATATCTAGAAAATGTTGACTATCATATACGATAGTTTCATCAACTTTGTATGTTGCGTTTCTGAGATATGCATTTTTGAAGTTTACGGTATTACGATATATGGGGTAACCTATCGATTTAACAAATTTTCATGGAACCTTTCGACACATTCAATTCGATTATAAAACTTTTCGAAATCAATTATTTGATAGTATAAACAACACAAACCACACTCAACAACAATCTGGAACTCAACAGTATAGACTCAAAAAAAATCGAATTAAAAATTACGACTTCTAACATAAAAAGTCAATTATTATTATGGAAATTATAATATAATTTCCATAATGCTCCAAATTGTTGTTGAGTGTGGTTTGTGTTGTTTATAGTATCAAATAATTGATTTCGTGACGTTTTATAATAGAATTGAATGTGTCGAAAGCTTCCATAAAATTTCGTTAAATCGATAGGTTTTCCCATATATCGTAATACCGTAAACTTCAAAAATGTATATCTTAGAAACGCAACATACAAAGTTGACGAAACTATCGTATATGATAGTCAACATTTTCAAAATATTGAGAGTAAAATATCTCCACATTAACGGAACAGTTTTCTAGATATTAATAAAAACTTTGTAGATTACCTAAAAAAAAACCCTTTATCTAAATAAAAGGTAATATTGAACAATTGAGTTGATCAGAATGTTACCCTATCTTTTATTCAATGGGCAGTAGCAATCAATTCCTTTTTTTATAATCAAAACGATCTGTCAATTGTTTTCAGTATAGGGGTATACTCGAAAATTAAAAAAAATATATATATTTCAAACAGAGAGAGTCATCAAGAAACAAAACACTTTTTTTTCGCCTACAATAGACTGAAACTATCATATCTTAACAAAATATAATTTGTTGGTTCTGAAATAGTGCTGGAAAAAAAAATCCGGAAAAACGATTTTTTTTACTATGCCCCGTATGTACCCTAATGTACTATCATCAATAAGATTATAATTGAACATGTATATGAATTCTAATCAATACATTTCCATCCTTACTTTGTCTCATTTCGACTAAAAAAACAGTTTTTTCTTTGTCAATCCTACCCCAATACGACGTTTTTACGAACTTTGGCCACTTATATCTCAGAAACTAAACATACAAAATCATTTGAACTCACACTTTTTCCTAATGACCCATCCTTCTATAACATAATGAAATTTCAACTAATTCGACCGAAAGCCAATTTTTCGTGCGGGGTTCTTTGCTTTTATTTTGGAAAACTGACTATTTAGTATGGGAACATGATACATCATTAGAAAGGAACATCAATTATATTTCAGGATATTTTTTAATATACAGGGTGTTCCATTCAAAAAAAAAACTCGCCATTTTTGTATCTATCGATAAATTAATAAACTTTGAATGACCCTGTATAATAGACAACATTTTTTTAAGACATAACTAATACACAGGACATTGGTAAATCACACCCAAAGTTTCAGCTTCTTACGAATCCTGTAGTGATAACCAATTATTTGAAGCTTTGTTTTGCACAGAAAATAGGGAAATCTATTAATTTCTCGAAAACCATTGGAGATAGATATAGAGAAATATAATACGAAAATAATCGGAAAGCAATGGCAAAGCGAAAATGCAATAAAATATAGGGTGTCCATTTTAAAATATCAAAGTTGTTGCTACTCTTCAATATGAGCGCCAATGCCATAACGCTGAGAACATTTTGGATTGATAGATAGAGCAGAATTATTCACCCTAGAAACCAAAATTTCAAAATAATCCTATTTCCCGTTCTCCATAAACGTCTATCCTGCCATCGACCCTACGACGAGCATAATCCATTTTCACTCATTTTTCCAGTTCAATTTTTTTTTCTGGCAAAACACACATGTTAACGTACAGACTGCAAACATCAAAACCTGTGCAATTTGTGAGCATTTCCCAAGTTAGTCACACAATGAGTCGATGAATCATTAAATAGATGATATAGCTAGTAACCCCCTCCCACCGGAAAAAAAGGGATGCTGCGGAAAATTGTAAATCTTACAGTACCCGACCAGTTTGTAACTGTTGCATGTCAATCTTTCTCGCAATTGCACCAGTAGATCTGTTAGTGCATGTGCAAATGTTCTACACAAAGTCTATCATCGAATATCCTTCGAAAGTTTCAACACACCAGGTAATTCTGAGCCCCATTGTCACTGGGCCCTAAAAAATTGGAACAATTCTCACTGTTCTCTACGTTCAATATTTTTTAATTGTTACACAGGTCAGTCAAAAGATTCATTCTGATATGATGGAACTCTAGTTGATATTGAAAATTTGATTCACTCGGTTCAAACCTTTTTTTATGGGTACGGAGAAAAAAACTGAATTTTCTGACTTGCTTCTTCAGTTCTATTGGTCATACAACAACTTGCTGTATGGGTTCAATTTCTTCATTGTGAAGTCCATAATTGTATTTTACATTTACAGGGACATTGAAAATATTTATTTGGCAAAATAACTAACAATACCATCTTGTTGTAAATTTTGGATATCATGCTTAGATAGTGGAGTGCAGATATACTTCTATTTCGATAAATATACTGAATAGATTTTTATGATATATTTAACGGATTGTTCCTCTGATGATTTCATCAATTGTTTGTATTATTAATGAAAGCAAGAGCTTTAATATAATAATTTAATTATTTGAAACCGCTGGGAGAAAAGAGCTGAAATTTCGCAAAATAAAAAATCTCAATACGATAATTTTATCTATTATGAATGCATTAGGTAGAAGTCATATTTTTACATAGCTCAAAATGCACATCCTGGAAAACTGCGATCTTGAAGCTTTCCAGAATGCTTTCAAATCTCATATAGAAGATCCAAGGCACATGATAATATTTTTTCTTTGAAATGAATCCAAGCAATATGGATATTCGACTACGGTATCGGTAGTAATAGTAAGCAATCATGAGGAATAAGACATTTTTCATGGTCCATGAAATCTCTCTATTATGTGTCACAGATTTTTGTGATATGATGATTTCCTCAATCTTGACAGATTATTCTCAGTTCTCCTTCTTCTTTCAGCTCTAGAGAATAATATTAAATTCTCTTAGGATATTCACAAAATACTTTTTACAGTGTACTCTGCTAATTGTGAAATGGGTTTCTTTATTTTTCAAAGGGTGTCCCTAATTTATTCCCTTATTTACGGAATACTTAATGAAATTGTGTTTGCATATTCTCTTTTATATGATACATACAGTATCGGAAAACATTTATCTGGGGTACGGACAGAAATCTACACGAGCAACAAGGAACGCAATGATATGATAATACCACATAAACAAGAGAGACGCCCTGCTGTGCGCCCCTCCTGTTACCCCACCCGACACATCAACTGACCACGTGGCAATGCTACACAGCGCACAGCGAATCGACTCATTTCTTGTCGTGACGTCGACATCCCTTCCTCTAGCGAGTCGAGGAGAAATTGTGATGCTCTTTCAACATATAGCAAGCTATTCTTTACGCTCTCATGAAACCACCATACCCAAGATAAATACTTTCTGATACTGTATATGCGGCTGCGGAAAGAGATATCTTTGACAGTGCCTCATTAACAGATTTGTGTTTGAAATAATGTTGGATGTTACAAATAAAATACAAAAATTGTTGTTGTCACATCTTTTGCACCGAGGGCAAATTTCCATTTGAGGCTATTTATAAGTACCAGGTTTTATGGGTGAATATTCAAAATTTATGGAAAAAAATACTATATTTATTACCTAATAAATATAAAAAATATGATCAAAAATGGCTGTATGGTGTTAAATTCAGTAAAAGAATAAAAAAACAATTCTCAACAAAAAAAGTACACATGTACCTGAGTATGTACATACATAATTCAAGTGTTAACAAAAATAAAAATAATTCTTTAGAAAAACGTCCATCAAATTTCAATGAAAAGTGCAGCTGGTTTCTACGTCCTTCCTTGGGTTCTGGCAAAACCGAATATATGTTGCCCATAATAATAGTGCCGACGTCTTCAATATCAGATCATGTAGAGAATGTTTTTTGCTCCGTGAAAATTTAGCCACCACCTCATCTTCTAAAGGTTTCATTTCTATAACTCTACCAAGATATCTCCCAATCTTGTTCTTTGTCTGATAATTGACTAGCACGTATCTACCTACTTCTATCTTTTATAGTTTGTCAAATTCTGTTTCTTTTGCCACGCTTTCTTCCTCTTGTTGAACCAATTCCGCTACATTTTCACAGTCATTGTCGCTGTCGCTTATCAAATCCTCTGTGTTTTTTCTTCACTACTATCTGTCCAATCTATTTTTAGAATATTTTCTCTTTTGGTTCGTTTGCTTAGTTTCTATCACATCGTCTTACTTTGTAACCTTTTTTTGAATTATTTGAAGCCTTCATGTTTTATAAATAATCAGTTCTAGTGAGTAGGTCTGCAAATTTTGGATTCGCTACTCTTTCCATTATATTAACCTCTTGTAAAACCGTCCCAACTTATACTCCTCAAAAAACCCCAACTCGATACACCACAGACATTACCGGAAACACTCCATCTTCATCCAAGATCATTCCAAATCACCCCTCGACAAAAAGACAAATCTCAACCTCGCCGGAAGTCCCAGAAAATCAAACCCTCTTCCCCTTTGTCATACCCAATATAAGAAAACAAAGACAAAAAAAAACTAAAATATCTTCGGAAAATATTTGCAGCACTCTGAATTCCATAAAAAACAAAATAGTAAACAGAACCCTTCCCCCCTTTCTAAATTTCACTTAATTATGCTGCTTCCTAGAAAACACATTGAATACCAAAAATCCGGAAATTATATCTCAAGATTACTCAACCGAACCTTCGGAACTTACGGACATACTGAACTTCATTCATTCGCACATCGAAAGCGAAAGCTTGAAAAGCAACATTACTAGACTAAAGAAAAAACTTTCGCAAGCCAATCTGCAACCGAAGAATCCGACGTCGAACCACTCTCGCAGCAAGATATCTAAATGGCTTACTCCTTGAGAATACAGTGGAATCTCAATGGTTACTACACCCACATCGAATCACTGAAATTACTTCTGAATGAACTTTCTCCAATAATATTATGTCTACAAGAAACCCATTTCAAGGCGGGAGGAAAGGTGAATCTGATTTTTTTCCCCTATTCTGAACAATCCAGCGGAGTAGCTATATTTGTGCGAAATGATATTGAATCGAAAAAAATCGCCATAAACACCAACCTGGAAGCAGTGCAGTGTCAGTTACGTACCGAAAGAAAATAAATATCTGCAATGTCTATTTACCCCATCCAACTGAAACGGATATTGACGACTTCAATGATGTTTTAAATGAAATCCCAAACCCAAAAATAATTGTTGGAGACATGAACTGCCATAATGTGACATGGGACAGTGCGAGAACTGAGAAATACGGTAACCTTCTACAAAATATAATCAATAACACAAAAATTTAATTCGTTCAACGGCACCTTTTCTGCTATTGATCTCCTCATTGTGCAGCCCCTTACTTGTACCAACCCCGCATTGGGAAACATTGAATGGCTTATATGACAGCGATCCCTTCCAAATTGCCATTTCTATGCAGGAAAATAAAAAACAGGAATCTCCGATTCATCAAACTTGGAAAACAAGAACTGCAAATTGGGAAAGCTTTCAACACATCATCGGAAATGAACTCCAAAACTTTGTCCGCAACAATAATATTAACGAAACCGTCAAATCTTTCAACGATATTATCTTAACAGCGGCCTATTCGGCCATTGGAAAAACCAGAATTTGACGTCGCCCCCCAGTACCCTGGTGGAACAATGAGATAACTTAGCAAGGACAGCAAGTAATCATGCATTCAATGTCCTCAAAAGACACAAAACGGAAGTAAATTTGCAAGAATTCAAAAAACTGCGAGCTAGAACTCGCTACCTCATGAAAAAAAGTAAAAAGAACACCTAGATTGATTACATCTCCACCATAAACGAGACCACTCCAACGGACATAATTTGGAATAAAATACGCAAACTGAAAGGCTCAAATTCCTCCCGCAAAATAAATACGCTCTCACACAACAACGAACTTGTCTCGAGCAATGAAAAAATTGCCGAAGTGCTTGCAGATACATATCAACATAACTCTAGCGACCAAAATCTACCCCCCACCTCCGTAGAATACAAGAAATTTACAGGAACCTCAGATATTTTCATACATCTGTTATCTCATCGACCCAATAACAATGCAAGAACTAAATTACAGCCTATCCGAACTGAAAATTTCCGCCCCTGGACCAGAGGATATTCTCCCTATTTTCATGAAAACCCTCTTATACAAAGCTAAACACATTTCATCAGACCTTTTTAATAATATATTCCTCAACCATAATTTTCCTAAACTCTGATCTAAAGCCATAATAGTGCCATTTTTGTAGCGAAATAAACCTAAAAATGATCCCACTTCATACTGTCCAATCTCATCAACATGCTGTATGTGCAAACTGTTGGAAAAATCCTGAATTACAGACTAACCTGGTGTTTAGAAAAAAAAGAACTCCTATCTCCATTTCAAAGTGGTTTCCGGAAAGCCAGATCCACCACAGACAACTTAGTAATACTTGAATCAGAAGTACATGTAGCCTTCTTGCAGAACCAAAAGCTAATCGCAGTATTTTTTTATATTACCAAAGCCTTCAATAACACATGGATGTATCCAAAACTGGCATATCCAAGGCCACCTCCTAGCACTTGTTAAAAATTTCCAGAGCCACCGATCCATCCAGGTTCGAGTCAACGGGCACACCTCCGCAGATCTTCCGTAAGAGCTAACTTATATGAATCAAAATCACAATAAATGTTCGAAATGTCTACCTCCTGCCTGTATGCACGCATCCAATCTTCTTCTCATTGATTCGCGCACTCTTTGGAAAAATCCTGGAGTATTTTGAATCGTTCTACAAGAGTTGATTATTCGATTACTCAATTCTTCTTCATTTTGGATAGGTGTCTGGTAAATCAAGGATTTTAGATGTCCCCACAGAAAAAAATCCAAACTGTTAAGGTCTAGTGACCTAGGGGGCCATGGTTGAAGCCCTCCCCGACCCATCCAACGGTTGTCGAGAGTTTGATTCAAAAATTCTCGTGCTTGGATGCTAAAATGTGCCGGTGCGCCGTCATGCAAAAACCACATTTCATTTCATAGTCCAAGCGGCACATCTTCCAGTGAAATAGGCAAATCTTCCTCAAGAAAATGACGATATCTCTTTCCGTTTAATCTTCCCGAAATAAACAATGGACCCATAAAATAATCCCCAAGGATTCCTGCCCACACGTTAAGAGAGAACTGTTCTTAGAAATGTGATTCCTGTATCGCATGGGAGTTTTCCTCTGACCTCTGACCACACATGATTGTTGTGGAAATTGCGTATAGCGTTGCATGAGAAATTTGCTTCGTCGGTAAACAGGATTTGATTTTCAAATAAAGGATTTTGAATAAGGCATTGGAGAAACCAACGACAGAAGTTGATACGTAACGGAAAGTCACGAGGGAGTAGTGCCTGAACTCTTTGAATATGGTAGGGATATAACAAATTATCAATTAAAATTGTCTATACCAGAACATGAGAATTGTTTAACGTCAGCGCTATTTTTCTGGAGCTTGTTTCCGGGTGTTCTTCTAACAGATTAAAAACTGCTTCCTCGGTTTCTGGGGTGCACCCCACAGATGACTAGCTTTCACAAAACTTCCTGTTTCGCTTTACCGAGCGTGAATTCTTGAAAACGTTTTTGAAGTTGGAGTTGTGGGGTTCGGATAAGCTCCTGATACAAACGTCTAACCTCATATGCATTTCCGTTAGCAAGTCCGTACGTAAAATGTATGTCAGCATACTTTGCATTGGTAAAGTTTACCATTTTTTTTAAATAATCACAATAATAACAAATAAAACTATTTAACTATGTGTCAAGACATTATTTTTGACATGACAGCACAAAAAAAACATTGGAATGAACTTACTAGCCTACTTGATACTTTTATTTTCAAAGAGTTCGCGAAGCAATGAGGAGGAGATTGGATGCATCGATTAATTTATATCAAAATATCTCGAAAACGGCTGTTTGTGGCGACTTTTAAAAATCATACTTTCATCACGCAAAATGATAGAGGAATCGATTTTTCTCCTAGAAAATGTGATACAGACATGCACTACAAAGTTGTGACTCCCCAAACGAGACAAAGACCTGAAGGCGGCGCCCCCTACAATTGAGGGCCAAACTAAGATCAAATTCGAATTTCTCATATTAAAAAATCCCCAAATAGAAATTTTCGTCCAAATATCGACATTATTTTGAAAATTATTTACCAAAAACCAACATAATTTTTTTTTAATACCTTTTATATCAAAAATGAAAGCCTTGCGGACCCATGCTTATGTGAACTTTTCACCTCATAAATAATTAAGGAATCGTCCCATAAAATATCGGACACTTATTACATAACACCCTGTATAATGGAGAAAGGAGATCAAACAACCTAGGCGACAACATCAAAACAATCCTCACCAGTAATGAACAGAAAGTGCTAAAATTTCTTAAAGTCATTAACATATATTGTAAAATCTGATTTTTCTTTTCCAATTCGTGTTTTGTCTCTTCCTGCTAAGAACTCATTGCAGTTGATGAAAGGTTTTTTTGTTGAAATAAAAACACTTTTGTCGTTTTCAAGCAAAATTTCAAATGCCTTCTAGGTTGCGGGCTCAGCTGTGGGTACTGTCTACAGCAGTTGTATCTGAAAGTGGTACTACAATGCTCACAGTACTGGGCTTCTTGTTCATTAGAACCAGGCACTTCAATAGCCAACTGAATTTTTCTTTTACAATCCCCCATTTCATCTGATTTAAATAGACATTCCTTGATAACTTTTCGATCAATAGGCCCTTCCCATTATATAGACCAGAACCGTTTCATTAACCGCGTGAAGGTGAGATTAGTCTTCAAGGGGCTTACTGTAGTTCTTCGGTTTTCTGACGAATTGAAATAAAGTTTGCTGATAAGAGTTGAAACATGGTACCTAGATCGATAGCTTCATTTACCAAAGACTTATTGGACGACCAGTAGCTGTTGATCGAGATCGATAGTGAAAGGTAAGAGTTTTTACCAACAACAACAAAATCGTATTTTTTGCAAAATATCAGCTCATTCAATCTAGCAATCGATCCCAGCCAAAAAGCAGTTGGACCAATTTTCGTAAATATCCCCAGTTTTGTATGTGTAGAAAAATATACATGGAAGTTGTTGCTTTTATTATGACGCACCCAATTCATTAATTTAATGAACTGATGAAATAATTAGAGGAAATTTCCAAAGGTGAACTCGATGCAAATAATTTCATGAAATTCTATACAGTAATGTTGAATTTCGAAATTTTGCATATTTTATTACTCATTTTATTCCGCCAACAATCCAATAAACAGTCCAAATTAATTTTCGCGAAACTATAGCGGGTGACAATGGGACTAAGGCCATGCCTATATCTCCTTCACTTATCAACCGATTGGAATGAAATTTTGTGCATAGATATGAGACACAATTTCGGATTGACAGACATATGAAAACAAAATGGTCGACTTCCGGTTTCGCCAGAATAGCCACCAACTTCGATTTTTCAAATGTTTTCGGATTCTACGGCACAAATTACATACATTTCCAAATTTTCATTTTACAATAAAAAAAAAATCTTAATTTTTTTTTTAGCCCAGGAGGCCTTGATCAGGTTAAAATCTATACTAATTTACATCAGTTACTCATAGTTATAGTCATTTCATCGATAAGATCGATAACAAATCCTAAAGCAGGAATTGAAATTTTCTGAAAGCACTTTTAACAAAAAATGGTAACTACCGAGGGCCATCTTGCCATTATATAGAGAATTCAATTACCAATTCAACGATATACATTATGTACCACTTTTTTTTTAACTCAAAAGCATTTATTCAATTTCCAAAAAAAATAATACATGTATCTATAGAGCATTTGTCCTTTATCAGCAACATGCTGGTGACGGAACATTACAATCTTCGTGTTATGGGTACATTTTTAATTCTACATACAATATAACAATAATATAGTATAACAATAACAATAATATAGTATAACAATAATTGATGTATTACAACAGTATGGTATACCTTACCACAGCTATAACATTAATATGATTCAACAATAATTTCTGTAGTACAACATAATGTCAGTATCAATATCCATCGTATTCATAATACAGTATTTCGTTGATTTATATGCTGTATCAGGCTGATTTAGAATGAGGAATAACTGTCTTTGTTTTTACAGGATTCGGCAATTAATTGAAGGTTTCTAGACCTCCGTATATAGGATGATTGAGTGCTAGATTTGTTCTTACATTTGATAAGTAAAAGTTATTTTGATTTCTAGTCTCATATGTGTGGGTTTCACTAACTAAATTGATTATAGTGTTACACTTTTGTTGATTCTTTTGGATTTTGTAAGTGTATTTGCATTGTTCTATTCGTAATATTTGTTTTACGGGTATTATTCCTCTCTGTATGTGTTCTGTAGTTATATCCAAATAAAGATTTCACTACCTTATTTTGAGGAATCTGTATTTTCTTAAATTGTGAGGGTCTACATATACCCCAGGCTGTTATAAGATAGCGAAGAATTGACAGAAAGTATGCATTGTAAATCATAAGTCTATTTTGTGCATTCAGATAATTGCTACATCTATACTTTCTTTTTGTTCAAAACCAAAAACGATCATGTTGAAAAGGGAAACATTCTCAATTGAATATTGAATAGAAAGATTTTTGTGAATTGAAAAATCCACGATAAAAATGAAGTTATTTTTTGCGAATGTCCAACAGAAAACAACTACTTCCCCGGCTAAAGCCACGCTGAACATTGAACTACATCTGATTGATATTCTGAAAAGACCCTAACTCAAAAGAAAAAAATCTGAAATTGAAAATTTGCATTTTCATTCAGATAGTTATTTGATTTTCTATTTCAGTCCTAATTAAGAACTCGTATAGATGAATGAGTCAATGTTTATGATCATTACATGTTTATGATCATTACATATTGTCAAGCTGATTATTTTTGGTAATTCATTGTTACCATTTTGAAGTAAAGTTTGAAAGAATGAATAGATGTAATGTTACCTAAAAATTTTTCAGATTCATTTCATTTTGATGGCTTTCTACGTTTTGAACAAGAAGAAATTGGTACATCATGTATATCGTTGAATTGATAATCAAATTCTCTATCGATTGGCAAGATGGCCCTCGGTAGGTACCAATTGAAAAAAACTATTTTTTCGTTAAAAATGCGTTTAGAAAATTCCAATTTTTGCTGCAGGATTTGTTATTGATCTTATCGATGAAATGACTATTATACTATGAGTTTTTGATGTAAATTAGTATAGATTTTGACCTAATCAAGGCCTCCTGGGCTAAAAAAAATATTGGGAAATTATTTTTTTTCAATTATAAAATAAAAATTTGGCAACACTGTCGTATGTAATTTGAGCCTTAGAATCCGAAAAACATCAAACATACAGGGTGTTCCATTTGAAAAATCGAAGTTGTTGGCTATTCTGGCGAAACCGGAAGTCGGCCATTTTGTATTCATATGTATGTCAATCTGAAATTGTGTCTCATATCTATGTACAAATTTTCACTCAGATCGGTTGATAAGTGAAGAGATATAGGCATGGCCCCAGTCCCATTGTCACCCGGTATCAATTTAATATTATATAATTTATCACAAAAAAGTTTATACATAAAATACCTGCAAATAAAGGACAGTAAGAAATCAAACTATAGTTCATGGCATACTTAAAAGGTTCTCAATGTTATGTCCCATTTAAAACTTTGGTGAATTACTTCAAAATTGTAATTGGTCAATTTTTATTCTCAGGGGAACATATTTATTCATAAAAATTATATTTGTCAGGGTACCACCGTATTTTTATAATGCCACCACAGATCAAGAGAGTGCGAGTGAATAAAACTTCATTCGATACAGATAAAAGTGTTTTAGACCAAGTTTGTTGAAAAATGATTAAGTATTTTTGAAAAGTTTGGGTTACATATCTCAGAAATAATTACCTGATTTCAAAACATGAAAAATGGTTATAATCGAAATTGGAATATATTTCCAATAAGGTATTATCCATGATTCGTTTCTTTCATATCCAAAAATATCCCCCTGTTATGAAAAATCGACCTATCCAAGGATATTTCCTGGAAATTCTGAAACCCAAAGTAATTCGAAGAGTTACGTTTCAACTGAAACACCCGGTAGAATGTAAATATTCGACTTCGTACTCAATGTTTCTGACGCATGTCTAATTCTCTTATGGTCCATGATATGCATGTATGTCTAAGCCTTGGAAATATTATCTATATGTGATTTTCTTTATTTTGTTCTCGTGTGTGGACAGACAGAGTGCTTGTTGTGACCTTTTTTCTGGATTATCTCAAAATTGACAGTGTGCTCATGAATAAATATTTCCATCGGCGTTGTTCGTTGTTCTCAGTTACGAACCAATAATATACAAAGACTCATTCATGAATATACTGTACACGGTAAAATCTAATCTGGAAATGTTTCGAAAGATCGAGGTGCACATACATGTATAATTCAGAACATTCACAAATTCCCAGATCGATCAACCGATTTCAATTGGATATGCTTTTTCATAACTGCTTTTTATCGAAAAGGGAAACATTCTCAATTAAATATTGAAGAGAAATATTACTGGTTATGATCACAAGTAAGTGGACTAAACACAATATCCACAATTTTACAATTATGAAACACTTGTTCGCGATCAAAACAAGTACAGATTGCAACATAGCTGAATGTGTGGAATTTCCAGTAGTGGTATTTTTCACGATAAATGGTTCTGACTCAATGACTGCAGTAAAACTACCTGGGTCGATCCCATTGTGTAGACAAGAGTTTGACGAAAATCAAGCAAAGTATAAATGGGTTGGACTTTCGATAATTATGTATATCGGGGGCATTTACGGCCGAATTTGGCATACACGATGGGACCGACCAAGGTAGTTTTACTGCAGTCTTTAAGTCGGAACCATTTATAATGAAACAATTCATACCTGTGCGAATAATAAAAAGGAGAACACATTTGGAAGGAGAAGAATACATTGTATGTTTGGTCCATGCTGCTAATCAAAGAACAATCGGATACACAAATATTTACTTATATGAAAAAATTAACGCTTTGAGAGATATGTTATTTATGTTTTGTTTTTATGTCTCGGAAAAATGCTTTTTATACAGATACACTAATAGCAATATCAATATTTTCAAGAATGTGGGATATACACAGTGTGGCTCATTTAAGTGTGCATCATATGGGATTTTTTTTATTTAATTGCACAACCAAAATACAAATATTGCCGAAAGTTGGTACATTAGGTGCACTTAAAATCATTGCAAGTCAAAATTGTACAAGAGTAAAGTACCCTTATTTCAGAAAAATAAGAAAAATGTTATTGAAAAAAGTTGTTTAGAATTAAAAGATATGCCTAAATATCAAAACATCGCCTCCCAAGAAATGTTTTTTTAAACACCATTAATTTCCCAATTTTATATTCATCCTAAACACTTTCATGAATTAATCGAAATCAAATCAATTTCGCATAACTCCGTTCAAATTCAAGCAAGCATATTTGTAAAATTAACTTGGATTTTTATTGTTTTAGGGAATCACAAACTTCATGTTTGTTGCAACGATATTAAACACAACTTTAAAATCTCGCAAAAATTATTTTTAACAAGGTAAAGCAGTTGTTATGATAATGTGCATATCAGAAAACTTTAATTTGAAGTGCAACATTTTTATTTTATATATTTATTAAAAAACTCTGCAAATTGATCGACAAACATGCAATCCTACTAAAATAATAGCGGATACCCATTAAAAAAAATATGGTTGAAAGTAAACATTGTGACAGTTTGATGTCATTAAGTTTTCATTCTTGAATAATTATTCTTCGATTGTTAAGTTTATTTGATTTCAATGCCTCCTCGAAGACAGTTTTAACGATAGCCGAGAAGGCAGAATTAGTTTTAATATGTGAAGATAACTTCAAACCATGCGTGAAGCAGCAGATATTTTCAATGAACGATATCCAGACAAACAAATTCACTATTCAACTGTAAGCAGAATTTCAATTAATTTCCAACAGACAGGGTCTTTAGACTATAAATATAAAAATGCACGCACCAAAACTGAGAACCCTAGAAGATCCAACCAAGAAATTTCTACTTATACGGTTGTAAAAGAGGCCCTGTTAAGAAGATTCTTAAGAAAAATAAATATCATGCCTATAAGCCAAAGTTTATTTACCCGTTTCAAGAACGAGACTATGCATTGCGGTATGACACATGCTTTTTGGGGATGAATCCACGTTCACAACAAATGGCGTTGTCTCTTCCCAAAATTGTAGGTGGTGGTCGGACGAAAATCAAAATTTCGTCATTGCCAATAAAAACCAGTATTACCAAAAAACAAACGTGTGGTGCGGTATTATGAACGACAAATTAATAGAGTCTTTTTTTTTTCTTCACAACCCAAATGGTGATACCTATTTACAGTCTTTGGAAAACGAACTGACAGATTTTTTGGACGATATGAGTTAACAAGAACGGAATAAATTATGGTTTGTACATGATGGATGTCCCGCTCATTCTGCTAGAATTGTTTCTGAATGATTAAATGGGGAATTTGGTGCTAGATGGTTAGGACGAAATACTGATCCACGGTGGCCTCCTCGTTCGCCAGATCTCACCACAATAGATTTTTCATGGGGATATTCAAAACGAAATGTATACAAGGATCGACCATTCAATAATGTTAAGGAGCCTGAAAATTCGTTACGATTTCATTGCAAAAATATTTCAACAAATGTATTGCGATCTACTCTTAGTGAATTTCATGATCGGACAATTAGATGCATTGATCGAGAAGGTGGACATATACAGACGCTTCTATATTTTTTCACGCACAAATTTTTCATTTTAAATATTTTCTGTTTTAATTTATTTTGATTTGTTTATTGTTAAGTAACAATAAAAATAAGCCGATAAAAATTGGGAAACCATCGACACCACATTCAAATACGTTTAAAAACATTGTATTATTGCTTTTGAGATTTGGGTGCGTTTAGTACATACCTTATGGATACATTGTTCTGTTGATATCAATTAATAATAATAATAATAATGTTTACTTTTAACCCTCTTTTTTTTTCATGGGTATCCGCGATTATTTCAGTACGATTTCATGTTTGTCGATCAGTTTGTACAGTTTTTTAATAAACACTTGAAATAAAAATGTTGCACTTTAAATTAGAGTTTTTTAATATGCATATTATCATTACTAATGTATCACCTTGTTGAAAAGAATTTTTGCGAAATTTCAAAGTTGTAATTCTCCAAAAAAACAAAAAAAATTTTTATAAAATTTTATTTTGATTAATTTATGAAAGTGTTTAGGTGAATATAAAAAAATGTTGGGAAGTTATTAATAATTTGGCAGCCCATGTTTTGATATGTAAGCATAACTTTTGATTCCAAACAACTTTTCTATATAACATTTTGCTGAATATTCTGAAATAAGGGACTTTACTGTTGTACAATTTTCAAATATTTTTACCTTCCCTATATGTTGTTTGACTTGAACGATTCCAAGGGCACCTGATATTATTATCGCACATGCATCAACTTTCCGCAATATTTGTATTTTGGTTATGCAATTAATTTTAAATATGTAGCACATTTAAAGGACCACACTGTATAAGTTTGATACGTTTATATGATTTCTGAAAGTTCTCCCTCTGATTTCGAGGTAGTTTTATCTGTCTCACTTTCACTAGTTACTATTCAGTCACCAACCACTATGTCAAATTATATTATATTCATGTGTCCATCTTGTTTTGCATTGTTCATTCGATTGGATTTAAATCCGGATGATAGGGATATAATCGTAAAGTTGAATGTCCCATATCGGTGAGTAGTTTTGAACAAAAGTTTGTTTAACTTCAAAAGTAAGTATGAATCTGCTTCCAACATATCATTTGTGTATCCAACGAAATCCCATTTTTCTAATAACTTTTCGTGGGCTTTCTCGGGAAACTGTGTAGCTATACAGGAGGGAAGGGCTGACAGTTCAAACAAGGATCTACATAAACCACTGTCCAAAAAGCAGATGTTTGTAATTCTGGCGGTAAAAATTAAAAACGCTTACCTTCGATACAAATTCAATATTATCATGATGCTGGGAACTATGATGACTTTCAGTAATCGATAATACGTCTTATTAAATCTTACAAAGTGAGAAAGTTACAAATTCATTCTGTAGAAAAGCAGAAACACAGCAGTGGTTGACAAACCGAAATGTTGAATTTACAAATGATATGTTGAAGGCGGATCCACACAACTCTAGAAAGTTAAACAAACATCGGTTCAAAACGGAGGCAATAAAATACTCGACGATAAACGCTATTCAGCTTTACGATCACCTCCCTAGCATCCGGATTCAAATCCGATAGAATCAGTGAGGGCTTATATGAAGCAATACGTAGCTGAACAAAAAGTAACTTTTGATTTAAAATTCGTGGAAAGTTTGTGTGATTAATTTTCCAATTCACTTTCGGATGAATTATGGATAACCAGATGTGATTATATGGAAAAGGATTGCTTTTAATATAGTGGTTGACAACTAAATAATATCTATAGGATCTAATAGTGACAGTGGAAGTAATTATGTTGAAAAGGAAAACATTCTCAACTGAATATTGAATAGGAAGATTCTCCTGAAAACTAAAAAATATACGATAAAAATAAAGTAATTTTTTGTAGTTTCTAACAGAAAACAACTAGTTACCCGGCTAACGATAGTGACTAAAGTTCATCTTGCAGTCGCAGATGATTGCACATCTGATTTTATGACACCCTGATGATAATTTCAAACAAATCAATCCTTTTTACTGTTTGAATCGAATATTGTGAATATATATTTCAAGATCTAATTGAAAAAAGACGAGAATAATTTCAGAAACCAATTCAAGCCTTATAGCTTCCTCAATACTCGGCAATCAGTTTTTGTCTTTATTCGAAATAGATTTTCCATACAAAAAATAGATTCGTTAAATTTTCATTCTGGGTCACGAAATAATCTCTCACTTGATGATAATTGATAAACATTAAATAATTATTTTCCATATCTGTATGGAAAAAAATGGGTACAAAAATGTTCATAATGTTTCTCACAAGACTTCTGCACTGGAGACTGGAGAATCATATAGCCATCCGCAATTTTTTTCTTCTTCAAGTAAATTGAAGGCAGAACGAAAAACCATAAATCCGAACATACCCAAATTGGTATTGAAACAATTTTATCAATGGTTAAACCTTCTAGAATGTTTAAAAATCAACATAAGTTCCAATATTCACTTGATCAGAATAACTCCCCTTTTTTGATTTTTGTATTGAAGATTATAGCCATAATTAGATGAAATTCTTAATATATTCAATCACCTATCAGATCAACCTCAATCATCTCTTACACCTACGACTTCTTAACATTAGTCGAAATTCAGGAACAATTCACAGCAACAAATAATAAATTTGTGAGATATCCGTCAGTTACCGAAAAAAATTCTCTTGAATCAAATTATGGAAGAAGCTAGGAGGAAAGTCGTTCTGAGTATATGGTGCATCAACCATCACACAAAAAGAGGTTTCAACAGAATTACTTCTACATGGCACCACTATTCTCTACTAGAGATCTTCTGAAGATGTCTTGACATTTGGTTGAGTCACCTCTTATTTTCAATTCTCGAGTACCGGTACTAATTTTCAACCTGATCTAATCTTGATGACAGTTTTTGCCACCACTTTTGTTGTGCTTCTGGTTCAACATATCCTCAAAACTTACAGTTTGACTGATCAACTCAGCAGAGGTTTCAACATGCATATCTTAGAAGAAAGAATTAATGCAATAAAGCTTCATCTGGGAGCCATATCGATTACCAACAAGCTTTTTTTTTTTTTTTGTCTGAGGAGAGGGAATCTTGCATAAGATCCCGGTCTTTCCGGAATGTCGGATTCTTACCGGCTAAAAACCTCTCCTCCATTCGCATCTCCCACTGGTACCGCTCTCGCATTACTTCAATGGGGGTGCATATGTCTGACGTTGTCGACTACTCTCTCTCTCTCTCTATCGTCTTTTTCTTTGTTTTCGATTATGTACCTTATTATCTTGTATGCACTTCTCCACCCTTCCTCACCTGAGATCAGAGACGCCGTCATACTCTCTGCTCCAAAAAGTACACCCGTTTCAGTTTGGTATCCTTGGCGAATCACTTCCCATCTGTGACAAGCAAACAAAGTGTGTTCCGCGTCATCTTGTTCTCCACAGTATGGACAGTCTTCAGATTCTGCTCGCATGCGACCAAAAAGGTACTTCCTTAAGCACCCATGTCCACACAACGCCTGTGTCGTGAAGTAGTCGACTTCCCCATATGGCCTGTTTGTCCATTCCTGTATACTTGGTATCAGCCTGTGCGTCCATCTACCATATTTACCGTTAGTCCATTTTCTTTGCCATTGTGCCATGAGATTCATTCTGGCGATAGGTCCGACTACTCCTCTGTACTTTTCGTCTCTTTCTATAATCAGAAGGTCGATGGGAGGTACTTCAGCGATTACTCCGGCTGCTTCTGTTGAGATAGTTCGGTATGCAGAGCATATCCTAATACACATTTTGCGTTGGATACTGCTAAGTTTCGACACTAGTTTCTGGTTGCTTGCAGCTGTATGCCAGGCTGGTGCACCATACAGTTTGGTTACATAATGAGCTACATCCCGAAAACCCAATTTGCAGAAAATACTTACGCGAGTTAGTGCATAAGTTCACAACAACTTCAAGATGCAAAACGTGCTGGTTGTCCACCAGTGAAAGAGGACACAAATTAACGTGGTTGAATATAGGTATGCCAATATTTGGTGGCAAAATTGTGGGACCACTTTTCATACGAGAAAATTCTACTGTCCCTATTCAAGACGGGATGCGATACTGTTATGAATTCGAGGATTCAACAGATAGCAGAAGAAGATGTGGAATGTTTTGGTGAAACAATTATCCAACAAGATGACGCTACACCACACTATGTTGCAGCTGCTCGACAATATCAGAACAATGCGCATGCTAGCAGACGGATTGGGCATAGGATCCATTGAGTGGCCAGCACGTTCGCACGATTTGATTCCACTAGATTTCTAACTGTGGGGATATCCGACAGCACCGACATTTTCAAGAGATCTCCAGCAGATAATAGTGGTGGCGCGTAGAAACATTTCTTCTGAAACCCTCCGAAAGGTGAGGGATGAACTTCATAACCGGCTGGCGATGTTTTCATTTCGAATATTCATTGTAATGAAGTTGATTACGTGTTGTACTTTCATTTAACCCCCGTAAGTACGTTAGTAATCATTGGATATAAAAGAAATCGAAACACATAATAGAGAGTTGATTTCAGAGACTATAGAAAATGACTTATTCCTTAAGACTCTACGACGACCTATACGAGGTAAATATTGAGTCGAATATCCTCCAGAAAACAACTAATCTCCCAGCTAATGCCTCATCGAACCTGGATAATCGTGTCCAATAAGGTTACTTTGCAACTGTTCGTTACGAAATGGATGAATATTAACCACCTCATTCGGGTGATCACCTGTAGACCGATTTCGGGATTTTCGCCCCTCATCAGTATAGGGTAGATCTCAGTATTTGTTGAGATTTCATCAGCCAGGTGGAACTAACGCCATCTAGACTTTTCAACAACAACAATACTCGAATATCGAGAATGTCTTGATTATCGAGATAGAAAACTGCATGAGAGAAATATGTGACTAATAAAGAGATGATTTCATAGACCATGGAAAATGTCTTATGCCTTAAGACTGCTCTCCACTACTACCTATTCAATAGGTATGTTGAGTCGAATATACATTAGAAAACAACTACTCCCCTGGTTAATGCTCCGACGAATATTGGATTGGATAATCGTGTAAAATCCTACAAGGCCAATCGAGATCAAAATTCATCCATTTATTTTCCTTCTCGCTTGATAAAGCCCAATCAAAACTGAAATATGAAAAATAAGCGTTTCATTCGGGATCGCAGATATTATCATTGCCTTCTTGACTTACACTGTACTCATGATATTAGTTATGTTCCAATACAATGGAAAATAAATATATGGGGGTTTTTGGGGTCGAAAAGTAAGATTTTTTTAATCAAAATTGAAGAAATAAAAATTGCGGATTCAACATAGCAAAATTGTTTTGTTGTTCATGGTCCGATTCTATATAAAATTGCATTTTGTGTTGAAATTTCAAAAATCAATGTGGTGGCTCCACGATGACGGACGAATTTTATTATTTGTGGTCCAATTGCATTGATAGTTGGTAATTGGGTGTTTTGAGGTCGGAGATTATGATTTTTTGTCAAAATTGGAAAAAAATGGCGGATTCGATATGGCGAACGAGTTTTGGTATTTAAAATCCAATTCTATGGATAATTGATAGGTGGGGGTTCTTGGGATCGAAAATTCGGATTTTTAAATCGATATTAAAAAAATTAAAGTAGCTGATTCAATATGGCAAATGAGTTTAATTACTTATTAAAAATTGAATCTGCTACTGAAATTGTCAAATAACGATGAAGTTGAGTGTCAGGTAATGGATTTCGACGGCCAGTGATAAGTACGTTTGATTTTCG
This sequence comes from Gonioctena quinquepunctata, assembly GCA_018342105.1. Classification (NCBI taxonomy): domain Eukaryota; kingdom Metazoa; phylum Arthropoda; class Insecta; order Coleoptera; family Chrysomelidae; genus Gonioctena; species Gonioctena quinquepunctata. Next base: position 390,737 of record JAFIRS010000128.1, read on the forward strand.
ATTCATTTCTAACATGAATATAAAATTGTGGAAGGAAAGGATTCACGAGTGTGTGTCGATTCCTATGCCCTCGAATGGCTCAGTTGGTAGAGCATATGGCTAGAGATCATAAGGTCGTGGGTTCGACTCCCACTTGAGGATGCTTTTTTTTTCTTTAATTTAATGAATTTGTCCACTATACCACGAAATTCCCTTCTTTCATTTTATGTATTTCGGACGCAATATTTCCACTTTCATAAAAATTATTGTTCCAATACCCCAAAGGAGTTTTGTTATTTGTCATTCAATTCTGTAGAAAATGGTTTTGTAATTTATGGTCCAGATGGCGGACAGGTTTTGTAATTTATGGTCCAATTCTATGGAAAATAGATATGTAGGGGTTTTTGGGGTAGGAAATTATGATTTTTTATTAAAATTGAAGAATTAGAAATGGCTGATCTGAAACCGGTCTACGAATGAGGTGGGTAATAACAAACATTTGCAAAGTTACCTAGTAGGTATTATCTATCGAATGTAATCCAATGTTCGTCGGGGCAAGCAAGTTGTTTTGTGATGAGTATACCTATTGTATAGGTAGTAGTAGAAGAGAGGAGTCTTAAGGAAGACATGGTCTATGAGTTGAGAAAGACCTCCAAATCGAGGTATCACTTGATCCCACGTTCTTTCTAAAATCCTTGACTTCATAGGCTTCTCGATATCCCCTTTCTAGCGAAGAGCTTTTCACCAAAATTCATTTGATTTTTTATCGTTCCAACTTGCTTTCATCGATTTGAGGATTTAAGGGGGTGGCTTTATTTTTAACATGTCTTCTCTACCCGTATACAATCTTATAATAATTGGAATAATTCGGGAGTGTTCGAGATGAAATTGACTCAAAATGAAAACAATGAATAACTGTCAACATCCATGTGGATGTTTTGAAACCGAAATTCAGTAATGCCAAACATATTATTTAAAAAAATATAATTGGTCGCATAATTTCACTATCATCTTTGGACAATTCTTCAAGCATTGAGATTAGGGTACGGACATGCCGAAGAGACATGGATGAGCGCGGTGGAAGTCGCGGTAGCGATTATTTCATCGATGTCAAAACAAACATTATTTCCTTCATGAGATCGCACATACCAAGGATGCTTCACCGATCACCCTCGCCGCCTATGATCGCGGTTTAAAGCGATGTCAGAACAAAATAGCTTGCTTCACTGGGCAATCGAACTGTTGGTCGCGAGGTAACTTGCACGTTCATTGGTGCTCTTCAAACCACGTGACATTCACTGGAGGTTCGGAAGAAATTCATCCAATTAGTTGCTTGTTGCCACAGCTTGTGAGACATCTGGGTTGTTTGGTATATCTTCACTTGAATGAACTAATAGATATTGTCCTTTTTGGTTTATAGGATGAGCACTAAACTAGCGATTTGAAAAATTACCAATAATCCTCCACTATTTACTTGAAGACATGCAATCACTGTCTTCACTACTGTCGCTTCTATAGTTTTAACTATTTTATGATAAAACTCAGCAAATTTTCCCGAAACACGTCAGTTTTGTCAGAAACACCGAGAGGAAAGCATCTTCGGTATGTTTGGCCCGGAATCGATGTTAACCTCGACCTCGACCAATGACCTCCATGACCTACATATACCTACAGTGCTCGTCTAAAGTCCGTTCCCCCCCTACTAATTTTTGAACCACCTGGTATATCGCAACGAAATTTGGAGGGCTTGAATAGGAGATAAAAACATCCTTTTTCATGAATAAATCACAGCTGAAAGTTCTAAAATGGCGGCTGAGCGCCATCTTCAATAATTTTTTCAAATAGAACACCCCGTTTATTATTTCATTTTCAAAATCTGCTTATAATTCTCAACAGTTTTCTCGAATACACTTTGCTCCGAAATTCAATTATTTTCGAAATATTAACGTTTGAAAAGTGACATTCCGGTTAAAAATGAAGTATGGATTTTGGTCACTTCCGATGAAACATTTTGCTAACTAAACATTTTTATTGATTTGTAGTTAAATCTCTTGATGAATTCGACTAATAAGAGGCGTAAAGAGAGTTTATTAAGGATAAACAGTACCGCTTACCGGAAAATCTCGAAGCCTACGGATGTGTTCTGTAAATTCACAATCAAAACAAATTAGTTAGCTAAAAAATTATAATTTATTTTTGAATAAGACTTTTATTTAACCCCAACAATTATTTCATCAAGTATTCAATGTGGCTCCCTCCCAAATCTTGACAATAAATGATATAATTAATAAATAGCTGTCCTCACGTTGATGAAAGTCTGTTCATCTATTTCTTCACGTGTATCTATTAATCTGCGTTCCAACTCTTCTATTGTTTGGCATTCAGTGGCGTAGATTTTTGACTTCAGATACCGCCATAGGAAAAAATCTAGAGGTGTAAGATCCGGATATCTTGGTGGCCATTCTGTACTTCCCCTGCGACCTATCCATCGCCCTGGAAAGTTTGTATCGAGGAACTCTCTAGCCATGCGATCGAAATGGGGAGATGCCCCATTCTGCTGAAATATGATTTCACGATTTCCAAACTTTTTCTGATTGTTTAATACCATTCGTCTTATTCGAGATTCAATTTCAGTTTCTAAAAGATTTCTGTGTAGAACTCCTGATGAAAATCGGCCCAACAACGCGATTGCCCAAAATCTCCGCCCAAACATTCACCTTTTTAGGAAACTGGGTATGTCCCTCTCTAAAAATATGCGGATTAGTATCGCTCCAGTATCGTACATTCTGTTTGTTGACTTTTCCATTAAGAAAAAACGTGCATTCGTCTGCGAAACATACACGTTTTAGGAAGCCCCGTTCTCCTTCAATTGTTCTTGTTAACCACTCACAAAATTCAACCCTCCGGTCTGGATCATCCTCCGTGAGAGCATGCAGGATTTTCATTTTATAGGAATGAAACTTTTCTTTTTTTAGGACTCTCTGGACACTTTTTGAACTAACTCCACAGGATTTAGCAACTACAGACGTCGACTGAGTCGGATTGATTACCATTCCTTCTGAAAGAGGCGGTCTTCCTGATCTTGGAGCATCTTTCAGCGTACCAGTTGTTTGGAGCTTATTTACAAGTTTGCGCAAATATGTCCTCGAAATAACATTCTCGGGAAATCTATCATCAAAGATACCGAATGCTAGATGATAATTCCTTCCAGCTTCTCAAAATATCAAAACTGCTTCAAATTTATCGTCTAAACTACGAGCCTTAATCACACTTTTCATAGAACGATTTAGGAGCTCAACGGACTATTTGACAGTTAGCAGTTCAGTTTGACAGTTAATAAGATGTTACCGCGACAACGATTTTTTTCCATGCAAACTTGATTGAAAGCAACATTAGTGTTTTTGGTTGGGTTTGAAATGACCAAAATGTCACTTTTCAAACGTTAATATTTCGAAAACAATTGAATTTAGGAGTAAAGTTTATCGGAGAAAACTGTTGAGAATTATGAGCAAATTTCGAAAATGAAATAATATACGAGGTGTTCTATTTAAAAATATTATTGAAGATGGCGCTCAGCCGCCATTTTGAAACTTTCAGCTTTGAAAAGTAGGTTTTTATCTCCTATTTGAGCCCTCCAAATTTCGTTGCGATATACCAGGTGGTTCAAAAATTAGTAGGGGGGGAACGGACTTCAGACGAGCACTGTATATTCGGCATGTAGGTACCCTTCACAGAAGAATAATTTCAATTCGCGTAGTCCAAAGCACTCGTCATTTGTTGCTACCATCTTCCGTTACGAAAATCCAAAATCGATTGGTTGTGTTTTTCTGAAAATTATAATGACTTTTATCATCAATATTTTCAATGATTACGATGTTATAAGGCAGTTCTCCAACGAAGAAGCAAATCCAATATCAATGACACTCTATTCATCGATCAGGCTACGAATTGGAATGTCTCGAAATTATACATGTGTGTGTCACTCGAACCTACTCATTTTTTATGTCTTCCTGACATTTCTCTTTGGTAATTCGGTTTTTGTTCTTTTGTCTCCCAACCCATTTCGTAAATAAAATTACGATATGGAAGGAGGACGACGGTTCGCAAATACGAGAAGGCTTACAAACAGCCTATTCCAAAAAATTACATCCTCACAACTGGAAATCACTCTCAAGAGGACTGTTTAGATAAAACTAACAAGATACTTACACTTGGTCCCGGCAGTATGACCTCTTTCGGGTAAGTTTTTCAGGAAATCAACCATCCTAAGCCGGCAAAAACCGAATGGAGGAGTTATTCAGAGGTGTAGCGCTTGTGGATGAAGAATAAATTGTAAATTTTGTTGGGGCAACGTCCCAACTACTATTAATTTTTTGCTGACGTTTCGAATTCTATGAAATAATCTTCATGGCACTACAACGGAAAATGGAAATGTGAAATATATAAAAATTAAATGTTGACAAATTAAAATGCTGATACGAAATAACAAAAAGAGTTAAAATAAAATACATATATTATAAAATATAAATGAATTTACATATATATAGGGTGATTCAAAAGTACTATGACAAACATCAGGAGGTGATTCCTCACAATATTCTAATATGAATTGTTCGAATGATTATTTGTCCGGAAACGCTTCGTTTCCAAGATACAGGGGTGAAAGTTTTATTTTTATTTTAGTTTTTTTCAAGTAACTTTCGAAATACTGACCTTAATTGAACCAAAATTGGTATTGGGAGGTTTTTTGAGGTGTCAAATTCGAACCTGATGTTATTATTGCTCTTACTCGTAGGAGGCGCCACCTACACATCTTTTTCTCTTTTGAAGATTCATAACTTTTTTGAGCGTACTTCTAGCACATTTTTCAGTAGAAAATAAAAATTCCCTATTACATCTACGTAAAAAAGCGACCCCTGTTACAAGTCGCTATAAGAAACCGTTTTCTAGATATTTGGACTTGAAAATTTCAAGTCGATTATTTGATAATCGATGCGTGTTGAAGTATTACCATTATTTTGCATTTTTCACAAGAATTCTCAGGAAATGAATTTGACGTTTAAGTAAGTAGTTTTGGTAATTACATATTATGTGACAATCAAACGTTTTGTTGTTTTCTTGAAGTTTATGTAAGTTTTAAAACACATTTTGAAAAAATTCATTATTAAACAATAATGCTCATTTAGCCGATATGCATTTCGTTTATGGCCTTGCGGATGGCAATGCGCGCGAAGCAAGACGTATTTACCAGGAGAGATTTCCTAATCGAGTACTGCATTCAGCTCCAAGAGCTGATATTATTGGAAGACCACGGGCAGTCCGAACCCCAGAATTGGAAGAAGCTGTTTTGAACGCTCTCGAGGAGAATCCAGAAACAAGTACAAGAATAATTGCTGAAGCTCTCAATTCTACTCAGTCCACAGTTTGGAGAAGTATCCACGATCAACAATTTCATCCATAGCATATTCAAAGGGTACAAGCTCTTTTGCCACGAGACATTCCCCAACGCATTACTATATGTCAGTGGTTTTTGAGAAAATTGGCTGGAAATCCTCAATGTTTAACATACAGTGCGCGTCAAAACTATGGAACACATTTGATATTTCGCAAGCCATGTACTTTTGACAAAAATCCTTGAATAGGTCAATTTTTATTTTAAAATGCCGATTTTTTATGTATATTCTAAAGAGGTTATGCCACTGGTTTTGACATGGTGACGTAATCGGTAATTTTTTTAAATTGGAATAGATGTCTTGTGATACCTCATCTGAAAGGCCTTCCAATACTGCATTCAATGATAATAATTAATTAGATATTTTTTTACAGGGTGAACAAAAATTAATATTTTATTTCAATAAGAGAATAACTTTATATCCAACAAAATAGAACAGTTAAATAAGATGTTTGAAATGCCATCCACCAGACTCTTGACAATAAGCAAATCTACGGACACATTCCTATTGCACATTGCGAATAACTTCCGGAGTATTTCTGTTAATTTCGATCCTAATTCGATTTTTCAACTCCTGTAGATTTTGCGGCCTATCTACATAGACCTTATTTCAAATAACCCCACAAGAAAAAAACCAGGGGCGTAAGATCTGGAGATCTTAGGTACCACTAGGAAAACAGATATTCAAAAACTCGCGAACATCACATGCATAGTGCGGGGGTGCACCATCTTGTTGCAACCAAATACTTTCATTTGGTGAGTTAGGATTGTTGGCGTTTGGAAAAATATATTTTTATTATTATTACATTATGATTATGAAATTCTTGTATTGTCATCGGTCCTTGATATGTGTGACAAATTTCAGATTATTCGGAAGATTGGAAGTGGGTGAATATTTACTTCCAAGATTTTATTACATTGTGAGTTATTAAGTTACAATTAAAGATAATGAAAGCGTGTTAAAAAATGCAAAATTTTACTTTTTTGAGCCAAGGCTCTAATCCCTTAGACTGCCCTGGCAGACAAGTGAGTCAGTGCTCTACTACACCAATGGATCCTTTCAAAGTATTAATAGTTAACTATTTCCTAGTCTAAAATGGAAACAAAAGATAATCACAAATTAATGCCATAATGGGCTAGTTAGTGTCAAATAAATGTCAGTTGAAATATCAACAAATATTCTTCACAAATTCTAAGTGAAAAGGTTCTGAAAGTGAACTATGGCTACTTTAAGTGAAACCCAACGCATAGAAATTTTAATTTTTATTGGATGCGGAGATAGTAACAGAACTCAGCAAGAGGTATGCGACTTGTTCAATGCGAAGAATCCAAATAGAACTATCAGTCGTTCAACAGTCAGTAAGATTGAGAAAAAATTTAGAGAAACTGGTCATGTCAAACATATTCCGAATGCTGGACGTCCTAAAATAGAAGAAAACGTGAAACTTGATGTTCTATTGGGTGAAGAGAATAATCCTCACAATACTTCACGACAAATTGCAGCAGACCTTGACATATCCCAAAGTTCTGTATTACGTATTCTAAAAGCAGAAAAGTACCATCCATACAGCTACATCAACAACTCAATGATGATGATCCCGATCGCCGTGTGGAGTTCTGTGAAATAATGCAGGATTTGTGTAACCGCAATCCACGTTTTATAAAACAAATTCTGTTTTCCGATGAGTCTACGTTTTGCCTAAATGGTTCAGTAAATCGTCAGAATCGCAGATATTGGAGTAGGGATAATCCTCACTGGATGATGGACGGGCATACTCAATACCCTCAGAAAGTCAATGTTTGGGCAGGGATAATAAACGACAGGATTATTGGCCCGTATTTTTTCGAAGGAAATCTCACAGGGGAGCGTTACTTGGAATTTTTAAGAAATGAACTCATACCTAGCCTTGCCGATATTTTTCCAAATGCCAACAATCCTAACTCACCAAATGAAAGTATTTGGTTGCAACAAGATGGTGCACCCCCGGACTATGCACGTGATGTTCGCGAGTTTTTGAATAACTGTTTTCCTAGGAGGTGGATTGGTAGACGCGGACCGATAGAGGGGCCCCCAAGATCTCCAAATCTTACGCTCCTGGATTTTTTCTTGTGGGGTTATTTGAAATCGAAGGTCTATGTAGATAGGCCGCAAAATCTACAAGAGTTGAAAAATCGAATTAGGATCGAAATTAACAGAATTACTCCGGAAGTTATTCGCAATGTGCAAGAGGAATGTGTCCGTAGATTTGCTTATTGTCAAGAGACTGGTGGATGGCATTTCGAACATCTTATTTAACTGTTCTATTTTGTTGGATATAAAGTTATTCTCTTATTGAAATAAAATATTAATTTTTGTTCACCCTGTAAAAAAATTGAATGCAGTATTGAAAGGCCTTTCAGATGAGGTATCACAAGACATCTATTCCAATTTAAAAAAAATACCGATTACGTCACTATGTCAAAACCAGTGACATAACCTCTTTAGAATATACATGAAAAAAATCGGCATTTTGAAATGAAAATCGACCTTCCTGAGGATTTTTGTCAAAAGTGCATGGCTTGCAAAATATCGAATTTGTTCCATAATTTTGACGCGCAATGTATGTACTCTTCACGGACCAGGCAAACTTCTCTCGAAATGCTATCACAAACTTCCATAACAACCATGTTTGGGCTCTGGAAAATCCGCACGCAGTTAGTGGAAGACATTATCAGTATCAATTTTCTGTAAATGTATGGGCGGCAATAATTGATAATTTGGTGTATGCATGATGGGGCTCCGGCCCATTTTAGCGTTGTAACCAGGGAATTCCTCAACACTGTCTATGCAAATCGATGGATCGGTAGGGGTGTAGAAGAACCTAACTAGGCGTGAGCACCAAGGTCTCCAGATTTAAACCCGCTAGATTTATATTTTTGGGGACATTTGAAGTCACCACTTTATAAAGCTCCAGTAGCGACCGAGGAAGATCTAAGAAACCGAATAGTAGACCCCTGTGAAACAATAAGAAACACACCAATAATTTATGAGCGGGTACGAGATTCAATGACTAGAAAACTGAATGCATGTATCTTCTCTGAAGGTGGACCCTTGAATAATTTATTTGAATACAATTCAGTTTCCTTTATTTTATTTTATGCTACATATTCAAAATTTCTTGAAATAAAATGTTGATATTTCTTGCAAATTTGATTAGAACAAATGCAGATTTTGCACCCTTGATACAAAAATAACTATTTCAAACGAGTAAAAATAAATAGAATAGGTGGCGCCCCCTACAATAAACCAAAACTACTTACTCAAGCGTCAAATTCATTTCCCAAGCATTCTTGTGAAAAATGCAAAATAATGGTAATAACTTCAACACGCATCGATTATCAAATAATCGACTTGAAATTTTCAAGTCCAAATATCCAGAAAACGGTTGCTTATAGCGACTTGTAACGAGGGTAGCTTTTTTACGTAGATATGATAGAGGAATTGATTTTTTTACTGAAAAATGTGGTAGAAGTACGCTCAAAAAAGTTATGAACCTTCAAAAAAAAAGAAGTTGTGTAGGTGGCGCCCCCTACGAGTAAGAGCAATAATAACATCAGGTTCGAATTCGACACCTCAAGAAACCTCTCAATACCAATTTTCGTTTAATTAAGGTCGGTATTTCGAAAGTTATTTAGAAAAACGAAAATAACAATAAAACTTTAACACCTTGTATCTTGGATAGGAAGCGTTTCCGGACATATATTTATTTGTACAATTTATATATTGTGAGGAATCACCTCCTGAAGTTTGTCAAAGTACTTTTGAATCACCCTGTATACAGTGGTGCGGTGTTCCATATCTCCATTTAAAAAACAGATAGGAATATACTTTTCTATAATATTACCTTATTGCTCAAGGCTCGATACCATCTAAATGAAGTATTTCCCAATAAATAGATAGGACGGAATGGGCCTGTCAGGTGGCCCGCTAAATCACCAAATTTAACAAAACTGGATTTTTTCGAAGGGATACATAAAAAATATTGTTTTCGTTCCAAAATTATGCGACTTAGAATAACGAATGCTTTTCGCAGCATTACACTAGCTGTCTTGCGCAGGGTGGAACATGGACATATTTTGTAAAAATTTCAAGATTATTAACACTGCTGTTGAACATTGCTGTCAAGCAAGCCCATTATTATTTGATATGTACAATATCCTGGAAGCGTTATACGTGTTTTTCAATTCAAGCAATAAAAGACACCAGTTCCTCAAAACCAAACTTGAGGAACTTGAGAATGCATTATCATTAAAAAAATTATCGAAGACTAGGTGGACAACTAGAGCTGAAAGTCTTCAGGCTGTTAATATAGCCTATGAAAAAATAACGGCGGCATTACATGACTTTGAAAATCACCCGAATATAGATCGCGTGACAAAAGGAAAAGCCTATGGTTTAAGCAAGAGGATACTAAGTTTCTACTTCATATGCTGTTTGATGTTCCTCAAAATAGTTTTATACAAACTGAAAACAGTAACAGACTTATGGAATCACAAACTTAAATGGCATTTAAAAAATAGAAGGCACAATAACAAGTCTTTCAGAAAGCAGCGATAATGAATTGGACAACCTTATTGAAAGTGCGAAAACATTTCACAAAAAAACGGAATTTCGCCAGAGGATGATTTTCGCAGACATCACAGAAGACGTGTTTCCCCCAGTCAAGAGAAAACACAATTGAATTAGACATTAATATTTTTTTTAGAAAAGAATTTATAACTGTTTTGGATACAGCAACAACATTTTTGCAAGATAATCTTAAAAATGTAATAAATAATATTCAACCTAAAATGAAAATATTTTCTCTACCGTTGTCCACTGATCTGCTTTCTATTACAGACATTCATTCTGTTATTGAATTATACCCTCCTGGAGAAAAACCGGATGTTTTTGCTCTCCAGGGAGAACTGGAAGTTTTTTTTGAGATATGTATTAAGAGCAACGTTGCATCAGTGGATGATATTATGAATATAGCAATGGAACGTAAGGATGTTCTAAAGCTTCCCTTTCGACTGTGTCAGCTTATTTAAACGAAGATCACATAGTACGCTAAATTTTGTGAAAAATGTGCTGTCACAGAAGAGCAACGAAAGATTAGATTCGCTCATGATAATTAAATCTGAAAAGGACTAAGTTGAAAACAAAAGAATAAATTTTTTACAGTGAATTTACTTGTGTATTGAACAATACATTTCATAATGATTATGTAAATAATTCATTTGTTTCTTAAGCTGAGAGTTTATTTTTAGTTTTATTTCAGTAAAATCAAAACAAATGTTTTATTGTTAATAAAAAGTTATTAGATATTAGATGTTTGATCTCATATTAATATTTGTTGACAGTGATGAGTAATGAGTACCTATTGACAGTTGGGAAAATCGCCTACAAATCCCTCCCTCAATAATACGCCTTCGGTTCGTCCCTGCCTTTCAGATTTGAATTAGTTAATTCGTAATCTGTCATTCACTTTCTTTTATTCCATGGCTCACTACATACTTCATGAAGTTTGAAACTTTCTGTTTTCATTGGAAATAGGTTCGTTTGGGAATACGTCCAGGACTCAAAGGCAGACAAAATAATTGCCTATTGCCTGAAAATGGACACACAAGAAAAATGCTCCTCGACTCTTTGACTTGAAAAAAATGTATAAAGTAAATATATCAATCGTTGTTCCTTGTTATTCCTCTGCTTTTTCCTTTTCATCACATTTGATTTGATCTCGTTTTGATTTCAAGTTTGAGGATTCGTTCAAGGCAGATTAATTTTAAATTTCATCCTCGCAATTTTAGTCAAATACCCTTTTAAATAAGAACAAAAATCAAATCAGGACGGTATTCCGGAGGGGAGGATTTTCATTGTTCGTACATTGATGATGGAATTTATGGGTAGAAATGTAGAAACAAGAACCAGGTATGATACATATCTGAACTCGGTAAGATAAGAACTACTTAAATTCATTTAAAAAAATTCAGGTCCGTATTCGAAAAAATTGAGTTGAGGGTGGCGCCCAAAAAACGAAACGTCGTATTGAAAATGAAAGCACAGCATATCGAATCAAATTTGAAATAGAGAAGAAAGTTTCTTGAACACATTTTCATATTCCTAAAAATAGAGGCGCCAGAGCAAAGACAAAAAACGGGCAATTTCGGTTTTCCCCGTATATTTTGAAAACAGTTCGTGATATTTTCGATTTGAGAACATAATTTCATTGTTTACTAAAATAGGCAACTATTCTCTAATTTGACCAACTTGGTACGACATAAAAATGTATATTCATTTATATTTTACAATGTATGTATTTTATTTCATTTTCATTATTTTTATTAGTGTATGGGTATCTTTTTTTATCACCATTTTTTTCTGTCAACATTTCATTTTTACATATTTTATATTCCCATTTTAGTGCCCTAAAGGTGACTTTATATATAAATGTCGAAACGTCGGCATAGAATCAATAGTGGTTTAATTTATGGGGCCTTACCCCAACACAAATTACTGTAATCAGGTCACAAATCTTCCAGAAAATGAAGAATAAATAGTGGGATCATCAAACCTGTGAAAGGAGCGAATGAAATACGATGACATTAGAAAAAGCATCAAACTGAGTGTTCATAACCACTATTCACCATGAACACTGGTGTGTGAATACCTACATCTGAAGGACCCATTGTGAAAAATCGGATGGTACACTCTCGAGGGTGTACAGATTATTTTCTCTAGTTTGAGGTGGTGCAAGACAATTTGGGCAGCCGATGTTTCGAAAAGGGTACAACAAAATGCTGCCGGTTTTTTGCATTATTAAAAAAACAGTTTCACTCATGTGACATCAAGTTTGAAAGTTCAAAATATATTATCAGTTTCGTGGATTGGGTATCTAAGATCATTGAATCAATTTAATTATTCCCGAAAAATGTTCAGGTTTATTGAAAAAAATCACACTTATCATTTGATTTGTTTGGAGCAAGCCTCAAGATGTTTTACAGCTCAAGACAAAAATCGAAAATGTCAATGCTATTTCTTGTGTTTTTGGGGTTAGATACTAAAAAGTTATCTACAATATGGCTTATGAATAAAATCTCTACAATTTTGATTGCTCAGAGAGCAGTTTTTTAGTCGATTCCTTGTATATTTTAACAATAAACGCGACACACCAATTAGAAATAATGGTAGAAATATTTTACCCAAATTTAAGTGCCTTCGATTCGTAAATCTTTGTCGTATAAAATAAATCTAAATTACAGGTTTATATTTCAGCAGGTGATGTACCCAACTTGGCAGCATGAAACCAACATAAATGCATGATGAAAAAAATTCCCAATCTGATCATTATATAGTATATAAACAGTTAGTTTTAAAAAGTTTGCACTATATGTAATCGAAAGAAAAATCGAAAATATCAATGCAAATTTTTATGGTTTGGGGTTAGATACTGAAAAGAATATTGAATTATCTACAATATGGCTTATGATTAGAATCTCTACAGCTGTTATTACTTAGAGAGCAGTTTTTTAGTCGATTTCTTGTATATTTCAATATAACACTAATTAGAAATAATGGTAAAAATATTTTATCCAAATTTAAAGACCTTGGATTCGAAAATCTTTGTTATATTAAATAAATCTAAGTTTCAGGTTATGTTGTAGTTTATATTTCAGCAGGTGATGTACCCAACTCAGCAGCATGAAACTTACATAGTTTGAAAAAATGCATGCCGGAAAAAATCCCAAACTGATTATTATAAAGTATATATACAGTGAGTTTAAAAGAGTTTGCACCACATGGGATTTTTTTATCCATTTTCAGGGAATTTCATTCCAGATAAAAATTGGTGCATTGCAGAAAACTTGCATTTGAGTTGTCAAAATTCTAAATTTCTAAACGGTGTACAGGGGAAAATAAAAATCATCAGAAAACAACGCATACTCTGCAAACTGTCTATATTTTTCTATTTCTCCTTGTACCCACGCGTAGAATTCAAATCTCCATTCGTAATCTCCTTCTTTCAACGTTTGTATAAATTAAGGTTTATAAGGGTGATATTTATGTTCTAATATTATTTGTGGTGATGTTTAACTCACGCCTGTTATGGAAGATACAGCAGCGATTCTCAGTTATTTGTGTTCCCAGATACCGTGGCCAAACATTTTTGATAAATCCATCCTACAGTTGTATGACATACCGGATTTTCGGATTGACACAGATTAAATATTTCTGCTTTTTCTAGATTTGTTCTTTTCTGTCACTGAATGGGAATTATTTCAATTTTTACATTTGCACTCAGCATTGTGAACAAATCTCCAATGTATACGGACAAATCTCTAATAAATTTCACAATGTAAACACCCACAGTTAAAAAACGCAGAATTGTTTACTGCTTTAAATGTCAAAAATTCAAAAATAATATGATTTTAATGATTCATAGATGAATATCCCATGTGCAATATGAAATTATTCCTAATATTGTATGATAAACGTTAACACGTTCAGTGCCAACCATTTCGAGCTAGACTTCTCCACTGACGAATTATTTGCTTCAAAATTGCAGAAAATGCTCATAAATACTAATTAAAATCTATTCACAGTCTATTTATCAACCATTCACATTTTTAATTTTTGGCAGTGGCACTCGCGCAAAACTTTGTTGTGACGGGCCAGGCGTCGCCATATGGCGTTCAATTTGTTTTGAGTTTTGCAAAGCGCATTCGTAAATTTTTACTTTGGAATTAGATAAAAATAAAGAGAAATTAAAGTTTTATTGCTCGAAAATAATAATAATAAATATAAATAAAAACAATATAAAAAAAATTAAACTAAACAAACAGTAGTTTTATTGCAAAAAAATCATCAATAATCATCTTCCCTGTTTCTTCTTCACTAATGGACGAACCCCACCCATCGTCTTCATTTTACGATATATCACGACCAGCATCACCGCGTCAAACTCAAAATCGCTGTCTTGTAAGTTTTATAACAGCTCTGCATCGGTCAATTTCTTCGCACACTTTCTTTTCTCATCTTGCGAAAGACCTGCCACAGCGACATCATCCGCCATTTCACAGCTCATCAAACAAAAGTCACAAAAAAATGGAAACCGAGCATGTAAAAATTCCTTTCTAAAGTGCCTATGCATTCAACAACATGATCCCGCAATGCCTGGCAGAATGAATTGCATTCAAATAGCGGCATAGTTGTGGCGCCAAATGGCGACGGTGGCACATGAGCATGAACGAGCGTGTCGCCATATGGCGACAGTGGCAGCGAACGAGCTAATACGGGAAGTATAAACTTTCGGTTTGAAAAAAAATACTTTTCTTCAAAATTAGAATGAATTAGAAAATGTTATCAGGGAGTATTTTGCCAGTTTACCGGAAAAAAAAAATATCAATAAAGAATTTTGTGCACGAATAATAAAATGTTTGGTGATGGAAGGAAGACATGTGGAAATCTGAGGATTCAATGATTGATTATTCAGGTTTGGGAATGTTTTTGTAATTCGGTTTTGTTCAATATATAAATTAGGACTATCCCCTAAGCTAACACAATTATTGAAGTGATCGTAAACTTGTATATTTGCATAATTTAATTGTTTACCATTGATTAATCAATTTATTTGATTATTTTCTTCCATTCCCCATACAAAGTAAAATATCAAATTTGCACCAAAAAACTATTTTCAACCAATTTTGCATCAAAATATCATATAGAACCATAAAAAATGGGGGGAAAATGTTATTGCGTAGGTGGCTGTAATTCCAAACCTGAACATTGGTTCCATTTCTAAACAACTTTTCTAAATAAACTTTTTTAATAATGTCGAAAATAAAGGTAGTTTACTTCTGATCGAAATTCCTATTTTTTGTTCTCCCCTGTACACCGTTTGGAAATTCAGAATTTTGACAAGTCGAATGCAAGATTTTTACGATGCACCAACTTTCATCAGAATTACAATTTTCTGACAAATGGATAATAAAAATAATTTCCCATATGGTGCAAACTCACTGTATAAAATTGCATTTTTGAATACAGAAAAAACCTTCCGAACCTGGTCCATTGCTAATTTCTACAGCTAGGTAAAAATTATCATTCATTAACGTAGTATGATGATATCCATTAAAAAAAAAAATTCATTTTACATATAAACATATTTAAAATTGTCCATATACTCCTGTATGGTACCGTTAAGCTCTTCGTAGATTTATTTGTCAAAAGTTGATATTTGGAATTATAAATATTTTGTCTCGTGACTTCAAAGTTTCGATATCAATCATAATCATACGTAAATGGAAACCTGGTCGTAGGTATCCTCTGAATTACAGTGTCATATCACAAACCGTTGTCGAGATATCGGCTGTCCAAATCATGTTGGGTCATCCTGTAAACACTTGGGACCCTGGCAAAAATATAAGCAGTTGGAACGCTTGCAGAAATAGTAATTCAAGGTATGTTAGAAGTCGAGGCTTACCTTGTCGTTCGATCAAGGTCAGGTTCAGAAGGTAGTGTTTTGAGGTATATACGTAGCTTGAATGTCTAATATTTAGGAAAAACGTGGATTAATTCGCTGCTTTGCTTTTTCATGTCAGGGCATTAGCTGCTTCAGTGTTACCTGAATAGTAATTTCAATCGTTTGTGTTTGAAGGTTTCATATTCATTTTTCATTTTCGAAGCGCTACACCCGCGAGTCATGATAATTATCACGTCACTTCAAGTTCACCTCACTCTGTATGTAAGGAAGAATGACTGTGCATTTTTTTATTTTCATGAATGCAAGCGTCTCCATTGATTTGTTGACCATTCAGTTAATTCTGTCAGTCAGTATGTCCGGGTTTGGGGAAGCAATATCCGGTTCTTAAAATCATCATATAAGTACGAAAATCGGAAGAAATCCATCAATGTACTGAATACGATATTGCTCAACCAAATCTCACAAATTCGTCAACATATATAAAACTTGATATATCTACTTTGTAGCATGCATGTTCATAGTGCTACAAAAATGATATGTCAAAAAACAAATGTGGTGTTACATTTTCAAACTGAATATCAACTAAATAAATTATAATTTTTATCAGTCGAGCCGATTCGCAGAGAGTACTGTTCCGGCCATCAAATCACATGGGATCTGGAGGTCCATCGCATTATCAGTAAGTACAAATTAAATCCCAACAATGTATAGGATCTCAAAGGCAAAAAAAAGCGCTTAACGGAACATGTAATAATCCCACAAGTAAACTATGCCTGCTAGAAATTTTCTGCAGACATTCAAAATGGAACCACCCCTGTAGAATACGCATTTCTCAGTCAATCTCAAAAAACTTCAGTTTCATTTCCAAGGCACTCTATGGTTTTTTTTCTTTGTCAAAAACGGCAAAAAATTATTAGGCAATTTTTTTTTTCAAATTTGACGGCACCACTGAATTCGTAGTCGTTATAAATGAATACCATCAAAATTTCTTTAAAAAAATATTGGTTAACAATGAAGTTACAACAACTTTAATTTTGGAAACAAAGTATTTGATTACAATTTTTATTTAGATTATAGACATATTCAAAATCTGGCAACACTGCCGATACAAAGAACACCAGTGAATTTGTACAGCGAAAATCCGAAGTCAATAGCTCATTCCGTTCTACAGTTATAACTCCTGAAAGTATGGTAATGTGAGCGATTTGTGGTGTACTAAATCACAGCCTACTATTGATTTAGTACAATACCTATGCCTAATGTGTTCAGCTTTCCTCAAATTATTGATACCTTCTCTAAGAGCTTGTTTCAGTTGAATTTTGCAGATTTTGAAACGAACAATTTTTGTCCTGCTTTCTGTTTTATTATTGAATAAATAATTTTGATAGTTTAAAACTTGATTCGGTTCATTTCGTTTTTATCGGCTATGGAAGACTGCATAACTTGAAGATTAATTTTTAATTTTATGTTATTTTCGAATACACTTATAATCTAAACCTGAATAAATGATTTTAAGGGAATATAATTTACAAATCCAGTGGCGTATTCAGATTTTTATTACAAAATGGCTTCCCACCACAAATCGCTCACATTACCATACTTTCAGGAGTTATAACTGTAGAACGGAATGAGCTATTGATTTCGGATTTTCCGTACAAATTCACTGGTGTTCTACTTTGTATCGGCAGTGTTCCAAGATTTTAAATATGACTATAATCTGAATAAAAATTATAATCAAATACTTTGTTTCCAAAATTGAAGTTGTTGTAACTTCGTTGTTAACGAATATTTTTTTATGAAATTTTCATGATTTTCATTTATAACTACTACGAATCCAGTGGTTTAGTCAAATTTCAAAACAAAAATTGCCTAATGAACTTTTGCTGTTTTTGACGAAGAAAAAAAACCATAGAGTGCCTTGGAAATGAAACTAAAGTGTCAAGATACAGTTTTTGAGTCTTAATATTTTTTTGAGAATGATTGAAAAATGCGTATTCTACAGGGGTGGCTCCATTTCAAATGGGTCACACTGTATGTATGAATTCGTATTGTCTTGTGTATGCTCTAAGAGATTGCCAGGCACAACCTGACCAAATGTGCCACTATTCAAAAAAAAGTCAGTGGAACTCTATTGATAAACAATAATATAGATATGTAATACCAGAAGTTTGATGAGCTCTTGGATACTATTCTACCTCGTGATGATTATCGAGAACTCTTGGAATTATGTAAAATATTTCTAGGCACAATGGATTCTGAGAGAATAAAATTTTATAAACCTGTGGCATTCCATCACGCTCGGTGGATGTCCAAAGCAATTTATTGTTTGAAAATTTATATTTACAGTTTTGAGTTAACTAGAGAAAATAAAATAAATCTTCAGGAAATGTTGTTAATTATTGTTTTTGAGTATGTTCCGTTTTGATATACTGCACCTTTAGCCGCAACTGCACCAAATCCTTGAATTCATGAAAACTGTTCGCCAATATAGAACGATCAATAAAGAATTATCTGATGCAGTTTTAGAGGAATTGGGCAACCATTTTTGGTATTCGAGTCCTGAAGCAGCGGCCCTATCGTTTTTTGATAAAAATGTATCTTTCAGTGTAAAGCAAATAATAGTTAGAGCTTTAAAATTAAATAATCATGAACAATTCCTAAACGCTTTATTTCCAATTCAGATAATTTCAAGTGGTTTTTAAATAAAAACATTGATTATTTCATAAATTCTAATTTTCTCAAATGTTTTGAAAGATTCAGTATCAATACTGACTTTCTTCAGCTACATAGTAGTAAATGGTCGGACAATCCAGAATATTTAACAGGATTAGAAATGTCAATGATACTGCAGAAAGAGCTGTAAAATTAACTGAAGAATATATTGATATTTTATCTAAACACGAGGATGGGAAACAATACGTGATTCAAATCGGAAGCGAGTAAAAAAAATTACCAAATGTAACTAAAGAATGTTTAATAAAATAAATTATGTTTACTCTCAGATATAATTTTTTTTGATTTGTTTAAAAATATGAACAGGATGAACAGGATCTGCGTCTGAAAGATAAACTTGAATTGAAAAATCCACGATAAAAATGAAGTTATTGTTTGTGAATATCTATTAAAAATTGAATTTGATCTTATCTATTTTTCAATTTTATCTCAGTTTCCTATCATAGGACCATCAGAATTAGATAAATAATGATAATTTTGCAGTAAAACTAAAAAATCTGAAAACTTAGGATGAGTTCAACTTTACCTTCGGATAATTTTTGAAAGAGTGAATTTATGAAAAAATCATAGAAAACCTCTTTTGTAGATCGTTCAATTTTCTACAAGGATATATTATTTTATCTTTAGTTGTTCGAGAAAAAAATATAAAAGTAAAAAGTAGCAAACCCCATTTTGTGAAAAATGTATCGTTCAATATGAAAATTAAGAACTTTTTTGGTCTGATATGTTTTAAAGCATAAACTAAAAATTAAGGGGGCGCTGCAAAAAAAATCAACTTGGACACCTTAATACACACTATTCTGAGAAGGGTTGCACAAAAACATAGCTGTTAACACGAAATATCCATGAACAGATACTGTTGATTCTCTGTCGACTGGACTAAGCGAATTTTCTGTAGAGATTTCATGCCCCGATAACTGCCTGAGTTTGGTTCTCTTCCTTCTCAACTCTCAAATGTTACTGATACTGGTTCATACATACTTTCAAATGACAATATGTTATTTATATCTCACTGAAAAAACAAATATACTTCAGCTTTTTCTCATTTTTCTTCAAAATGTCAATCAAAAATTAGAAAGAAATTGTCTGTTTTACTGACACAATTATGTTTCAGGGAGCATAAGCTCAAAAGGATAGGTGTTGGATCTGCTAACGGAGATGACCAGGCACATTCAGGTAAACTGAATCAATGACATGTTTTCGTAAAAAAATAATATTTTTTTAAATTCATACCGAAATATGTTTCAACAACCAGTGAGAATCAATGAGGTATCGCATAGTTTCAAAGGTGATAACAAATATCATTCGAAGGAATGCTTTTTTCGAAATTAATTTGAATTACATTTTGTTGCTATGAGATCGAAAATTTCTCACCTTGTCTGAAATCGCATTGCTATTGGTTTGACGCTGGTTCAATTCAGTAGAATTTCGATTATTCATAATAGAACTGAGGATTGGATCGATATTTTTCTTCAACCCACCCTATGTTTTTTCAGAATGAACAAATATTGGCAATTAAAAAATACTATTATCGAATCATACGCCAAACTTTTGCAAATAAAACATATATTTCATTCCATCAAGGTGAAGAAGAATCTGTCTCCTTTATAGACCTTCAACATAACAATCTTAAACTTCCGGAGAAAAAGGGTATTCTCAAGAAACACGACTATGGAATGATGATTGGAGACGGCAAAGATAGCTGGGTAGACGGAAGTCAACACGATGAAATCATCAGTCAAGCTGAGGCCAGTATGGCCCAACTAATGAGCGGATCAGGAGCTCAAGAGGTGAGTTGAAATCGAAATATCATGAGGTATTCGCTATGAGAACTAACTTCAAGGGGGGCCATTTGAGAGTCTTATGTTTTTAAATGTATGTAACCATGACAGTATTAATTTCAAAATATTTTAGAATAGTCCAGTTCCACTTGGTTCGATTCTGATTATATAAGGGATAAGGGCGAGTATTTTATTGAAAAATGATACCTGGATGCATCCATCACACCATTGTATAATCAAACTCCGAAACCAAAAATACTCACTCCTACTACACACACCCAAAAAAAGCAATCTTAACAAAAATATGCAAAAAACTGTATTCACTTGGCTTCAGGGGTACCTTTCTTTCATGGCTCAGATCATATCTGACTCTCAGGAAGATATATGTTGAAATTGACAACTTTCAGTCGCAGCAGTATGGCATTGATCTTGGGGTTCCTCAAGGCTCTATATTGGGTCCTCTCATTTTTCTCCTTTTCATCAACGATATGCCTAATCATATAAGCACAGATTATTTAGTTTTGTATGCAGATGATACGCAGACGATCGCAGCGAATGCCGATAACCCAAATGAACTCCAAAAAAAATTGAATACATTGAGTCTCGAATTCACAAATTTCATAAAAATTATTTGGTGGTGAATGCAAACAAAACTGTTCTGATGCAATTTTATTCCAGGACGAATACATTTTTTTATAACTTTCATGTTAAAGTAGGTGATGAAATAATTGAATGATCAGATAACACCAAATTCCTTGGTACATATATCGATGGTAACATGACCTGGGAGTCGGGTATAAATAATGTCAGTGAGAAAGTTAACAGTGGGTACTACGCAATTAGACAATTGAGGTCCAATTTCAATAGAGCCCAACTATTAAATGTTTACTTTGCTCTTGTATATGCCCATATTTCCTATAATATTGCTGTTCGGGGTTGAACCACAAAACTAAATGAAATATTTGTCTCCCAGAAGAGGTAATGCGACTTATACATATATAGAATGGACTGCAGAGAATCTGGTAGACCCCGCTTTATTGAGAATGAAGTTATTATGTGCGTACCGTGCATTTATATTTACAAATGTACTCTGTTATTCCGAAAACAGATACAGAATTACAATCGAAACTGTGATTTCCATGCATATCCTACCAGAAAAGGCGAATTAATAAGACTTCATAAATATTCAACTCGTCTGTATGAAAATTGTCCGTCTTATAAGGGGGCAAAATTTTATAATCACTTACCTGACGAAATAAAAAACCTAAATAGGGAAAATAATTTCAAAGCGAAACTCAAAGAATACTTGATTAATGGTTGCTTTTATAGTACTGATGAGTATTTTAATCAATAATATGTATTTCCATCTAACTTGTGAAATTGTTATATTATTATGTATAGATGTTGACTGTGAAATGTTATATTTTATGTATATATGTTAATTTTAATTGCTGTCTGACGTACCCTATGTCATTTCAATGATCGTGAAGGATTCAATCAATTTTATTATTTTATTATTATTATTATTATAAACATTCAATTTGAGAAGACTATGCATCCTCACCAAAGAAACACGAACGACCACTGTTGGAGACGAAATGAATATGTTATACCCTTTATATACTTTTCATGTGAGTTAATTTGAAGGGTCAATCAATGTCAAGTATTTTTGAATTGAAAAAGTTTTCGAATATGAAGTGAAAATAGCTGATTATAAAATAATAGCAATTACATTGGTCCTTCGAGCTGGATTAGAATCTCAAAGTTATTGTCTGAATGATTTCCTCTATCAGGGTCCAGATTTCGTACCGTCTTTAATCTCCGTGTTGTGACAATTCAGACAGAATATAAATAGCTTTTGGGGGAAACATCAAGGAAATTTTCCACTAAGTCCATATCTCTGAGAAAGGCAGAAAAGAAATCATGATGTTTATGTCATGAAACAATTTGTCAAGAATAAAAATGCTACTTCATTCGAACATCAACACCCAGGTATTGTTAGAACTATGGAGAGGCAACGCTATGTGGATGACTCCTCAGATTATTGCTGCACATTCAAATAATTCGAACCAAATTGTATGTACATAGACAAGCAGGTTTCTTCTTCTTATTAGATTAAAAGAAGACCATTGTTACCGCAAACAAGCACTCCAAGTTTTATCAAAATCAGCCGAAATGTTTTCAATTGTATTTGTAATTAATGAAAAACTGGTTTTTTTTCTAAAAACTTCAACACCCTGTTTTTCGAAAACGAAGCAGTCATTATATTTATTTTTAAAGTATCTATTTGTAAGCAATAACAAATTATGTTCTGACTCCATAGGTGGAGAGGACCCTGAAGACGCTGAATGGGTATCATGACGATATCATCAAAGCTCTCAGGAACGCCGCGTCACATAGAGGAACGTTAACGCCCAGTGGCAGTAGTAATGGCATTTTGAGCGAAGAGCTCTTGAGGAGAAGTTTGGCGCAGTGCGCCGAGAGTTACTCCGACTACAAGAGGAGTGGAAGTAAAGAAACAATTTCTGAGCAGCAGGTGGGTTTTCATAAAATTACTGTACAATGTCGCGTAATTTACAATTTCCAAATGTAATCGATTTCTTCTCAGCTCTGTTATTTTGTGTTCAAACTGAATATTTCACGTGGCAAACTTCATTCACACAACAAAAAATGTATTGGTAATTTTGTTTTTTCAGTGCAATCGAATTAAAGCTCCTTTGCAAAAAGTTGTAACGTGTTTTGTCTCGTCTACCCAATTCGGTGACATAATTGACTCTGATCTTAACGAATTCTATAGAAGTAATAAGAATGATTCCGTAACAGCACCTTTGGAATTTACTTTGATTACAGAAATTCAGCTACTGTTCTACATGTCCCAAATCAAAAGTAAGTCTGAAGGAATTGATGACCCAGATAGTTACCTGTTATACTAAACATTATTAATTTATGTATGGAAAAAAAAATTTTTTTCCAAAATGTGGAAACATTCGATTGTGATTCCGATACCAAAAGTTACAGAACCCAAGGCTCTAAAAGATTTACGTCCTATTAGCTTACTTCCTTTTCTTTCTGAAATCCTGGAGAAAGCTATCGCTCATCAGCTCCAAGATCACCTCTATAATAATAACGTTTTACCAACGATGCAATCTGGTTTTAGATCGAATTTCAGTTGTGCAACTGCCCTTTGAACATTCTCGATGATATTGTCAGAGCTTCAGATAATAACGAGGTCACTGCTCTGATTTTAATTAATTACAGCAAGGCCGTCGATACCATAAATCACCAACTTCTCTTCTCTGTACTGCAATAGTTTGTCACATAACTCTGTTAAATTCTTTGAATCCTACCTCTCGAATAGATCCCAACTAGTAAGAATAGATAATGTAAAATCAGAATGTAAGACCTCATCTTCTGGCGTACCACAAGATTCTATCCTCGGGCCCATACTTAATACAATTTATACAAAACAATTATCCATTGTCTTGAATAAACTAAAACACCACATGTATGCGGATGATACGCAAATGTATTACTCATTCAAACTCAACGGAATATCAGACAGTGTAAGTGTTATAAACCATGAATTAAACCGTTTTGTCGACATTTCGAAAAAACACGCACTCCATATAAACATTGCTAAGTGCCCAGTAAAAACATTCGGGCGATATGGTACCAGGCCCAGAGTTGGTGGTTTGGGTATTAGAATCGCCAACGCTGAAGTGCCTGTCGTAAATCAAGTGAAAAACTTGGGAGTAACAATCGATGATGAATTCGAATTCAAGATACACACATCACTGTTGATTCAGAAGGCATATGGAAAGATGAAAGTATTATATCCCCACAGACACGACTTGGGTACTAAAACTAAATTACTTCTTTGCGACACACTAATACTTTCAACCTTCAACCATTGCGATGTGGTTTACCACTACTTTCTGAATACTACTGAACAGCACATAATCCAAAGAGTTCAAAACTCGTGCTTGAGATTTTCTTTCGGAATTAAAAAAGCTAAATGGCTGAAGATATCTGACAGGCGCACACTTCATATCTCAGTGTTATATCGGAAAATTATTATTGCCAAAACACCACCCTACCTCTACAACAAAATACAATACAGGACTGATGTATAAACGACTTTCCGCTTTCCCTCCAGGCAAAATCCTTGGCCAGTTTCAGAGATTGTCTCAAACAAAAGTTTCTGGTCAATATGTAATGTCAGAGTGCTATGCTATGCTATGACCATGATTGCTATGATATGACCATGATTGCTATGCTATGACCATACTGATTCACTATGCCAAATTACTCCATGTGTTTCCATAATTATTATAATTCAGCGTATTATTGTATGTGTCATGTTTTTATACACACTTATCTATCCTTTTTCTTCTTTTTTTTCTTTCTATTTTTGTAAGGTGCAAGAGTGAGAATGGAGTCATCCAATCTTGTATCCTATTGGCAGAAAAATTTAAACTGTCTCATATCTATACTTCTGTCAATAAATGCATATATCATTATTAGTATATCAGGCCTGGTTTACTCTCAAACGAAACTTTGCTCTGCAAGTGTTCTGAGAACAAATTTGAAGCACTGTGTTTCCATCGCGAATTGCTCTTGCTCGGTCTCATCTCAGAACTTCAGCATCTGCGAAAACTGGCACACTGTAACAATTCGAAATGGGTTCATACCGCTTAGCTTAACCCGGACTTTCACAGAAAGCCTTGTGCGAAGGTCCGGGTTGAGGTAGCGGGTGGTGGACAACGGGGTTCATCAATCTCCTGTCAACGGGTCTTATCACACAAGAACAAAGAAATGGATGCAATTTGTCAGTATGAATATTACGATTAATAATCTACAAAGATACTTTGGATTATTCTCAACTCTAAAGCACCTGCAAGAGCCCAAAATGTTACAAAACCCTATAGCGAAACTCTCTATTCCGCTATTATTGTTAATTAATACTGCATAATCGAATTTACGGCTGTCAAGCGGTATGACAGCATGCAATTGCAGCGGTATAAATTAACAGTAATATTCAAATCGTCTCTCAAGAATAAATATCCACGGAAAACCCTATTTTTGATCAATTATTTCATTCTACTACTGATTCCGTAACGAACCTTGATCGCAATTGAAACTGTAATGTAATACAAGTTAATTGTTGTAATAGAATGCCCAGACTATGCAGTGAAGAGCGGTGTGGAGTTCTTTGGACCGCCTTGCTAGTTTCAAATTTTTTATGTTTCAAGCAAAGTTTTGAATGGGCGCCAGAATTTTTTCTTTGTTAAATTCGGACAAAAATTCAAATTCCCCCCTCAATAATGATTGCAAATTAAATAACGTTTCCTTCTGTAAATAACTACAACAATAAAACAAATACCAAATTTAAATTAATCTATTTACAAATATACAAATTTACTATTTTAAATATATTTATTTAAAAATATATATATATAAATAAAATATCTCTATCTCTTTGACAATTTATTTGGTTTCCAAAAAAATATTTTTATGTCAGAATTTGCTATACAAAAATTCAACTTCTTGGAACTTGGAATATTTTCAATGCACTCCTCAACGCATAGTTGTTACAAAATGAGTGTAATCTCATCAAGAGATTATTGCTTAAAATTAATTAATTGATCATACAAATCAGGCTTGTGCTGAGATTTGTCAGTCGTATTCAATACTGAAATTGAAGAATTATTTTATAATTTCAACAAAAATTGATCTTTGCTCTCTATAAAAAAAATATTCTGATTCTGAGCAGCCAAGATTATACTTTACCAAGAATTAAAAAAACAGAATTTGGCACAATCAAGTTTGATATACGAAAATGACTTCAATTTCAATGATATTCAAGAAAAGTATATGAGAGTTATTGTTTGACCAGTCGTTAAATACTTCTTCAGAAAGTTTGCTTTAAAATCGAACAGTATTCCAAATTCCATGGATTGAATTTATACATAAAATATATATGTGATTACTTCACCTACATCAAAAATCACAGGTCGGTGATAATTATCACCAAATATGGAACCATACCAAAGATATATATAAAACTCATGGAAAATATATATTATTCTCCAACTATATCATACCAAATTCAGCGTAAGTGATATCATATATTTGTGAAACCCTCATTAAATCCCAATAAAACCTTGTCAGGACAAGCAATCTAATCATATAAGATTGAACACTAACATATTAATTCAATCTGATTCTAACAGAACTCTTAAAAAATATGTAGTGAATGGCACTCTGATTGTTTATCAGATTGACCTGAATAAATCTAATCACTGTTTATTGAACAAAATGCCTAGATGATTTCAGATATTTTCTTTGTGAAGAATTACCAGACGTTCTCGTTAAAAATTATCTGAACGTGACATATTTAAAAATCTTTGGTCCAAACATAATTCTCAATACATACCTTGATATCACTTGGAATTCACTGATTCGAAATCACTTTCGCGGAGAAAGGAAAATGCTCTTATTTATTAGTTATTCCAACATGAACATGATCTACTCTATCAATCTATGGCTGACGAGCTTCAGAACACAAGATCAGAAAAGGGGCGAGAATG
This sequence comes from Gonioctena quinquepunctata, assembly GCA_018342105.1. Lineage (NCBI taxonomy): Eukaryota > Metazoa > Arthropoda > Insecta > Coleoptera > Chrysomelidae > Gonioctena > Gonioctena quinquepunctata. The sequence goes on from JAFIRS010000128.1 coordinate 417,774, forward strand.
CCACGTACATCACTTTGAATATCATCGTGCTGTCAGAATGAATGCGTTCACTCATTTTCTTTTCAGCCGTAATGACTGTTCCATCGCCCACGGTTAGATGTCGCTGATATTTCCAATAGGGATTCTTGATTGATGTAAATGAATGTATCTCTGAGCATATCCATAAGAAATGTAACAGATATATCGTTACAATACACAGCGTGAAAAATTCACAACAAGCAAAATAATGTTATACGGCTGCCTCATTAGCACGATCAAATTAAACTGGTATGAAATAAATATGGAGAAATGTGCATAAACGGAAAATATGGTTAGCTCAACTTACATGTACCTCACTACTAGTGTAAGCATTTCCCACAATTGATAAACAATTTTTACGTCTGATAGAAAATTCACTCATATTATACATTTTCAAATATTTCATGGTTGTCCAGACCGTGCGTAATAACCTTAAAAATTAAACCCAAATAGTCGAAGTTACTTTGACATAACTTAATCTGTTTTTCACAGAAATAACACCATGACGGGTAGTTCGAACCAGTGTTCCATTCTTTTGCCGTTCTTAGTGACGGAGCTCTGAAAAAATGATTCGTTACAAAGTTTCCGTTTATTTGTTCATCTAGGTTCCTCTAAATAACGTCTTGACATTTACAGGTTGTGATAGAACACGAGGAAGAGGATGAAGAGGAAGTGCCGCCCGTGGGTCCGATTCGCATCCGAAACCTCGAAGATCTCATCCGGCAGCTCGAGCATCATTCCCGTCATATGAGCCCGAGTGGGTCAGAAGACATTCGAATGTCAGAAACTGAAGCCGATAGACATTATCGACAAGAGTCTTCTTCGGCGTGTAGCGAGAGTTCCCACCAATCGCACAGGGATTCTCGATTCGTGTATGGACGTTACAGGTGAGCACTCAAGAATCAGATGTGGAATCATCTTTGACTGGAAGATAAACTGTAATCAGAATATTTCATTGTTCAAGATAACATCTCGGAAGGTATGTTGGACAGAAAACATTCTTAATACAGGGGCAAATGTGATGCACTGAATCAACCAGGTTGTTTTAACGTAAACATTGTAATGCCCTTGACTGAAGGAATGCGACACAAAAAGATTAACGAGTGTTTCCCTCCGTCCGCTATTAAATTTAGACGGTAGAAATGCGGGGTGGTTTCCGACGAAGAAGTAAAATCTCGTAAATTATTCCCATCAAAAAGCCTCATAAATATGAACATTCCTGTTGCGTTGACAGAGACGACCTCGAAGTAAAACAGACCGAACAGGACAGTTTTCGATACAAATTATATTTTGCATATTATACAGTGCTTCTCAAAAGTCCGCTCCCCCCCTTTTATTTTTGGAACGATTATACATAAACAAGTGAAATTTGGAAACTGAATATTAAAGGTTGTAAACTTCCCTACTAGTGATGATAGATGACGAAATCGTCAAAGATGACGTCACAAGGTCATTGTGACCAATAGTTTTAAATGGAACGGCAAGCGACACCTCTTTAAAGAGGTATCGAAAAAACCTATTCAATGATACTAATTTTGTTTGTGTTTATGACAATTTTAATGGCTCATTAGTAAACATTAAAATTTAAATTCCATTCAGTATGATATTAATTACAGATTTACGAATCAGTATCTACTTGGAGGAATTGCTCGAAGTGACCTCCATTTACTTCCTGACAGTGGAATGTCCTATTTTTAAACTCTTCTCGTACTTTTGCAAATGTGTCTGCGGAAACAGCCTCACATTCTGCAACAATACGTTGTTTTGAAACGTCAATATTGTCAGGTTCAGTGGTGTAAACCTTCGATTCAAGATACCCCCCACAGAAAAAAATCCAAAGGTGTGATGTCCGGTGATCGAGCTGGCCATTCCGTTGAACCCCGTCGTCCAATCCATCTACCACGATACTCCTCATCCAAATACCGTCTTACTGCACCGTAATAGTGTGGAGGAGCACCATCATGTTGGAATGTGATTTCCAAATTGCCGAATTCATCTGGATTATCTTCCAAAATTTCAAGGATTAACGGTTCTATTGCGTTTTGCAACAGCTCCAGATAAACCTCACCAGTTAAATTAGTATAAAAAAAAAGGCCCAACGATGTGGTTTCCCAGGATACCTGTCCAGACATTCACCTTCTGGGGAAATTGGGTATGTGTTTCACGAAACAGGTGAGGATTTGCGTCACTCCAATACCTCACATTCTGTGTATTTACCTTTCCATTCAGATAGAAAGTACTTTCGTCACTAAAACAAATTGTTTTGACATAGTCTGGCTGTTGGTTAATTCTAGTTTGCATATTTTCACAAAATTCTAGTCTTCGGTCTGGGTCGTCGTCTGAGAGTTGATGAACCATTTTTAATTTGTATGGATGAAATTTAATTTTTTTTCAACACCCTGTGTACTGTACTTCGACTGACTTCACAGGTAGATGCAACGTGAGTTGTTGAAGAAGTAGGATTAACTATTACTTCTGCCAGTATATCAATTTTTTTCTCGTCAGAAATTTCTGGTCTGCCAGATCGTTTCGCATCATTAATACTACCCGTTGTTCCATACTTACGAAGGAGCTCCCTTAAATGAGTCCTCGAAACAGGGCGATCGGGAAACCTCTCATCAAAAATGCGTTCTGCTGCATGAATATTTTGTCCAGTTTCACCAAGAATTAGGATCGCTGCGACTTTATCACCTAAAGCACGTACCATTTCGCTTCTTGAAGCACTCAAACGTTCGGCTCACAACAGTTTAACAAATTATTAAAATGTACAAAAATATTAAAAGTACCAAAAGCTGCTTAAACAGTTAAACGTTCCAAAAGGGAGGTTGAGAAAGAAGTATTTTTCAGTGTATAATTAAACAATACACAAATTATTCTTCCTCTATGATTCTTTCATGTGACTGGCTTGTAATGTTCCTTTTTTTACATAGTGCAATAAATTTATTATTATTATTATTATTATTAAATGTACAAAAACTTGGACAATTACAAAAACGTCGAATTAGGAAGACTAACAGAAACGTCAGCTTATTTGACAACTATCCAGAGGCGGAGCTTGAATTTTGAATTTTAGTATTAATTGATTTAATTCATCACAGCTTCGCGTTTCTCAAAAGCGAGTTGCCAAAACTGCCATAAACACAAACAAAATTAGTATCATTGAATAGGTTTTTTCGATACCTTTTAAAAGAGGTGTCGCTTGCCGTAGGGTTCCATTCAAAATTATTGATCACAATGGTCTTGTGACGTCATCTTTGACGATTTCGTCATCTATCATCACTAGTAGGGAAGTTTACAACCTTTAATATTCAGTTTCCAAATTCCACTTGTTTATGTATAATCGTTCCAAAAATAAGAGGGAGGGGACTTTTGAAAAGCACTGTATTTACCCAGCTGGTGAAATTCTCCTCGGTAGCAATCCACGTGATGTGACGTCGGCCGGATGACGTCAGATGGCAGCGGCGCTTTTACTCGAACGACCTGATTTCTCTGGCTTCTATCGGGTGACTGAATGTTCTCGGCGACGTTTGTTCATAGCACAGCTGGCTCGATGAAAATTTCTCGATTCGCTGGCTTGTGCAAGTAACACTCGCGCGTACTTTATACACACGCGTCGCGGCATCGGCGTGATCTAGCCTATTTATCGGGTTTGGTGTAATCCACGGATTTATCACGAACACGAATGGTATTTGCAGACCTATTATTACCAACGAGATGAATTTAAATCCTTACAGGAAGCTTTTGGTTGTTCAACATAGCGGAAAAATAGTAACTTCGTTACAAAGGTATGACTTATATTCAGCTCTCTCGCAATTTTCCTTGATGTAACATGAGGATTATCAACTGTTGGAAGCATCACCGCTATTTTTTTTCATTTGTTGCAATTTCATTTACTACTTGCCTTTTCTCGTGCTTGACCCTGTCTGTTTCCTCAAATCTTTCTTCAACCCTCCGAAAACCCTCTAGTCGTATAGACCTTGAATCAGGATATCCAACTGCATACATTCTACTGGCTGATGAACCATGAATGTAGATCATGTTTATCATTTCTTCGGTGGATAATGGAAGATTGTTTGAACATCTGCCGTAAATTTACGTTTTTTAAATATTGTTGAGTTTATTTTGTTACTTCTTTTGTCCAGCATTGAATAAAAAAATCGTTATTGCTCTTATGATTACTTTTTCATACTTTCCTTAAGAATTAGATTTATTTCTGATGGAAATCAAGTAGGCAAACCTACATTTTCTGCAAGCTCATAGTGTGGACTATTCTGATATGGCCTTATTAACAGGGTGTTCCATTTGAAAAAACTTAGAAAAAAGTGATCCCGAGTTTCGGATACCCCTGTATGGGAAAAGCGGCATTCGGTAAAGTTATGAAGAGGAAATGAAAATACACCATTTTCGAGGATATTTCAAATCATTGATTTTGAGATACCTATTTGGTGTTGAATGAACCCATTTTGTGACATAAATCCAACCCATAGGACCTTATATTTTTGAGAAACGAATTCTATAATTATTGAAAGTTGTAACATTTAACAAATCTTCAAAAAGTATCTCGAGTCGATGAATTCCATGTAAAAACAGAATATGTTGTTACAGGCAACCAACGGGCAGGTTACCTTATCCCCACCCCCTTACCCACCACCAGGCCGAGGAGGAGAGTATTTACGAATCTGCTGACCATGACAGGGGAGTACCGTGTGGTGTCACTCCTGATAGTGAAAGGTAATATTGAAATTGTCCCAAATTTAATTTTCTCATCTGGTATCATTTCATTATGTTTTGCAATGGTCCAGTGGAATAGTTGAAAATAAAAGCAATAATAAATCTAACTCATTGAATTGGGGTAGACTTAATCGGAGGTACTGAGACGCTTTTCAAGAACTGGGTATCCAAGAATTAGATTTACTATGTACTCATTTTTCGCCTCTGTTTTCCTATCATATTGTTTTCTTAAGTAGCTTTTTATTTTTGTTTTCTAGCGTATTTGTTCTCTCGTATTAATGTTTATCAATGATTCCATAGTAGCACCTCTATAACTTCTCACATATGTAATGAAGTTAGATTTATTTATCAATTACACACCAATATTTATGTTTCAGTGGTAAATGGGATTGTTTTTTGATATTTTTGATGACTTCGAAAAAGTCCAACTATAAAAACTGCTCAGATCCAGTGGCGCACCCACGAGAGCTATGGGGCCGCAAGCCCCCCCCGCCCAAGATTTATAATAGTTACAAAAAAATTTAGATTTTTACTATAGATAATAATTGTAAAATGATCTCACCTGCAAATAGAAAATGAGCCCACCTACTAAATTAGATATTTGCCAACGGATGCTGACTGACTGGCCAGGATACGGGATGTGCGCAAGGCAGTGACCCTAGCGAAAGGATGACCGACGGTTTAATCCTAATTTACGAGTCTCGTAACGGGACGACTGTCTGGACAAATCAATAGTCAATCCAAGTTGGTTAACTAATCAATAAATCCTAATCCCATCACGGATTCGAACATTCTACTACATAAAAATAGTGTTTTTTACGGCTAAAATATTTTTGTTGAAATACCAGAATACCAGCACGTAATTAAGTGAATTTGTGTAAGATGTAAGGGTAAAATAGAGAGTAAGTAAAAGTACTAACTACTGAAAGTAAATATATATTATATAACCTGAATATACTTACGTAATTGTAAATAATAAACATATTTCTTATTTTTCAGAGACAGGAATCTTTACTTGGATATTTGGAACCTCAAAAATCTAAAGTATCTAAATGACAATCAAACTGTAACTACAATTACATGGCAAGAAGCAATTTTTGAGACCCCAGCACATCACATTTGCAAGAAAATCTGAATCCAGAAAAAATTATTGAAAGACTCGCTCAGAAAAAACGTCGTCTGGATTTTGTACTCTACTAGATTATGTTTAGTGAATGTTTTATATTATGTTTATATTTAAGGAGTAAATTTTGTTTCTTAAATAAATGTAACATGTTGATTTAGCGGATTTTGTACTAAAATAGCTAAATATATGTTTTGTTTTATATTATATTCAATGAATCAATTATTTTGTTTCTTACATATACAGTGTACGCCAAAAAGCATGTACCATATGGGAAAAAAGTTCATTATTGGAGTATTGGAAAAAATATTCTGGGAAAAAGTTTTTGCATGTCCGATCACCTAAAAATCGACTTTGACACATGTCACGTGATCGCTAGTATGGCGGCAAATTGAAAAAAATTGCTATGAAAAGGCGAAAAGTGGAGTAAGATGGCAAGATATAAAAACACAGCTGGTTCAACGATGGGTATCAAGGAAATAGGAAAAAAACACAACGAGCAAGGAGAAAGATCCTGCAAAACAAAAAAAAAGACGCTGGAAAATTCAAAAAAACATAGAAACAAACAAAAACATTTACAGAAAATGAAAGGGCCTATTTAGAAGTGAAATTGCAAAAAAAAAGCAAATGAATTAGGTAAGGCGTAAAATGATCGAGTTGGGTGATGACATTCTGATAATTTTTTTGAAGTAATTTAATGATCTTCGTTGATTGTTTGTTTGGCGCCGACTCAAAATCAGTTACTTACATTAGTTTAGGAGCTTAGTTATTGAGACTAAGAAGGTTTATTTTATTTTTTACTTTTCAGTTCCGTATTTCGTCGGTTTAATTTTTTTTTAACTATTAATTACTAATTGCTTGTTTTTTTATCACTTCCAAAATACTTACTTACCCACCTTACTTCAACTATTACCAGTTAAATAATATGATTATCTACTTTTACTATTTGTTGTAATATAAATCATTTTTGTTGTTCTGGTTAGTTTATTTCATTACTTTGTATATCATTCCATCCTCTCATAGAATATAATGATTGTTATAATGACACAGCGATCTGTCATTGACAACTACATATGTGTGCCAATGTTCACAGGTGAAAAATCAATTATCCCCTATTTTTCTACCCGTGAGGGTGGATAATTCCATTCGAAATCCGAATATGATCAACTATTTGATAGAAGAAGAATCATCCAAATCGAAGATCCCAGTACAAAGTTATGCCTGATAGAATTGGTTAACGGACCAGAATTCAGGGGTGACTGATCAATATCCTTCATTTTGCTACCCTTAGGGGTGGATTTCATTTTTTAAATTCAAATGTGACCAACTTCGAAGTACACCCTATCCACTGAAGAAAGAATTATCGGAATCGTACGCCTCAGTAAAAAGTTGAGTGATCATACATAAAAAAAATTATAAAAAAAAATATACGCGTCGACTAGAGAACCTCCTCCTTTTTGGTTTCGTCGGTTAATTAAAAAGCTGGAAAATGATACAATAACAGCGAAATTACAAACTTATACCGATAAATTAAAAGTACCAGAAGAGTAAATACAGAAAGAATGTACCGATGTTCTGCATAGACAAGAACGGGAAACTAATCTATGATCAAATACTAGATGTCTGAAGAAAATATTTTGAAATAATTTTGAACATGAAAGAAGACGAGGAAATATAATTATCAGTGAAATAGATCTCGAATGGGAAAATGAAATCACCACCAAGAGAAGCCGAAATAGAAGAAATTATAAGCCGAAAAAAATTAGAAAAAATTCAGGGGAAAATGACATCATAATAACAGAATTAATCAAAAATTGGGAAGACCTGTGAAACATGAAATATTTAAATTGATAAAAGATATATGGCGACGAAAAACAATGCCAGCTTTCAGGAGTTTGTAGTTTTTCACCACTAAGATCTTCTTGGAACCCAATTAATTGCTGGTACTTGGTAAGCACAATTCGACTGGAAGACGATTTTTGAACTAGAAGGTTTAGCTCTTGCGATATACTTCGTGTTCAGGGTTTCAAACAAATTTGTTTTAGTTGATTCTCTATAATTATTGATAACATATTTTTCGATATTGTATCAATGAAATAATCACAAAATATCATTTACTTACGTTATACACCCCACAAGTTTTCACCCAATGAGGTAACTCTAGTTTATTATATTTTTATATTCATATCGAAACATTGTCTTTTCAATAGTCATATTATTATTAGCATCAGTAACTTGAGATCAAAGAGAATAAACAATAATCTGACAAAAAGACCTCATAGCACCGATAGAAAGAGATGAAAAGACATATTGTGACGTCATGTGACCTAAGCGGGTATGTCATATCCGCCATTCACATTCATCAGTGGCGGAGTCTCATGCCCTCAGACATCACTATGACGCGTTTGAGCTGAATTATTTCTGATTGGCTAGAGCTGATCGAGTTCTCCTGTCATTGTTCATTCTCTTTGACTTGGGATTGCTTCTCAATTGTCGCCTATCTGTCTATCTAATTGCATAAAAGTTAATGAAAATGTTAAAAAAACTGATTCCAAAAATATTACTCCATGTCTCTTGTAACTGTTATTTTGAGCCAAAAATCTCGAGCTCGCACTATCACGCACAATGAGATTTCCATTCCCGGAACAACATCATGTCGCTTTTACAAAATTTCCAATAGAGTAAGTTTCTCGTACAGGCTAACAAAATGCTTGAATACTGATGAATCGAGAAAAGCCCCATACAACACAAAAACTCGAAGAAATTATATTTATTCAAAACTGAAAGATTATACACATCCGATGGGCAATATTAATATAGTTTACAATATACCTTGTATACATTGACTTGACATATATGACAAAAAAATATTTAAAACAAAGATTGAAACAACACCAATATGGCTGTGTTGACATTAACACAAATGAAAATAATAAAACTGATCTGAGCTCTCACCATAGACCTCATGTTTGACTCCACATCTGCAACCATTTCAGAAAGAGATGATTCCTTACAAAAAATACTGTTCCTGGAAATGGCTCATATTGTTAATAATGAAAAATTTGTCAATTTGAAAATAGAATGCAATAATTTTAACATCATTCACAGGATTATCCTGATCAATCACAACATAGCCCTTAGGTAACAGTACCCGAGAAAAGCTCAACAAACTCCAGAGGCAAGCGTGTCTGATCATAACGGGGGAAATTTCCACCACTCCGACAGCAGCAATGGAAGTCCTCCCCAACATCCCCCCTCCGCACATTTGCTTCGAGAAGGAGCCAAGAGTGAGTGTATACAGAAACCTGTCGAGGTCAACGAGTAATAGGGGAGGAAGTTCTCGCAAGATCGAGAACGATCTCATCCGAATCTAGCAATGCCATCAGACATAATAATCCCCCTATACAATTTTCATAGACCTTTTGAGATTCTCCTCCCAAGGAGAGATGAATGGGAGGCGAAAGAACGAGAACTCACAAGGGCTAATCTACACAAACGGCTCCAAAACTAGAAACAGAGTTGAGACCGGAGTACAAGAAGAATTTAACCTTAGTATTAACCTGCGACAGTAAAAATCAATCCATCAAAATAATGTCGGACAGCCAAGCAGCACTGAAGGCTCTGACATCAAGTCGGATCTAATCCAGATCAGAAAAGGACGAGAATCGTTCGTCGAAACGTTGGCATTGCAAGTGTAAAACACAGAGTATTGTGTTTTTTTAGTTCACCTGCTTGTGAACATAACAATAAATTCTCTAGATTCTTCGAACCTTCAGGGAGATCTTGTAACAAGTTAAGTACGTGATCGAATGCCCAGGCTATTCAGTGGAGAGCGATGTGGAGTTCTTTGGACCGCCTTGCTAGTTTCAGATTCATTTATGTTTCAAGCAAAGGTTTTTTAGAAATTGTCAATTTGAATGGACGCCAGGTTTTTTGTTTAATTAAGATAAACATTCAAACTTAATAATTGCAAATCAAATAATATTTCCCTCTGTAAATCAGTACAACAATAAAACAAATACGAAATTTATACTAGTCTATTTACAAAACAGTATGTACAAAAGTTTCTGCTATATTACAATTGAGTTTCCTTTACGTGGTCATACAATTCCCGTGGAATGATTGTTCTCAGCAATATGACATGAGAAACAATATTGATGGTGTCAGAATTGTATTTACTAACGAATTCAATTTCTTGGAATTTGGAGTTTCTCAATACACTCTTCAACGCATGGTTGTTACAGATGAGTATAATCTCATTGAGAGATTGTCGCTTAAATTTATTCGAACATACAAATCAGCCTGTGCTGAGATTTGTCATTAATATTCAATACACTCAAGATTAAATTTTTACATAGACAAAAACTGATCTTTACTCCATTACAAAAAAATTAAAAGGTTGTTCTGATCTCGATTAGCCAAGACTATGTTTTATTAAAAATAAAAAATTCAGCAAAAATGACTTCAATTGCAATGATATTCAGAGGAAGCGTATAATAATTATTCATAAAGTTTTCTTTGTGATAAAATAATAGTCCAAACTCCAAAGATTAAATATATACATATATATGGTCGCTTCACTTAGGTCAGAAGCAAAAATCACAGCTTTGTGATAATTATCACCAAATCAGAAACTATCCAAAAAATACATAATCAAGACCATGAAAAATGTGTGGTATTCAACTATATCATATACTTCTTGTGATCGACACCAAAAATATATCCAAATGCAGTGTAAGTGACATCAAAATATTTGAGAAACCCTCTTTTAACCCCAATGAAGCAGGTGAGACTAAACACATATAGCTTGATTCAATTTGATAATATTACATGTGATTTCAGCACTTACCCGTTTCACTGACTTCACTGGTTAACCTGTTGAAGAAATACGCAGTATACTCTTAACAAAACATGTGAAATTTATAATTCCGTCTGAACTCATTTGAAAAATGAATATGGTACTACACTGGAATCAAATCATCCGCTTGACCTAAATAACTCAAGTGCTATGAACTGACCAAGGACAAGCGATGCATCATGACAACGAATTTATATGAAGAAATATTCCTCGTTCTCGTGAGATAATATTTCTGCATGACTTCTATATTTAAATGGTCAAAAATATCCCTTCATACCTCGATATCACACTATAATTCACTGCTTCGAAATCACTTTCGCAGAAAAAAGGAAGGTGCTCTAATTCATTAGTTATTTAAACATGAACAACTTTCATTCCTCCACGCAATGGCTGTCGAGCTCAGAACACAAGCTGTACCCATCAAAGATAGAGAGGCAAGGGCTGAGGATGGCTCGTTGTTTTCTTAAAAACCAAATAATTAACTCCTCCTGCGTGCTGTCAAATGCTTTTCGTTCTTCTTCGCTCTGACTATAATGACTGTTCGCCGTTAGATGTCGTTAAGATTTGCAATAGGGATTCTTAGATTGGAATTGATAAGATAACTGGAGCTATAAGAAATGTAACAGATTTATCATTACAATCAATACAGTATTTGTGTTAATCGCCCCACTCAATTTCGTGCCTCTAGATCTAGTTATTTTTATATGAAGTGGTACCGAACTATAAAAAGTTCTAACAACTAATAATAGACAGATAGGTAACAAATGAGTTTTGCCTGCAGATCAAAAATGGTTAATGAATTGTATTTATGTGTTGCTGAATTCTGCTACCAATCAATTGGTAGTTCTGTTACATTGATTGTTTTCTAGTGATGACTTTATTCAAGCTCAACAACAGCTAGCCCGGTGGGCCAGTGAGGACGCCGTGGGACAGGCGGGCACCAGCGGCAGCGTCGTCGTTGGAGGCGTCGTGCCACGGGAGTACTATCCCTCGCCGAGCAGTTCGACCAGCGAGGAACCCCCAAGCATCGCAAGGGCGCCTGTCCCGATACCAGGCCACATGCCTGCAAGCCATCCCCACCCCGATCATGCTACCATCCACAGACCCAAAAGGTATCCGGAATATAAACACTGATAGTGACTGAAAATCAACGTCGGGTCGCAGCGTGCGCGGCTCGACCTATCTCCGACCTACACCCGGGCAAGATACCACGAAAACCGGCATTCCCTCACGTTACCGGGACGATCGAGCTCTCGGTCTGACGAAGATGACCACCAAAAATGTTGAGTTCCCCTCCAAGAAGGGTAAAAATCCCCGCACAATCCTTACATGAAAATAATTTGTGTTACTTACCCCTTTATAAAAAAATCATTATAACATTTATTTCAGTGAATTCTGCAGAAATGTATTGATCATGTTCATCAGAAGAGTACCCATGCCAACTTCCTAACGCCTACGTTTTATCCCAAAGGTCGTGTCAAAGTTTCGTATTTCTCACTTCCCGATAACGATATATCTATAAATCTGAATAAAAATTCAAAATAACATGTAGAATTCGATAGTCAGGATCACAAAACCCAGTTCGACAAACAGGAATGTACATGTCAAAATTAGCTAGTAGTATTGCGGAAAACGGAACTTTAACACATCCTTTAGATCAGACTTTTGGTCTTGGTAAGTTGGGTCCATCGACACTTGATTGTTTACAACCGCAACCGTAACTTTGGAAATTCATTCCAGATGTTGAAACACGAAGCAATGCAAGCAACAACTGATGTTACATACCGGGTGGTCCACTTACGACTATCCACCCTCAATAACTCCCAGAAAAATTATTTTACAAAAAATCGCCGAGACACATCGATTTTGGTTTGGAGGGGGACACCATTTGACGAGAAGAAGATATGTTATACTCCAACCCCCTACTCCCCAGAGCAACCCCCTCTATAATTTTAATACGGAATGAGGGTCGTGTCATACATCATTGTGAAGGTAATTCAATTCTGATACTAGCAATGCAATATTTTCTGAATTTGAAATGGGCGTGCTCGAGATATTTGAGTTCAAATGGTATATTGGTGAATTGTGAGTAAATAAATTATACGAAATAGATTATCAAACAATTATTCACAAAAAATGTTCAAAATGACTGCCATCAACAGTGATAGAGTCTATTTTCAAATGCCTCCTGCACCTTTGAAACTGTTTCTCTGGTAATTGCCTGGCATTCAGTTATAATTCTTCTTTCCAAATCGTTCAGGTCCCTAGGTTGAGTTTTATAAATAACGGATTTCAAATGACCTCAAAGGAAAAAATCATTGGGTGCCAAGTCCGGCGAGCGTGCTGGCCATTCTTGGACTTCGACGACCTATCCATTTGTTTGGAAAAGTTTGGGATAGCCATTCTCTCACCTGTAATAGGAAATGAGGTGGTGCCCCATCTTGCTGGAAATAAATGTTATCTGCCAATAGATTTGGATTACCATCATCATCAAGGTCCGTGTTAACAGCATCCAAAATAAGTGGTTCAATCAGATTCTGCAGCATATCCAAATAAACCGCACCATTTAAATCACCTTGGATAAATATTGGGCCAATGATTTTATTACCCAGAATCCCTGCCCACACATTCAACTTTTGAGGCCATTGTGTGTGCTCTTCTCTAAGTAGGTGCGGGTTGTTCTGACTCAAATAGCGAGAGTTGTGTCTGTTCACTAACCCGTTAAAAAAATGAACACTCATCACTGAAGCAAATATGCTTAATGAATTCGTGGTTCCTTTGTATCTTTCTTGTTACATTTTCGCAAAATTCAGATCGTCTGTCGTAGTCATCCTCATTCAGTTCATAGTGAAGATACAACTTATACGGATGAAATTTGTGCAATTTTAGCACCCTCATTATGGAAGTTCTCGATGTGCCTGTTATGCTACTGAGTTGCCGTGTAGACAATGTTGGGTCAACTGCAACTGCTATTTGATTGATCTCGTTTGTAACAGACGCCATCCTATTCTTTTTTTATTAGCGACTGATCCAGTCCCACGGAATTTCAATATTTCACCGGATCCAAGATATATCTAGAATGATCAAAAAGTACCAAAACCTTTTTCTATAACCATTTTTCGTAATACTCACTTGTGAATTACGTTTCTGTTTTCGTGTCTCTCATTGAAGTTCCGAGCTGTTGCTCGTGCACACTCATTTTGAGCAGCAAAAATAAAAATCATTTCAACTTTCTCGTCTTTTGTGTAAACCATCGCGATACAAGTAGAATTGTTGAAATACGTGGTCACTTTTCGATTCTACACTATCACCATTTCACAAAAAAATGGTTCTCAGAGAATAGTATTTCTTCTTTGACAATCATGTTGACAACAAAAAAACTGGAACGTGTACTCGGTGAGCAAATAAAATAAGACAATCGGTGGATAATTACGACTGAACTGTACTACTGTCTGGGAGACAATAATGGAGATCATTTTGAACATTTGAACTCGAATATCTCGAGAATGCCTCGTTCAAATTCGGAAAATTTTGAACTGCTAGTATCAGAATTGAATTACCTTCACAATGATGTATGACACGACCCTCATTCCCTATTAAAATTATAGAGGGGGTTGCTCTGGGGAATAGGGGGTTGAAGTATAACATATCTTCTTCTCGTCAAATGGTGTCCCCCTCCAAACAAAAATCGATGTGTGTCGCCGATTTTCTGTAAAATAATTTTTCTGGGAGTTATTGAGGGTGGATAGTCGTAAGTGGACCACCCGGTATATGTCTCCCCGGATCTTAATATCATAACGGTAACACCTCATTGCCAATGCAAAATTTTTGTCTCTGATGTCGGGTCAACGAAATCGAAGCTAAAAACCCTATATCGAGGTATTGTTATTGTTATTGAGTAACGAACATATCACCTAATGTCATTATTTTTTATTGAATCACCAGTGCCAAAGCAGCTATTTTTATATTTAGTAGGAGTAGTAGGGCTGTACGCACATGGCAGGACCATTAGTTTGTTTGTTTGTTTTTCGTGCAATGTTTATTAGTTACAATTACAGAGCGCTTTCCACCCATAAAGAGCTTGCTTAAAAAGTGAGTGAATACATAACAGAGTCTTTTTCAAGTGAAATTTTCATGAATAATTATCAAGTATCACTTACTCGTCAAGTAAAAGAGAAGAAGCTATAAAATTGAATCATTTACAACGTTAAAAACATCAAAATGTATGAATATCTATATAACAATCAGTGTAAAGTAGAAAAACATTTGAAGTGAAACATCATCTGTATTAAATTGCAACCCTTCCCCGAAAAATTATCACAGAACAGATGAATTGTGGAACACTAGCACAGCTCATACACACAGATAGGAAGCTCCGCCCATTTCCTTCGATGTTTGGTTTAGGTCGGGTTGTAACACAGCTGGTCATCCTTTGGTAAACGTTAACTACAGGTTTTCTCTCTTTCTAGATCATGACAACAAAATGAGTAAGAACATTCAGTTAGCAAAACCAAAGATAACCAGATGTGATACAACCCGCCGATCTCGGACCTTTAGATTGGAATAGGCACAGTTGCCAGTTCTAAATTATGTTTTATTTGGAATTAGGACAATACTGCCAACATAAGTGGTAAGAACAAAATGGAAGAACTTCAATGGACATAGCCCTCAAAGTGGAGTGTTAACCATGTTTCGGGCTTTCGGCCCTCATCAGTACGGTGAAGAAGTGCGAGGATGAACAACACTTGGTAGTAAACGACAAATCAATGGAGTCAACAAACAGAAAGCCAGCCGCACATTCGTGGTTTCGGTTAGAAGACCCTGCATTTCAGGGCAACAACCAACGTCACCACGGAGGCAGCTATAGCTACCTGCGTGACATCCGAGTCCAGGATTATCAAAAGATGAAAGGGAGGAATATCGAGGGGACTGTTAAAAACAAAATGGAAGAACTTTAATGAACATAGCCCTCAGAGAGAACTGTTAACCGTAGACAAGTGTTTCGGGCTCTGGGCCCTCATCAGTACGGTGGAGAAGTGTAGTAAACGACAAATAAGTGATAAGGTCGAATATATTAATGGATAATAAATAATTGATTGATAAGTAGCTTTCGAAATCGTGTGTAGTGTTGAAGGCTTAAGTTTTGAGTTGTGTTATGTGGAATGTCATATATGTCATCGAATTTCCTGGTTCATTCTGAGGTTTTGTGAAGTTGGTAATTTTGGGCAATAACAAACATCATTCAAAGTGGAGGTATTGCCGTAACTCCTTCAGTTCTATATTTAAAATAACCTTGACATAGATCAAGAAGGGCATCGTTATTCTGACAGTTCTCCCGGTGCATTTAAATTAAGATAATATTCTATGTCTTTCTAATTTTGTTCGTTTTGTTCAGCCTTCTCCTCTGTGTATTTCTACTCTGCGACATAAGTAGGCAAGAAGAAGAAGAGTTGATGATATTATCAAAAGTTTATGTTCTATGGTTGAAACCATATATTTATCAACTACGAATATTGATAGCTGGCCATGAGAGCAATGCAATGAAAGTGAAGTCGGGTTATATATGTCATATTGGCAACCGAACATCAACCAATACATGTCATGCCTCCATGTTCGCGCATGCGCATTAATTAAAACGTTGCCAATCAGAAAGAATCCGAGCGATGGTCATGCTTCATTTGTTTTGGCTTCACATTTGCTGTCTTTATTATCAATATTGGTACTTAATAAAGACAGCAAATGTGAAGCCAAAACAAATGAAGCATGACGATCGCTCGGTCTGTCTTTCATTGGTTGCTCTAACTACGCGCTGCCAATATGACAAAGAAGCATTTTTCAAGTAAATACAATTCTCTGAAAAAGATCTGATGTATGGAGTGACTTCTTGAACCTAATATCATCTTAATTTTACGTTTACTAGCCATTTTTTACCAAAACACTACTTACCAGGGAAATACATGGAGTTGATGTATTAAAAAAATACGTACCTCATTAAACACTTGTTCCACTCGAAAAAGTCTGAACAATGCAAAGCACACAATCACCTCCAATGCTGATGGAGAACTGAGGTGTATGGCAAATCTATGTCTGATATTAGTATACTCCTGTGGCGCCTTTTGATTGATTTGTGATAAAAACCAGGATGACCCATGGTGATGATGACATTTTTGGTAACAGAGTAAAAGTGGCACAAATTTGCTGAATTCTGATTTGAATTAACAATATTTTTATATCCAGAAATCGCCTAACATGTATTCTATCAAAGGCTGGAATAATTGAAATGTATTATTTATGCTTGTAAAGTTTATGCGAATGCAGTGGAATGCAGTGGCAGTCCATGGCGATGATAAATTAGGGCAACTGAAGAGATAGGTTGGTAAAATTCTAGGTTGGTAACTCCCCCATTCATCTCTTCTGCGAACATTTTTGGATCAACACACTGGAAAAGAATTGCAGTTTGATAAGGGTGATGTTTGATTTCAAATATATTTCCTGAATTAACCTGAATTACACATTTTAATGTTTTTAACATCGTGAATGTCTACATTTCATGTATTCTTCTTATTTTTACCTCACAAATAAGTGACACTTGATAATTATTCATGAAAATTTTACATAAAAAATACTGAAACAACTTTGTATTCACCGATGATGGCCATATAGGTCGAAAGCGATCTGTAATTGTAACCAATAAACTATATATTTTCATTCTTATTCTCACAATTCTACTTTTTGTTTGTATTTTTCTCCCAGCTCCAATCCATTTGGCAAGATGTTGGAGTTTTTTGCTTGCTTAGTGGGCATCAGAGAACGTATCACTTAGCCAGAAATTCCAGTAAAAGATGGAGCTAGATTATGATTAATGAAATTTGCATCGCTTCATGTTACAGCGTCAAAAAAATTGTAACGTCACGGTGGTGCAATAGATTATGTGATGACTTTTTTTATAGTAGCTGTCAGCGGAGAAGACTGTCTATTGTTGTGTAGCATATATTTGTCATTATAATTTTCCAACATACTAGCTACGTCATTTTGACGGGTCAGTACTCGAAGTTTCTGATTGGCTAGTCCCTCTATAAGGGAGTTTACCCTTCTTGGAGTTTTCACATGTCCTAACGAGTAACTCTGGAATTCGAGAAGTTATATAATATTTCATATCCTACATTCCACTCCATGAGTGTGGATGTCATACAAAATGTTGAGAGGATGTGTTACAAATGGCCTATGAGTCGGCTATAGTTCAAACTCGACTGTTTGTAAAGGTCTCCGGATTAATACTCATACAAAACTTTAATGCAGGGTTGGGGATTGAACGACAGTGTATTCTATTAACCAGTGGGGGCTACCTTGGAATCTCGTGCTCGGATGGACTGAGAACTTTTTTATAGCGAGTCCGGGGCCGGATTCGAACTGACTCGGCGAACATCAATAAACGGTTCGTTGACTACCAACTGTAGCACATAGTTAATAACGAATGTAGGCTATTCTAAATTCTTGCTAAGTTTATTCGTACGACCGAGTGCTCAATTCGTCACCTAGATAATAAATGTTAATAATTTCGAACGAATAGTACCTGTACATAATAGAATGTTGACAGTGCCAAATTAATGAATGTATTCTTTGTGTCAGTTCTAGAATATCATCTGCAAATTCATTCCACCAGAAAACCCTACCATCGGAATATAGTCATATCTGAATTGATAGTTTTTGTGGTCATTCCAATCGAGAGTCTCCACGGATCCAACTCGATCTTATTTCCAAGAGGTATAGTGGTTCAAAGAGGATTTAGACCAGAGCCAAACCGATTTTAAATAACCGAATTCAGGGAAAATTCTTAGCAGTATGTGGTTGGTCTGAAAATTTAGGGTGAATTTTAAGTAAATTAAGAAAAATCAAGACGACTCAGTAAAAGTTCCGAAAGGGGGGTGGGGGTAGCTAAATATACGTTTTGAGGGTTGGATATTGGTTTTTTACGATTTGTGGCTGAAATATGCATCTTATCGAGAAAAGTTGTGAAAGTTGTAGATAATAAAAAAATCCGAAACTTTTGTGATAATTTTTTAACATAACCTCAACATTAACGAGAAAAACGTTTAAAACCTTTTTTTTTGTTTTTAATTTTCATCTCCCGCAACAAAAAAAAATTATGAAACATGGTGAAAAGGTTCTTTCTTGTGTTTATAATAGGCTATAGTTTTTTTCAAAGCAAAATATGTATTTTTCAATTGTATACGAATTTAAATTTAACAAAAAGCCTAATTTTCAATCCAAAAAGTTGGTATACATTTTTTTTATTTTTTAACGTTATCAGCTCATTTTCTTCTTTGAAACCTCAACTTCAATATGGTAGGAAAAAAAATTGTTCGTATGGATAAATATCGTTAAAAATGCAAAACGTGAAAAAACAACTTTTTCATAATAGATTTTTCAGTAACCTCGAGAATTATTAATTTTTAATTGCAAATAAGTGTTGAAATTGATGAAAAAGATAAATTTTCATGTAATATAATATCATTTACATACAATTATTTGTTAATGCTTTTGAAATTACCGAAAACATTGTTTAAACAATAATCACGTATTCGATTCAACTTCAAAAAACAAAGGCTATTTATTTAGATTTATTTTTATTTTTCATACATAAATAATGTACACGTCACTTTTCAAAAATTTGAATATGAAATTATTTTATTACAGTCAAATATAGAAAAATAAATGTCGAAATAGTTTTATTTTAATTCAATTTTCGTTGTTCATCATCAGAACTGATACCAGAAGGATGTAATTCCTTTCTTAAGGATGAGGCCAGGCATCTCCCATTGAATGTAAATGACATTATAATACATTAAAATTAATATTTTGCATGAATTTCAAGGCTTATTTGCAATAAAAAATAATAAATTCTCAATATTACTGAAAAATCGATTATGAAAAAGTAGTTTTTTTGTGTTTTTGCATTTTTAACGATATTTTTCCATACAAACAATATATTTTTATCATGCCATCTTGAAGTCGAGGTCTCATGAACTTAAAAAATTTAAAATTTGTAAACCAATTTTTTCGATTGAAAATTAGTTTTTTTTTTAATTTAAATTCGTATACAATCGAAAAATAAATATTTTGTTTTGGAAAAATTACAGCTTGTTTGAAACACAAAAAAAACCATTTTACCAAGTTTCATTATTATAATTTTTTTTTTGCAGCAGATAAAAATTAAAAACAAAAAAACTGTTTTTATCGTTTTCTTGTTGATTTTAAGGCTACGTTGAAAAATGATTAATACAAAAGTTTAAAATTTATTGATTATCTACATTTACATTGGACTTTTCTTGATAGGATGCATATTTCAGACACAAATCTTAAAAAAACAATATCCAACCCTGTAAACGTATATTTAAAACGTATATTTATTCCGGAACTTTTGCTCAGTCGTCTTGATTTTTCTTAATTTACTTATAGTTACAACTCATTCCAAAATAGCAGACCATCCCTCTTATAGTATTTGTACTAATAAATTCGAAAGGGGTTCAAAGAGGCATGAAGATTCAGAAAGTCGATATTATACCTATTTTTATCCAGTTTCAATCAAGATGCAGCGATTTTTGTTAACCTAATCGAATATGGGATACAGTTCTTCAAAGTTCTGGAAATATTCCAGAAAATGACTGGAATCGGTTTTAGTAAAATATCATCTGTATGTTTTTATATGAACAATGTTTTCCAAATACAGCCGTCGAAAACTCAATTCGTTTTTACGAAAAATAACAAGAAAAATAATTCTTTGAAAATTATAATCACTTTGAAAAATATGAAATGAATGGCAATGTGAAAAACTCATTCCATCAATTTCTGTAGGATTTTTTCCACGAGACAATATTGCATTGCAATTGAGATAATAATTGGTCTGAAATGAAAGAATAAACTACGAGGGTGGACAAGACATTTTTTTCTTCAAATTTGTTTTAATTTTATGATCTGTTTTTTTCCTTAATCTTGGCTTTCCATCTAATCATTTTTATAAAGCTGTTGCTCGCAGTAGTAGCAGCGTTATTTTTTATCCTTAATCAATTATTTTTTCTAACAATTTTTTAGAAATTTTCCGACAAATTATATTTACGAGTAGGTTCACATCTGGAGTGATAGGTAGTTATAAAATCCAATGAGTAACTATGTGCTTTCATTCGTTATCCAATTATTATTAAATGTGTATGGATCGACGTCCCTTCAGATGTCGTAATTACGGAAATTCATGAGTGTGTTTACTTTTCGTCTAATAATTTCAAAAATATATCAAAGCTGTTTTTGTAAAAGCCCTTTTTTGAGTGTGTATTCTTGATTGAGAATGCTTGTTTGTTGGAAATCAAACCGGTGTAGTTTTTTGAGGGCATGGTTAGCTAATGACATTTTTTGTCCTAATAAGATTGGTCTCTTTTATGTTAATCAATGCGTTCTTTGAGATATCATTTCGTTTGACCCATATATGCTGATTCGCAATCCTGACATGGAATTTTATAAATTGTGTTCTTCTGTAGTTCTTATGATGGTTTTGATTTTAGTTTGGAGTGTTTCCGTTTCCAAAATTAAGTGTGTGTTATCTTCTTTGAGAGTTTTGGGTAAATTTTCAGAAAGTTATTTCACATGGGATATTCTGAAATGTTTGTGGCATGTTTTCCCGATGAATGTTGTCTTGTTTTTTATTAGATTTCGGGGTTTGTTAGGGTTATTATTACAACTCAAAAATTATTTTATTAATATTTGGAGTTTGCGATTCGGAAAGCCTCGTTGTCATATTGGAAATTATGTTGATATTCAAGAAGAAACATGTTCTGAATTAAAGTTAAAAAAAAATGTGTTCTATATCAGTCAAATATTTGCTCCATGACATCTGCAACTTCCTCTCAAAAGAAGTTCCCACAGGAACTTTCAAAAACAATCCAAATCTTCCAGAATGTATTCTAGTCGGTTTGTGGGTTTTATTTACGACTTGCTGTTTGGGCATATTTATGTTATTATATGGGCTTCCTGAAGTTCTTCAATGATAGAGTTCACACCATTTATATGACTACTATGACCCACTTCTTGGCTTGCCACCAATAACTTCAATCTCTCAACCAATTCGTGTGGTCTTTTTTTATATTCGTCCATCTATTGTTTGTCAGCCTTACGGTATTTTTTGTGATTTGCTTGCGCAGCGAAATTGTTGTATATTTTTTCAACATTAACCCAATAAACCTTGAATTCCTTTATTCGGAAATCACCAATCATTAGATCTCCAGTATCAGTGTTTAGGCATATCCCATATTCATGATCAAATTCCTTATTAATATAATCGTGATATATTTAATGAATATATTTCCTAGGTGATGGAGCATAGGCACTGTTTCTGCATAAAATTTATCAAACAAATCATCCAATCGAGATTTTTCCGATGGTTCTGATGAATCTGCCTCTTCCTCCTGCTGCACATTCTTCTCAATATGATCAATTTCAATTTGTTCCAAAATATGTTTCTTCAAATCACTCGGCTTATTATAATCATAGGGTGACGATGACGACAAGTCGGAAATTGTAGAATGCTGGTCTTCTTGTTTTTCAATATCATTTACATTCAGTTTATGTTCAATATTTCTCAAATATTTTGTAATCGGATTGAATAGAATGTTTAAGTAATTTCAATTCATTTTCGGCATTTTGACGTTTTAGAATGCAGCCCGTTTTCAGATCTTTATTGAAATATCCACTCAAAAAATAAATTGTTTGATCTGCTTTCGAACATTTTACAAACATGTCGGAAATACCTCTCGAACAGGTCCTAAACAGGTTTAAACAGATCTCAAACAGGTCCTGAACAGGTTTTAACAGGTCCTAAACTGGTTTGAACAGGCCTCAATCAGTTTGTGAACCGGTCCTAAACAGGTCTAAACATTTCAGTTGTTATTATTATCGGGATATGAATTGAAAGTTTCGAGAATAAGATTATCATTGACTTCTTGTGACAATATCAATGTTTGGAGACTTTTTAGACATTGATCTTGTAGTTCTCATATAGTTAAATCTGTACGAATGGTAGAAATCGGGATATCCATACCGACACCGGATATTTGTTTATAAAACACAAACTCAATTACTATCTATGACAAAATGAAAATTATGAAAATGTCTGGAAAAAGGTTTAGGGGTAGGCTACAGTTTATTTCTATCGATTTTTTGTTATTGCTGCAATGATCGATCGGTATGTGTATGAAAATATATGTATAGTCTTTGGGAATTATACATCCTCTATTTTCTTTGCAAATTCGAAATTAATTTGGCATATCTGTTGTCTTTGACAAAACTGTGTCCGAAGTACTTCGACAAGCAAGTTCACAGAAATAACCAAACAAAGAAAAATTCGTTCACATACCTACAATGCCGCGCAAGAGTTTCTTCATCAATAATGCTGGGGCACATGACCCCCCCCCCCCCAAAAATTGACCTGGGCTTGTAGTCTATATACCTAGAAAATAGGATCCGAGTTTAATCCAATTGGGAATTCAAATTACTGTGATAAAATTACAAAACTTACACAAATATTGTTTTAATGACGTGTCTCTGTCAACATCCCGTACAAAAGTATAGTTTCGCAAATTGCAACCAGAGAAAGTGTGTGTTGTTTTGAAATTCCAACAGAAACTCTTGATATGAATGACCACAATAAATCACACCTGAAAGTGTGTCTTCTATATCAATATGACCTACCCGAAAAAGTTGACAACTCATGATATGGTGTCATCGTACCCCAAAATGCCAAATGGAAGGGTGTTTGTTATACTTTTAAAATTTTCGTTCAAGTGTGTGTGTGTATGTTTGTAACCACAATGAATATCATTAATTGGGCACAATTGTTTCGAAATTGTTACGTAAATTATTCAGATAAGAAAGACTGAACGCCCCTTCGGACTTACGATGACCTCGCTTGCCGGAGTGACATGAACATCTTTACCGTGTTAAGTGTTGTGCAGTCGATGGAACGACTGACTTTATAGTTGTTGACTGAATTTGAGATAGTGCATCGTGAAAAGCGAGAATTTCGCTAATTGTGCATCGCAGGTGATGTGCCAGGTTCATCGCGGTCGTCTTGGTTTCAAGGAAAATATCGTCCGTTCCTCAAATATCTGTTTCTTTGGTAAATATAAAGTTACTGTACACGTGCACTCTGAATATAGGGAAGAAACTTTTCTTACGTGTTATTGCCTCCTGAACACGAATCCGGAAGAAAAATGCGGCGGTCTCATACCGTTCCCGAGTTAGAGCACTTAATTTTTTTTCAAGCCCATTTTCAAGCACGGTTTTTTTGCACAAAAATCACTTAAAAATGCCCCCTTTTTTACCAGCATAAACAATACAAACTAAATCACTTATTTTCGGCACAACTTTGCCAAAAATAACGTCATTTTTATCGAAAAAATCCTCCTTCTTACACAGTTCCAAATAAACAAATTTCGCACATTTGACAGATGAAATTTAGTAACTCTGCCTTATTTTTCATGTTGGTAATAAATGAATCACCGCCAACTTTTCGAATTCAAATGTGAGCAATAGTTTCTCCTTCATTTATGTTTGCAATTGGTTTTTGTAACCATTTTGACAATTATTACATTTGATTGTAAACAATTATTGATTCTTTGTTAATAATGAAATTGATTGAATATACTTGAATATATAATTTTTTGAATCCATATTTTTATGTAAAATGTTGCCCAACAACAATTGCACACATAAATGAAGAGGAAACTAGTGCTCCATTTGAATTCGAAAAGTTGGCGGTGATTCATTTATTACCAACATGAAAGATAAGGCAAAGTTACTAAATTTCATCTGTCAAATGTGTGAAATTTGTTTATTTGGAACTGTGTAAGGAGGATTTTTTCGATAAAAACGACGATATTTTGTGCAAAGTTGTGCCGAAAATAAGTGATTTAGGGTGTATTGTTTATGCTGGTAAAAAGAAGGAGGCATTTTGAGTGATTTTTAAAGGTGCTTGAAGAGACCGCCGCATTTTTCTTCCGGATTCGTGTTCAGGAGGCAAAAACACGTGAGAAAAGTGTTTTCCCTATATTCAGAGGGCATGTGTACAAGTAACTTTATATTTACCGTTTTTTCTTTTCCAGTGGACAATTGTATCACTTGAACCCTCCAAATTGGGGTACTTTATTGAAAATATGCACAGCCCCTGCTATGCCGTGCCCAAAAATGTATCCTTGTAAGCCAAAATCAGTTTTCCACAATTTCCTTTCGACACAAACATGGCAAATAATGCACAAAAATCTCCATGTGCGATCGTTTCACAAAGAATTCGATTAAATTCGTATGAATGCATTGAACAGTTAGTCCAGGGTAATTAGACTTTCAGAGAGAGAAAATCCATATACAAATTATATTTTTTCCAGGAGAAGTTCATAGGGGCAGAAGTAAGGACTCGCAGAGTTCTCAACTGACCCGTGGGTGGAAACACCCTTTTGATGTGAAGAAACACCCATATACAGGACTTGGTTTGGGCTTTTCCCATTTAATAATAATAATAACAACTTGATTCATCCCAAGAAATAATACAAGTATTCATAATAGGGAATAATACAATATAAATGACATATATTTCTAAACAGGTGTAAGAATTATTTTATCAATAAAATTATGGGATAATCAATAAAATAGGTTATATTTCTATTATTATAATTTTTTATATTATGTTCTGCAAAATAAAATGAATAAATTATCGAGAGATCTAATATTTTTTCAAATGAATCTTGAAAAGGGTATTGAACCCATATTTTTCAAGTAATCAGTAAATAAATTATACCTTGATAAAATATTGACCTATGACCAAAGTTTGATTTTATCGGAATAGTACATAAATTTTTACGAGTATTATAGTCATGGATATAGTCAATTTGTGTGAATGCGAGGTTAGAATATTTAGCAGAATTTTGTATTGAGTGGATTAAACAGCAGATTTTGAAATTATATAAATTTCCGATATTGAGTAATACAAGTTTACTGATGGTTCGAGGTACTGAATATACATTTTATTATTCTGTTTTGTATTGCTTGCAATGGTTTTATATTTTGATTTGTAGTTCCCCAGACTGATATAAGGTATTGTAATTTTGAATAAAAAAGACAAAAATAAATATTTCTCAAATATTTCAAAGGAAGATAGTCTTGAATCCTGGATATAATTCCAACCATAGGTGATAGGTGACGTCTTAAATTTTCTATATGTTTACTGAAAGAGTTTCATCTAAATAGAGTCCAAAGAATTCAATTGTAGTGCTATATTTGATATTATTAGAGCCGAATTTAATTGTATGATTTTGAACATTTGTTAGTTTGGTTTTAATTATAAACATAAACGAAGATTTTTCAATATTTGATGTAAGCTTATGCACATCTAGCCAATGTGAAAGTATTTTCAAATCGTTTTTCATATGAATTTTGACTGAATCTAAGTCATAACTATTGTAAATTATTGTATTATCATCCGCAAATAATTTTAATGATCCGCCTAAATTCAATTTTGAAGCCGAATTTGTATAAATTAGAAAGAGTAATGGTCCTAATATAGATCTTTGAGGTACCCCACAAGATATATCTCTAAAAGAACTATTATAATCTCCAAGATTCACGAATTCCTATTTCATATAATTTTTTCAATAAAATTTTATGATTAACAGTGTCAAAAGCTCTACGTAGATCCAGTGAAAGGAGTCCACTTTTTTTTATCTAATTTTAATGGGATATCCGTCATTGCCACGAAAAAAAGTAAGAATGACAAACATTTTCTTCTACAGAAAATAGTGATTTGTCTATTTTTCACCGTTTTCTCGCTATTTACGTTCAAAGTACAGCGAAACATCATTCCTATGCTATTTTTTATACCGAATATCACAGAAATGATCACCATGGAAGTCGTATGGTGGATTCTCCTCAACAAGATTCATCTATCACTTTTTTATATTATTTTTTCTGTTGAATTATCCCAGCTTATTTTGATAGTGTAATATGACCTCGTTTCCACACCACTCATGAGGTTGAGCTCTCGAAGTGTTTTTTTTGTAAGCCTTACCCAGCAAGCACAAAAACATCGTAGACATGTTAAAAGTTTTGAAGATAATTGCAATATGATCAAATATTTTCTTATATATATATATATATATATATATATATTATATCAATTGTATCTTTAGAAAAATATTAATTTTTACAGTAATTCTTCAGTTTTATCACAAACCGAATTCTTCTATTTGAAGAGTCCAATATATTTCAGTTCGCATAAGTCTGTTGGAAAAAATGAAAAGTTGTATTTTATTTTCCAACTCCCCATAATCTGAAAACTAACAAAGTTCCTAATGGAAAAATGATAAAGAAAACAGGTGGTTTTTTCAAGAATCTTCAATGATACGGTTTGACCATGTCATTAAAGAATCGAAAACCCTGTCAAAAATTACACATACACATTGTACGCTTTTGAGACTATATTATGTTTCTGGACTATGCTAATACATTTAATTCATGTAAATATTTGCTTATTTACTTATTATTCAGTGACATAAAAATTGTCTATTATATAATTAGGAATGTTAACTACACTTCAAACAGTCATCACTCCCCACGTTTATCTCAGTTAAAAATTTAAGAAACCTCCCCCAACTCCGTCAACTCCAAAACAACGCACGAAGAGAAAGGTAGAATCTGAATTCAGAATGCACTGTGCCATACAGTTTAGTTTTGTTCTGCGAGGTTTGTCAGGGGTACCACATTGAATGGTCAAATGTAACATGGCGGGAATTTTGAAATAAAAGCATAAAATGAGTGGGTAGGTGATTTGGTCATTGGTTTTCATTATAATGAATAATATTGGTTTCATTTGCTCAGGAAAATATAAGAATGTTGTTTCTGTCCTGTGTAAAATAGGAGGAGTATTGGTATTAAAATGAAGGAATACAAAATGAAATAAACAGTTGGAAGTGAAGGATCGAAAAAATATCAATATCCATATTAAATTTTTAACTTTTTGTTTTGTGAAATGATCAATTCATTAAATAAAATTGTCGAGAACCCCCATGAAACTGGACAATAAATGTATATTCAATATCTGGGATGAACCTCTCAAGGCGAACTATGTTATGCCTAGAAAGAACATCCACTCGTTAACATTTTTTTGACTTCGCCAATGCCTCTCAATAGGCATACAAAGAAATGCCACAGAAGAATAAATTTAATACTTCCAACATCCTTCAAAGTCCCCTGTGGGAAGTGCATATTTCGTCTCAAAAAAACATCCTCATGCCATCATTTTCAAAACATCCCAAAACCTTCCAGTGATATTTGTGCGATTCCTTTCGCCGATAGGGTTTTCTTCATTTAAATAATTTTCAATAAGTGAATTTAAATGAATTTAAGCAGCCTTGTCCGTGACAGCTGGAGCAGCGCATTTAAATTTTTACACATTGGCATCGAGTCTCGCTACCCTTTTTGTAATTGGCGGTATTACAGCGTTACTTGATTGTCCAACCAATTCATTAAATGTAAGAAATCTGTGATAATTCAAGGAATTCTCCTTCTTCGGAGCTTTATATAATGCTATTGTAAAACGCTCTCCAGCAACTGCGATTTATTCCTTTGTTGGCCGTGGGTTGTTGAATCCTCCTCCGGATCTCTTCGGTTATTGAGCACCATTACAGTTTGTGCTTTGCTTTTGCCGAACAGAGCAGAAGAAGTGTCGCAACCGCTAAATGCATGTGCAAACAACGCAGTTTCTCTGCATCCGAGGACTGTAAATCGCGAGAACTGTCATTTCGTTGATATTTCCTTTGAGCATCTCTCAAAAGTCGAATGTCTTTATCTTCAGGAAAGGGCTATAATAAGCACGATGACAACTGGATCATGCTGATGACATTCCTCGATCGCAGATTGTACGATGATAGTTACGTTTTATACCTGGACTATGAAGATAAGAACCAGGAATAGCTGATTAAGAACTTTATTCGAGACTTATCTCTCAATTCGAATATTATCTTTCATAGTAGGTATGTATTAATATCGTATTTTATTTCGAGAATTTTCTTTTATATCTTATTTTTTCTCAAAGCTCATTGTTTCACAAGTTTATAAAAGCTCTGAGAACGTTTACAGACCAGTTCAGTTGTTACCAGCTATTCATTTGAATAAAAGCACATAGTATGGTTCGATTAATATTTATTTGTGTAAAAGTTTGGGTGAAATAGAGTACAAAACTGGCTCGAAACCACGCAGGGGATTCTACCAACCAACACTGCTAGAGGCTTAACGTAATTGGCGCAGTCGGTAGGATAGTTGCCGTACAAAAAGATGGAAAACGTAACTTGATGTATAGGAGAATCCGTTCTACGAGTTTTACTGTTACCATTTTTTACGTCAAATTATCAAATTAACCAATTCGAGGATATTCGGTGTGAAAAATAGCGTAGGAGTGATCTTTCATACTAGCCTGTACTTTGAACGTCAATAGCGAGAAAAGGAAGGAAAATTTACAAATTATCTGAAGAACTTTTTTGTGTCGAATTTAGTGAAGAATAGTTTTGTTTGTATTCTTTTTTTCGTATGAATTACGGATTTGAAGATAAATGGGAAAAGCCGAAATCAAGTCCTGTATGGGGGTGTTTTTCGCCTCAAAAGGATGTTTCCGCCCACTGGTAAGATGGGCACTCTCCGGATCCTCGCTTCTATTCCTATGAACTACTCCTGGATCGAATATAATTTGTATATGAATGTTTTCTTCTATTCACTATTTTATCGTCTAATTACCATGGATTAAGTGGTAGGTTTAGGCTGCTTCACTAGCAGTTGGCTTTATAGGCAGTCTAATGTGACCGAGAGTTTTGGAAACGGTATCAAATGAATACAACCAGTCAAATTATTCATAACACACCAAAAAAACAAGCCAAAAAAATTGGAAAAAACTAATTTCAAGATCAAGGACAGGTTTTTCAGGGAAATCAGTCAAAGCATCGGATGAAGTATCGATTATATGTTATGATCATTAAAGCACTGAATAGATCATCGATTGACTGATACAATCAAAACCATTCTTCAAGCTATAATATAAACTGGTTTGATCCAGGAACCTTTTACCCAAGGCGGCCGTGACGTCTGGCCTCTCTGGTGCATCCATTCATAATTCTAAATTCGTGGAGTCCATGTTTGAACATTCCCGATTTTTGCCTTAGTTGTCAGCAGTCCTGTTTCCACAGTCCACAGACATTGGTACATTTCGGACTCTGGAAATGAAAAATGCTCACCACTTTATGATAACGGAATCTTTCGGTGACGAAACGATTTTTTATTGTAGTTTGTAAGTTAGTTACAAATTCTATTTAGTGATAAACTCCACAGGATGCCGGAATTGGCCTAAAAAATTCATTATTTACAAGACTTCTGTTGAAAATTATATAGAGTTATGAACATACCACAACCTCCACCTACTTGAAATCGTATGGACTTTTTATCGATTGAAAAACGAACTGTTGAACCAAACGAGAATCACAACCAGATCATCAACCGAATATTTCGGATTCAAGTGCATGCTTGAGAGTTTCGAAAACCGTTTAAGGTACGAGAAAAGTTGAACTAATCATCCTAACTATGAGACACCGTTTGTGTCAAAAGTAAATGTTCTTTATAGATTTTATTCCCAAAAACATATTTTTTAGGCCCATATATTCATTAGATAACACCAATATTTTTAATTCAGCGTTCATTCATATATAAAGATATTATCGAAACATATCAAAAGTGAACAGTAACATTACATGAATTATTACCAAAATATATGAAAATGAGTTTATAAGTTTTACAACTAGATGGCGCAAACATCATATTTGTTCGCGACGCGGCAACTTTTTTGTGTTCAATCCATAGAAGAATAATGTCTAACCTCTCCTTCTAGGATTGTCACACATTCTCGTTATAGACTAGGATTACCGAATATCAAAGTATATCATACTTTTTTTGCAACTTGCGAAACACCTAATTGATTTTCACAAAGTTTGAATGTGGGACGTCCGTATATATGTTCTCTGTTCTCACTGGAGAAAAAAAACTTGTATTTTCCTGGATGGAAACTTTCTAATGGAATTTCAATATCATGTTGAAGATTCCATAGTTTATCATATAAAAATGTCAAACTCAGAGAGTCGTGACTATTTACTTTCCAGCTCTCCATTTGATTCTATTTTCATTCCTACGATACCTCAAATATATCCGTGGTAGTCTCTGCTCTGAAGATTAGTTACTAATCTCTTCATAAAATAAATGTACGTTCATTTCAATGAAAATGCTTAGAATGCTTATTGATTTCCGTCGAGACTATTTATTCTCGGCTAGTACCAGACGAATAATTGTTACGATGCGCTAAAAAAATCCAAGTGCGTCCTCTACGATAGTCCTTAAAAATATTTTCAATTTAAGATTCAATTCAACAAATAAATCTTTATTTAAATGGACCACTTCAAGATACGTCAAATAATATTCTAACAATGTGCAACTTTCAAATGATACCGGAAATCTACTTCGACATTTAAATCGAATAACTAAACTTTATAATTCATTTTTGCAGTGAGATAATATGGATCGTTGACAAAATGTCTTCAATTGACGTTTTTTTGGTGGTTCCCACAGAAAAATCGAGTATTATAATAGAATATTCAATATCTTGATTGTAGTTATAGAGCATCAATACTTTTTGACATCTCTATATGAAACTGTGTAATCTTCGACATGATATTGAAAGTTCAGGAAGTTCACAAGAAAATATTCAGAATTCTTTCTCTGCAGTGCAAATAGAAGATATATATGGACGTGCCACATTCAGAGTTTGTGAGAACCATTTAGGTATTTTGCAAGTTGCAAATTAATATCGGATACACTTGGATATTCGATAATGTGGGAAACACAAACTGTCACTATCACGTTCCTTGAAAGAGAAGTTATACATTATCCTTTATAATATGGATTGTACACAACAGAACAGAGTTGCCGAGTGGCGAAAAATAGGTAACACGATGTTCGCGCCATCTAGTAGTAAAACTCAAAAGCTCATTTTCTTATATGTATTGGTAACAAGTAATAAATATATTACTCTTCTCTGTTGTTATATATTGATGATATCTTAATATATAAATGAACGCTAAAATCAAAATATTCGTTCAGTTTCAAAAAATTTTGGTGTCAACTAATAAATATATGGGCCTAAAAACATCAGGTGCACATATTTTTGTGAGTAAAATATATATGAGAACAATTACTTATAATACAAGTGAAATCTCGCATAACTGTGAAATCTCGAAAATCACTCATTGGAAAACTGTTTTTCCAATAGGAAAATTTACACGATATTTTTCTGAATAATGTTTTTATTTTCGAATTGTTGTCATCCAATCTAATGCTAAAACAAGATAGTTAGCCTAATCATACAGAATTTAGTTATGTAATAATATACAGGGTGTTTCATGTGGAAATAAAAAGCTAGTAACACAAAAAAAAGTATGTCCAAAATTGAGGTTTATTTAGTATATAGAATATTTCAATTATTTAACTTCAAAACTGAAGGAGAAAAGGCAAACTGTTACATCCGGTATAAGGTATCATCACAATATTGCAGACAAACTTTTTTTTAATTAAATATAACTCACAGTCTATTGTTTTCCACATCACCAGAAGAAAAAATTACGTTAATGGAGTGGGAACTTAAATGTGTTGCTACTTGAACACTGGAAACGTTCAATAGTTGTTCTATGTTGGAAGAAATGATTTAATCGAAAAAGTTTGTGGCATATCAGACAAGAAAATTAAAAATAGAATTGAATTAAAAAATGTTGACCAACCAGGATTCGAACCTGGGACCTCTCGATTTCTTGTCGAACGTACTACCAACTGTGCTGTTGGTCCTTATTCGGAAACCGGCGATTCACATTTTGAATTCAGCTCTGTATAAGTATGCGAAGTTGATGAGGGTTAATGTGACTATGAAAACATTCACGCTGCACACCAACTGATTTATTTCAACTCCAATTTTATAGTTGCGTTTTATACCAGTCATCCGTATTTCTACTGTTTTTTTTTCGAAAAAATATTTCAGGATAGAAATATCTACAATACGGAAATCTGTGATAGCCAGCCATAATTTAATTAAAAATGAAATATATCTCATTCCTCAATAGGTGTCACATATCCATGAAAAAATTACTACTTTTCTGGCTGATGCCTCGACGGATATTTTTTTTATTACACTATTCAACAGATACAAGATCCAATTACAGAATAGGAATATACAGTATGAACTATTCAACATGATAGCTATATACATTGATATAAATCATTGGACAAAAACAGAAGTCCAGTTTTTTTATGGAGGCCACACTGCAACAAAAAATTTCAATGGTTTCATTCATCTTATCATATGTATTGCACATCTCTTAAACAGGTGCATTTAATTTAACATTGGTGTGACAAAGTGGAAGATAGAAAGTAATGTTTCTCCGAGATGTGGGTCTAGGAATATGACATGTGACCTATTTCGACGAGATTCAAGTGAATCGACTGAAAATCTAGAAATTAGTTGTTCATGTGGATAACCTACGTATGTAGTTGCCATCAAGTTTGAAACATAGATACTTCAAAAATTTACGTTGGATATTTTCTAAATTAGATATATATACCTGATAATATGGTGCCCAAAGAATTGATGCATACTCTGAATTTGATCTAACAAATGTAAAATATAATTGTAGAAGAGTTTTCTCATTCCTTCCAAAATCTTTTGACACTCTGATTATGAATCCTAATGATCTATAAGTTTTTTTGGTGACTAGCTCAATATGTTTTGCAAAAGAGAGTTTTTTGTCGAATGTTACTCCTAGATCTTTGAAAGTGTCGGGTCTTTTCAATACGACATCGGCGGTGAAAGACATAACCTGGTATTTAAAAACATTTAGGAATAAGCTATGCACCAGAGATTGAGGCGATCTAGATTATTTTGGAGAAGAGTACAGTCTTCTGTGGTGATAATTTCGTGGTATATCTTAAGATCATCGGCATACAGTGAGTGAGCGACGGAGAGAGCAGCCACAATGTCATTAATAAACATTATGAAAAATAATGGGCCGAGGTTAGACCCTTGGGGTACACCTGACGTGGGGAGGACTTCAATAGACTTTTGACCATGGAAACTGACATACTGCTTACGATTATGAAGGTAGGATTAAAATAAAGATGTGACATTCGACAGTTTGTGAAGAAGAATTCCATGATCAATGACATCCGATGGATAAACGTCCTACAAGATACTTTGCAAATGTCCATTGGATGTCATTCAACGTCCGTCGAAGCATTAGCCAGGGAAGTAGTTGTTTTTTATGAATATGCGACCAGCTGTCTTGAGGAATAAGACGTAGTCAGCTGTCTTGAGGCATAAGACAGTTTTCATTTTTAATGAAAAAATATGTATTTTCACACGAAATTGAGCCAAACAAAAGCAGAGTCAAATATATCATTGAGGTCATTTTGAACATTAATTTCCAAAATATATGGGTATGTTATGTTCAAGAATCGAGAACAATTCAACCATCTGTAACCGCAGATGGAAAAATGGCACCAAAGTAAAAGGGATCGATCGCAAATTTCAAAACTTCCCAACTTATATACAAGTTATACTTATATTCACTTCGGTATGACCTCATTTAGGGTGCAAGAAATATGTAACGGATCATTCCAAATTGTTTTAGAATTTTGTTTTCCCTGTAAAGGCGAATCTTTATCTTGTTAGCAGGGATGTTGTGAATGGCAACCAAAGTTCATTGAAGCTAAAAAAAATGTGTATTACCGACTCTACATGTGTAAAAATGGGTGAATTGTGGTTTAAATCCAAAGATCACTACAGGATGTTTCCGGAAATAATGAATTCCCCGAGATGGAATGTAGAAAACACCATTTAGAACAAAAAGTTATATACTTTTTTTCCCAAAGTTATACGTTTGTCCAAGAATTCAACTTCAAAATATATATCAGAAAGGTAAATGCTAAACGTGTCTTTTTTCTGTTTTCCAATTTACATTTTCTTACTTGTAACAAACTTTTCATTGAGGTATATGAATCGATACAGTTGTTTTCTTATAATTTTAATGAGTATTTAAGGTGATATTCTTTGAGAGAAAAACATCAAGAAGGTACATTTTTTAAAGATTGTTCTTGGAAGCTCAGATAATTACCCCAAAGTTGCTTTTTGTTCTGCTCTTTAACATTGCTCCATACACTAGGAGCAATCATTCTTCCAAATAACACGCTGCACAGAAGAAACCAATCCTTATAATAAAAAAATTGGCAATAAACCTAAAAAAACTCGATAGCAAGGGAGATAATCAAATCAGGCCCAATTTGTTCGGCAGTAGTGCCAGATTTAAGTTAATATTCTTCAAAATTGAAGTTGTTTGTTAGATATATCTTTTAAAGATATATTAAGATATTTTTTTGCCTAGGGCCACCCTTGCGGAAAATAAAATGCACGATCTTGGGTCTTGGAAAATTTTTCCTTGAGTAATTTTCAACTCAACCATTAAAACCTAGATACTTTGGAATCTTTGCAATTTTTTCCATTTCCAATTTATGTATGCTATCTAATGTTGAGATTGAAATATATTTTCTAGATTCCCATGCATACACTTGGATTATTTCGTGGAAGATTCAACTCGATTGGGGTTTATTGATAACTCAGCCAAGCCTATTTGAAATTATGTTGATGCCATAAATTCCTCTGTGTACAACATAATATCAAATTTCGCACAAATCTGAATATATACGAATTGTTGCAGAACTTGTTCTAATCTGAGAATGTACTCTCATTGTCAATGGTGAGTTGTAATAGAAAAAAATAAATGAATCTCATTTTATAAATTTGGTTTTTCATTTTATGATTTCGGTTTTCCTCAATATAGTATAATCCACCCCAATCATTTCATTTTGCAATATACAGTGTGAACCATTTAAAATGGAACAACCCCTGTAGGATACGCATTTTTCAATCAATCTAAAAAAACTGTATTTTGACACAAATTTTCATAACTTTAGTTTCATTTCCAAGGCACTCTATGGTGTTTTTTGTTTGTCAAAAACGGCAAAAGTTTATTAGGCAATTTTTGTTTTTCAAATTTGACTACACCACTGGATTTGTAGTCGCTATAAATAAAAACCATCAAAATTTCATATAAAAATATTGGTTAACAACGAAGTTACAACAACTTTAATTTTGGAAACAAAGTATCTGATTATAATTTGTATTTAGATTATAGACATA
Source organism: Gonioctena quinquepunctata (assembly GCA_018342105.1). NCBI lineage: Eukaryota > Metazoa > Arthropoda > Insecta > Coleoptera > Chrysomelidae > Gonioctena > Gonioctena quinquepunctata. Next base: position 453,870 of record JAFIRS010000128.1, read on the forward strand.
TTAAAAATCTAGCAACACTGCCGATACAAAGTAGATCACCAGTAACTTTTACAGTGAAAATCCGAAGTCAATAGCTCATTCCGTTCTACAGTTATAACTCCTGAAAGTATGGTAATGTGAGCGATTTGAGGTTGAAGCGATTTTGTAATAAAAATCTTACTACGCCACTGGATTTGTGCCGAAATTACACCTCAACAAATAAGAAATAGTGTAAAAAATATTCGGAAGAGATACGATAAATGTGTTGAACTAAATGGAGGTTTGGTAGAAGCCACAAAAATTCAAATATTTAATTTTACAGTAATGTTTATTTTAGTTTTAGTTTTTGCTTAGTGACGTTTTATTGTTGAATAAATACTTCAAAACTTGTTTCTGTTCATTTCGTTTTTATCGGCTATGGAAGAATGTACTACTGTATAATTTGAAAATGAATTTCAAATTTTCTGTTCTTTTCGAATACACTTATAACCTATATGATTTTAAGGGAATATAATTTACAAATCCAGTGGCCTAGTCAGATTTGTATTACAAAATCGCTTCCACCACAAATCGCTCACATTACCATTCTTATAACTGTAGAACGGAATGAGCTATTGACTTCGGATTTCCACTGGTGTTCTACTTTGTATCGACGGTGTTGCCAGATTTTAAATATGTCTATAATCTAAATAAAAATTATAATCAAATACTTTGTTTCCAAAATTGAAGTTACTGTAACTTCGTTGTTAACCAATATTTTTTTATGAAATTTTGATGGTTTTTATTTATAAGCCAGTGGTGTAGTCAAACTTGAAAAAAAAATTGCCAAATAAACTTCTGCCGTTTTTGACAAAGAAAAAAAACCATAGTGTGCCTTGGAAATAAAACTGAAGTTATGAAAATTTGTGTCAAGATACAGTTTTTCTGAGATTGATTGAAAAATGCGTATTCTACAGGGGTAGTTCCATTCTAAATGGGTCACACTGTATCTACAGGATACAATTTCAAACGGATTATTTAATATCCATAATGCACGATATTATAGACATAAAAGATGACTAGATAGATAGATAGACACGCATTTACTTCCAAGAAACATATGCAATACAAACCAATATATGGTAAAACAATTTAGTAAATTTGTTAGGTTAGGTAAAGCCTCAAAGGCGCAAGAAAACGTATCAGAATGAATTTTCTCAAAGCATATTACTGAAAAATCTAACAAAAATATCAATTTAATCAAATAATAATCGCTATGCCATGAAAACTATTATATTTATTAGAGTTATGAGTTCTGCATGTTGAATATATTCATTATTTAATTGTACATCGAAACCATTCACTTTGTGGTGTGGTTGAAATAAGGCAATTTGCTGAATATCAGTCTGAAATGTTTTTCTAAGCTTCGCATTTTAATGAGTTCAAATTGTCACTTTCACAAATTATACTTTATCGTCTGCCAACATTGTGAAAAATGTTCGTCTGGTGAATATGAAAATTGAAAGGATGAATTACTTCAAGGAAGGATATGAAAAATTGTATCCGATATCTCCCCAAAAAACATTCAGACGATATTAAGAATAATTGACATATAGTTTACCCCATCGGTTCTGTTTTCCCTTATCTCTTCACACTGTTCAATGAATTGTAATCAATAATTAACTTACTTTCAACAATTATCATTCATAAGTTCAATAGTCAATGTTGAAATGTCTTTTAGATTATAAATAACCTCAAAATACATGAGTTCACTTCTAAAATCATGAGACTACTCCGCGTGTATTCAGCAGAAAGAGAGGAGAAATGGTGAAACATCTGGAGTTTGACCTACGATCAGGTATAATCTACTTGCACTTCAAAAAGTTGGTTTCTACTGAAAATGTTTGTATATCCTCATGAAATATCGATTTTCCAGTTGAAAATACATACAGGGTGTGATGCCTATATGTTTTTATATTATATTTTTGCGTCTAAATGATTAAATAATTAACATTTATCAACTTTCTTATTTGTTAATTCAGTAAGTTTTACTTGATATTCCATTGAAAAAATTATAATATAAATACTTCACCTAAAATGTTTCTGATTTTGAATAAATGAATATAACAAAAAAAAAATTAATAATCAAAATCGAAGGTGTTTTAGTGGATCTAGAAGTAAAAAGTAGAATCATTAAAAACCGGCCTCAATAGTCTCAACCCAACGCCTACATGTCCGTGACACAGTCTTTCAAAATCTGAATCTATAAATTTAGCCTAATTTTGGAGTTGGATGACCCAAAACTACGCCACGAATAAAATGTGTAATATGCCGTTTTGAGGATGCAAATAAATGGAAATAAAAAAGGTTTGGCTGTGTATGTCACTAGAGTCAATAAGTAAGTTCAGTTTTTTATAAAAAACATGAAATGGGTTGTTACCTTGTAAAAGGTTTGTACACAGTATAGTTCTCAAGTTCATCATAGTGATTATTATTGAGTTTACAACTACGAGGCATTGTCGTTCACACCGCCATATTGGAAAAATGGAGAACAAAATCACTTTTTCTCAAAAATATTGTTATTGGTGAGAGTTGGATGGCTGATATAAATTAAACGACTCATCTCATAATATGTAATTTATGTAAAATGGTGATCAAAATCAGGCGTATCCAATCCAAGCGGATATAAGGATTTTCGAGATTTCATTCATAATATGCTTGAGAATAAAATATTGAACACAGGAACATGGTCAGTTTGAAATTACTGTTTATAATCATTTATGATAATGAATCTGTTTCACAAAAAAAATAATTCGAATGACTTTTGCAAGTGATTCCATTGAGAATATTTAGTGAAATGGTTCAACAGCTTCAATCCTCCATACAAATCATTAAAAAAATGTTCCGTATGATATTCAGTAGCGAAAGGCTTGTGGATCATCGATACAATGAAAAATTGTAGTTGCACCTGAAAAAATTTCTGTACCTGTTTTTACTGCAAGCATGAAAAAAATTAATGAACTATTTTGATTTCGAAAAACGGTTGTTCTGTGATAATCAAAAAAAAGCAGGAAATTCCCTTTGAAATAATTGGTTATCATCTCGATTGATCTGCAAAAATAATTGTGTAGCTTAGATTCTTGCTGTACGTATATACGTTCCATTTTCGTTTTAGATGTTTACTGGATTTTTGACGAAAAATTCAGCTGATACTCGACTAGAGCTGTCATTGTTCAGTACTACAGTATCCTCCCGAATCACTTATGAAGATATGTGTGAAACGTGTCAGTATATTTGAGAACATTGGATGACAATTTCTACACGATCTATATTTTCGATATTTTCTGGATTATATTTTTCATGCCATTCACAAACCTAATGAAAAATACTGTTGATAATTCAAAAACCACATTGCAAGTTATATTGGTAAGTATACAAGGGTGGTCTGAAAAGTCCGTGCAAAACTATTTAATTTTTTCAAAATAGTCGCATCTCAGGTTCATATAATCTATATAGGATTGGTCCAACTTTGAACAGTAGGCATTCGTTTCGCTTATCACATCCTTGATCAATAAACATCTTTCTGCCAGACATATTTCCGTGGGAGCCAAATTTGGAGAATGGGAGATGACGATCGAGTTGAAAAAACTCAAAAACATTCTCGCTGATTTTGATAAAACTTGGCATGCTCATTTGCGGTAATAAGGGGATACTTTAAATATAATTAGAATAAAATTATTGATTGCAGTGGCGTCCCAGAAGGTAATCTAATTGATATTAGGACAAATCATTGTACGTCACTGTTTTTTTGTAACTTCAATTTTTTTAGTAAGTACCTCACTTCGTTTTTGAGAAAATATTTAAAAACTGTTTCTTTGCAAGAACATAAAAGAATGTCCTATTGGTATTGGGGCAAATTCATTAATTTTATTAGAAAACGGGTAATTCTAAAATATATATAATATATACAGGGTATTAATTAAGTACGTTGACAAACTTCGGGAGGTGATTCTTTGGAAGATTTCAGGACGAAAAGTTCATATAAACATATGTCCCAAACGGCTTGGTTTTCGAGGTACAGGGTAATCAAAATAAATTTTTTTCAAGATTTTTTGGAGATTTCTTTGACATTTTCGACAATAATCAATTCAAATTAGGCAAGTACAATCCACTCAACAGTGCGCACGATACACAATAATTCACAGGGTCCTCCTTTTTTCAGAGTCAATCCTTGTTCAACCCTTCAGATTTTTTTTTTCCGCCGCCTCTGACAGATTATGGGAAGGGAATATTGAATGTTGTTTCATTAAACATATTTTTGTTTTTTTGAAGTTTTTCATTTACTTGTACGGTTTAGAAGCTATAATGAAAAAATGAATGCAAACATTTTCCAGTATCGCAAAACATAATGGAATTTGTCTGCTCGTGTAGAGAAAATGTAATGTTATGGAGCACCCCTACATTTTTCATCAGAACTGAGGGTGAATATATATTGCACAAAGTTGATTATTATGGCAAAAGAATTTCGGACATTTTTATTTGTGATTAACTTTATTATCAAAATAGTAGAGCAGAATAATATAAATTTCCTAGGATTAAAGAGAAGTTTAGAAAATGGCCATTAATGAAATCGATAAGTCAGAGCAACTGCTGGAAATGACGACCGCCGACTTCAATGCATGCGTTTATGCGCCTTACTATAATTGTGCATGACTCCTGTATGCGATTACTCAGGACTTCTTCACTTTTGAACTGGAGTTCGGTACACTAATGATTTGAGGTGCCCCCAAAGAAAAAAATCAAGTGGATTCATATCGGGTGACCTTGGTGGCCAAGATTGTGGCCCACCACGCCCTATCCAGCGATCGGAATAATTTTCTTCTAAATATTGGCGTGCAACTAATCTGAAGTGTACTGGAGCACCATCATGCATAAACAAAATTCGAATTATTTTCCTCAGAACGACCTTTTCTAGGAGTCCAGGTAAGATAAATGAATATTCCTTTCTCATAATCTGTCAGTGGCGGCGGAAAAAAAATCTAAATGGTTGAACAAGGCTTGACTCTGAAAAAAAGGAGGACCCTGTGAATTTTTTTGTATCGGGCTCACTGTTGGATGGATTGTACTTGCCTAATTTGAACTGATTATTGTCGAAAAGTCGAAGTAATCTCCAAAAACTTTTGAAAAAAATGTTTTTTGATCACCCTGTACCTCGAAAGCCAAGCCGTTTGAGACATATGTTTATATGAAGTTTTCGTCCTGGAATCTCCCAAAAAATGACCTTTCGAAGTTTGTCAACGTACTTAATTAACACCCTGTATATATATTTTAAAATATTATCTACGTTTTCACTCAAGACTCACAGTTTAGCAATCTCACGATACTTCATTCTTCTAGTTATGTCTACAGGGCGTCTAGAACATTATACGTCACTTGTGCTCTAATGACAACGCCGAAAATTTTCAAACCGCCTATCTATGAACTGTCAGATCCAAAATGCACAATCACCATACATTTATCAAGCTTTTCTTCAATCTCCTGAGGTGTCTTGCATGTCATAAAGTAATGTTTGAATATCACATAAAAAAGTGTGGGTTCTTTTCCAAGAGATGCTAATAACCTAACAAAAACCCCATACGGACTAGTAGTGCCATCTCTCTGTCTTTGTACGGACTTTTCAACATCCCGGTAGGTCAATGAGTGGGTATCTAATCGAAAATCTCAAATACAAAAACATTATTGAAGCGACATATTCCTCCTTTCTCTTTAATTGTTGCACAAGAAAATAAAAATATGTGAAAAATAATTATCCCATGAAAAATTAAGAATCGCAGATGTTATACACTATGTATTTTTTTGTTGGCCACTATCGGGATCTGGAGACTATGCCTTTTTCGTGCCTATTTGTCTGCCTGAAATTTGAAACAAATACGCATGCGCGCTATTTTGTTGACTGTTTCAGGCATGAAAATAAATAGGAATGGTTCTGTTTTCCCACTGAAGGGCGTTTGTTAACTGTGTTTGTGGACGTTTGTGGTTCGCCAACACAGTAATTATGTGTTGGAAATGCCATAACCAACAAACAAATGAAATAAATCACATACTTTCCGTTTGTTTAGTATGCAGGGCTGGCTCATCCATATAAGCGAACTAGGCAGCCGCCTAGGTTGGCAAAATATTGGGGCGTTGATGCGTCATTTTTGGATAATTTTTCGCGTAATTAAACACTATTAAAGTGACAACTCAGCCGCGTTGATATATTGTATTTTATGGTTTTGCATTGAAAACACTATTTTATTGTATTTTTTATTGAAACAGCGGTAAATATAAAGTTACTCTACACATGCACTCTGAATATAGGGAAAAAACTTTTCTTGCGAAAAATGCGGCGGTCTCATACCGTTCCCGAGTTACAGAACTTTTAAAAAAAATTTAACCTCATTTTCAAGCATTAACAATACACCCCAAATCACTTATTTTCGGCACAACTTCGAACAAAATATCGTCGTATTTATCGAAAAAATCCTCCTTCCTACACAGTTAAATTTCACACTTTGACAGATGAAATTTAGTAACTTTGCCTTATTTTTCATGTTGGTAATAAATGAATCACCGCTAACTTTTCGAATTCAAATGTGAGCAATAGTTTCCCCTTCATTTATGTGTGCAATTGCTGTGGGCGGTGATTCATTCATTACCAACATGGAAAATAAGGCAAAGTTTCTAAATTTCATCTGTCAATGTGTGAAATTTGTTCATTTGGAACTGTGTAAGGAGGATTTTTTTCAATAAAAACAACGATATTTTTTGCAAAGTTTTGCTGAAAATGAGTGATTTAGGGCGTATTGTTAATGCTGGTGAAAAGAAGGAGGCATTTTGAGTGATTTTTGTGCGAGAAAACAGTGCTTAAAAATGAGTTTAAAAAAAATTAAAAGACCGCCGCATGTTTTTTCCGGATTCGTGTTCAGGAGGCAAAAACACGTAAGAAAAGTTATTTCCCTATATTCAGAGTACATGTGTAGAGTAACTTTATATTTATCGAAACAGCAATAAAAAGAGTCTTCAATTTGAAAAACCTAATTGGCTTTTTGACTAATTATAAATACTATGACGAGAGATTTGAACCTACTTCCTATGTCATGTTCAGCTTAAACAAACGAAACAGCGGGAATCAAGGTGAGAAAATAATCATGAGGGTCCTAAGGGGGCGCCAAAATATTTCTCGCCTAGGGTGTCAAATACCTAGTCCCGGTCCTGAGTATGGCAGAAAATGAGAAAAAGCCAGTAAAGTTGGATTTAACGATAATTAGGACCAGGGAGTAAAACTAATTTTTTATCGCAGTAAAGTTGGATTTAACGGTAATTAGGACCAGGGAGTAAAACTATTTTTTTATCGCTGACGTTTCGGAATTAATTCATTCTTTTTTCAAAGGTGAAATGACAATATTCACATTCAGATTGAAACAAAGAACATATCTATGACTCACCTTTAAAACTAAGTTTTTCCTGCTCATGGAATCAACTAAAAAACTGTTAAGTAGTCGATACAAACTCAAGTCGATAAAATCACATTGGCACAAATTACAAATTAAAAACTTTAAAATTGTTTATAAACAAATATAGACATGTTAAAATGAAACAACACACAACCTTGTATGGTCAATATTCAACTGATCATCCTACCTGAAATATTCCAGCGCTACATAAATAAAGAAACGAAACAAAACAAATATTTTGGGTATCATTATTTAGAAATCTGTTTTTCTTTTGAACCTTTCTAGAATATCGGTGTATATTTTTGTCAGGTTTTGTGTATCACTTTTTTGGTTTACGCAATTATCATGGAGATTGATTTGAATCATTACTCCCAACAATAAGTCATCTCTTTTTCCAAAATGTTTACTGAATCGAAATCAAAATTGCACGACGACTCAAAATGATGTGCAGCAAGTGCTGTTTTTTTTTCTATTCTTTTCATAGCAGTCATATTTGTGTTGATATATTCTGGTTTTTAGGTATTGTTTATTAGTTTGCCCTATATAACATTTCCCACATTCACAGGGAATACTATACAGTGTGTCCCAGCTAAAACTTGTCACCCCCCAAATCTCCGAACTCGTGGAAAAAATTGAAAATCGCTCAGACCCGTCGATTTTTATTTCAAGGGGGAACACTTTCACCAAATACATCATCATTGTGTTGTCAACCCCCTCAGCCCCAACACCCCCTACTTCAGAATTTTCAATGGGACTACTATACTTGTGATACATCATTTTGAAGGGAATTCAATCCCAAATACATCGGTGTACTGAAATTGAGGATCGATAAAGTGTTGTTGAAGTTTTAATGAAAACTAAGTTTTATCAAGATATTTTTATTTTTCATCACCTAAAATGTTATCATCGTAAGAAAGATTCAAAATGTGAATCATTCAGTTCCATACAGAAGTATAAGCGATTTTCGAAATGTCTTCGCACATTGCTCAACATTTCTGGAGTCACTGCTCGACACTCCACAACAATTCTCCTGCGTAGATCATCAAGAGAAGTTGGCTGTGTAATATAAACTTTGGATTTCAAATGACCCCATAAAAAGAAGTCTAATGGTGATAAATCAGGAGATCTAGCCGGCCATTCTATTGGTCCCCGCCTTCCAATCCATCTCCCTGTGAAATTGTTATCTAAAAATTGACGTACAGGTGCAACAAAATGTGGAGGAGCTCCATCTTGTTGAAAGGTGAGCTGACCTTCAAGTAGCCTATCATCGTCTTCAAGTAACTGAGTGATTCTGGGGTTCACAGTTGTATCAAGAAGTTCAAGATACGTTTGTTCGTTGAGGTTACCATCAATAAAATATGGACCTACAATATGGTCTCCCAGAATACCAGCACAAACATTCAATTCCTGGGGAGTTTGTGAATGAGTTTCCCTGTACCAATGGGGATTTACGTCACTCCAGTATCTGCAGTTGTGCCTGTTCACATGTCCATTTGAATAAAAAGAAGATTTGTCAGAAAAGCACACATTCTAGAGGTAATTATTATCACCAATCAATAATTGACTCATGATTTCACAAAACTCTGTACGTCTGTCAGGATCATCTTCATTTAATTCTTATACATTCTGCATTTTATAAGGATGGAATTTTGCTTCTTTCAGAATTCGATGTACGCTGCTTTTCGAAACTCCAGAAATAGTCTCAAGTTGTCTTAAAGATTTAATGTTGTCCATCACTGCATGTCCTACAACTGCAACAGCGACCCCTTCATTTCTCATAGGCTTCTCTCGTTCATGTTTTTTATTCAGCACTGATCCCGACTCCATGAACTTATTCGTCAATTGAAGCACGTACTGATATGATGTGGTTTTTTCTGGATGAATTTCATTGAAAATTCGAGCCGTAGCTCTAGCACATCGTCCATTTTCAAAATACGCAGCTACAATGGATATTCTCTCTTGTATAGTATAAACCATTTTCGAAAGTTTTCAAATTGTTGAATGAAGTGACTCGAATACATCAATATACCAAGGCGTAAACAAAGATATGCGTATACAAAAACACATGGCGACAATTTTTTTTTCATAAAAACGTCTGTCTCACCTTCTAAACTATTATTTCTGACAGCATATTATTTTTCAATACAATACAGTGGCGTACCCACAGTGAACCTTTTTTACGATGATAACATTTTATGTGATGAAAAATAAAAATATCTTGATAAAACTTAGCTTTCATTAAAACTTCAACAACACTTGATCGATCCTCAATTTCAGTACACCGATGTATTTGGGATTGAATTCCCTTCAAAATGATGTATCACAAGTATAGTAGTCCCATTGAAAATTCGGAAGTAGGGGGTGCTGGGGCTGAGGGGGTTGACAACACAATGATGATGTATTTGGTGAAAGTTTTTTTTTTTTTTTTATATGTTCTGGTTCCCACGAAAAGGGATATCCTGTAATGTTCAGAGAACATCGTGGGAACCAAGGGAAAGAAGGTAGGAGTTGGAAAGGTTTCCTTTTCTAGTTCGGATCCATGAGTTCCAAAGCCTCGCAGTTCGTTGGAAGAATGAGTCTTTGGAAAGTGATGTTCTGCAGGTCTCCAAAGTGACCACGAAGGGGTGTGAAGACTGAACTTGACGGGTTAATCTCGAAGAGACTGCCAAAGGAGGAACGATTGTTGATATTTCAGAAGAGCATCGCCCATGAAAATATCTATAAAATAGAGACAAATCGCCAACTTTTCTACGGTGTTCCAGACAAGTGAGCGAGTTTGTAAGCGAGGCATCACCGACGAGACGAATTGCCCTTTTTTGGACAGAATCCAATAGCTTCAGGATATGTTTAGGTGCCGCACTCTTGGCACGAAACAAAAAACCAAGTTTTTGGGATGCACTTTTGGCAATGGACCTCACGTGATTTTCCCAGGAAAGGTTATTGCTGATAGTAATACCAAGCATCGATATGGATGACTTCAGTGGTATGGTTACTCCTGACAAAGTTATGTTAGGCACAGTGTTCCCCCTTGAAATAAAAATCGACGGGTCTGAGTGATTTTCAATTTTTTTCACGAGTTCGGAGATTAGGGGGGTGACAAGTTTTAGCTGGGACACACGGTATATAACACATTAATCTGATTTAGCTGGTATCTCATCTTTTAACTGCATGAATAATTTTCCTGTAGTTTTCAAATTGTAAAAAGCAAACTTGTGAGAATCAGTTGATAAACATTTTTTTATTTTATATGAGAGTCCATCTAGATATGGAAACTTAAAATAGTAACACATTTCTTTCGGAAATATATCCTGCCTATCTGTTCTTTGACGTTTATTAATTATACTATTAATTAATTTCCTGGGGTAGTTGTTGTTTTTCAACAAGTTCTTCGCCTTAACTAGATTTTCCGAGTGGAAACAATGAGCAATGTATCCATGAGCAGGAAAAACTTATATATATAAATATATATTTGTTTCAATCTATATGTGAATATTGTCATTTCAGCTTTTAAAAAGGAATAAATTAACTCCGAAACGTCAGCGTTAAAAAATTAGTTTTACTCCCTGGTTCTAATTCCCGTTAAATCCAACTTTATTCAATTCTTGGGACGATGAATCATTCATAAAAATAAACAGTACTAGGTAAGGAAAAAGTTGAAACAAATAATCTAGGTATACTAAATTACTTAGTCACTAAATGGCATTTTTTCTTGGGTTTGCAGCTCTGAAATTACTGCCTGAAACAATAATCAAAAAAGGCATGTGTAATAGTGCCAATCATTTAAGGAAATTCAGCCAACAAATAGCCATGAAAATAGGCTCAAAAATAGGCACGAAAAAAAAGGAAAGTGTAATACGGATTTCATAAATTATGTATCTAAATGTTTAAAAAAAACAATACAATTCTGTTTTTTGCTTTAGGACCAATCTTTCTTCATGCAAAAGAGAAGAACATCTGGGGGTGTCATCTGTAGTATCTATAGTTACATACACTCATGTTCGTACTGCATTGATAAGCCGTTTCGTATTTAACAAACTTTTGTTTTAATGAATCCTAGAGATCTCAATAGCGGCTTACGTGAAAAATAGAGCTTGTTCATAGTATGAAACAGTTCCATTCTCCTGTATAAATAAGGGAAAAAATCTTACCACATTCATTCTGAGAATATCTTTTCTGAAATAAAAATGGAACAAACCTGTTAAACTTGTCTCATTCACGATGACTGTAGAGTATTTTTCACGATAAATGGTTCTGACTTAATGACTTCAGTAAAACTACCTTGCCGATCCCATTGTGTATGCCAAATTCGGCAATAAATACCCTCGATTAGCCAATATTAGTTGAGTGGGATCGATCAAGTAATTTTACTGCAGTCATTAAGTCGGGACCATTTATCGTGATAGTATACAAATAGGCTGCTCATGACTGCTCTTAATAAAATATGGGATATATAAAGTCTACCCAGCAAAAATATTTCGAAATTCCAAATAACTACATAGTTTCGCAGAAGCATATATATTCATCAATACACTTTGGCGAGGGTACTGTATTACCAAGAACAGGTATAATGGATATATGGAACTCGAAACTGCAACAGGACGTCGTTGTATTGCATCAATTTTAGCATGAAATCAATCAACACGACAAACAGAATCCTCAAAATTTGCTCATTTGTTGTTTAATTTTCGACCTTATACTCTTGCTAGTGTAAATAATGCATTTTCATTTATTTTCATTTATGGGAACGATTTAGATGACTTTCTTTCACCGCAAGAGCTACAACATTTCAGGGTTATGTAAAGGAGAGTATGCAAATTCGTTCACTTGCAATGTTTCATAAGATGGTGTAAATATAGTGTTATAAGATATACACTGCCTAATAAAGAATTATTACATACTGTTTTTTATTAATTGATTTTTCAGTTGCAGCTCAACTACCATCACAAATTTTGAAATTCCATCTTCTTGGATACCCCTTTTGTAAGACTATTAGGTCTGGCAATGTACTAGGTATTGAAATGATAATACAGTTGATATTGTCACAAGTTAGAAAAAAGAATCATTTTTATTTTTCAAAATTATCAAAATAGGTTATTTCCAGTTCATTATTCGAAATTGATAAATCAGATCAGTTCTCCAAAACATCAAATCGAAACATTCAACAATGCCGACAATGCACAAACATTTGTGTCACATTTTAAGCGACCTAGAAATCGTAAATGGAATATAACAAAGCATAATTGCTAACCTTGATCCAGTTGATGGATAAAAAACAATTAGGTTTCGAGGTAAACAAAGATCAGGAGTGGTTGTCAGGTCTTGGTGTGTGACCAAGAATTGGAGGTTAGAGTCTCACTTCACTAGCAGTAAGTAGGACGAATTTTCCACTTTTCCACTTCAAACTAACCACAGAACATTCTTGGATTCGTGTGAGTGCAAGAAATAACAGGTATTTATCTTCATAAACTCAATCAAGTGGGAATATTCATCAAACTGTCACATTCTCGGTTTGATCTTCTGTTTATCAAAAAGACTAAGAATAACCTATAATTATTTATTTTGGAATATTTCTGTTATTGCGCATGAGCAAGCAAATTTAAAGTTTTCAATTTTGAAAAGTATCATTAGAATAAGATAGATATCGCAGGCATAGGTTGTTTCAAGTAATATTTCAACTGTCTTACTATTTTTGGATTCATCATTTATTATTTGATCATTTTACAATCAATCTTTCTAACATAAACAGTATATTGACCAGAAGAAACTAGATGGCGCAGCTGCAAGCCTCCTGAGACTTAGAGAATCATCTCTACATAGGCGTACCGACTGAGCTGGAAAAAGGTAAAAAAAAAAGAGAGAGGTGAAGTCTAACAAGCATCATAGCCGGGTAACAAGCATCATAGCCGTAGTTTTATTTTGTTATGATTTTATAAATAAATTTAAAAAAATAAAAATTTATATATATATATATATATACATATATATATATATATATATTTATATAGGAATATATATATATATATATATATATATATATATAGAGTGATAATTCTAAATGTCTGTGAATATATAGAAAATAGTAGGAATTCGTGGCATTGCAGACAAATTTTTAAATTCCAGAAAAAAACATCTTCGAGCAGGATTCGAACCCATGACCTTAAGATTACTAGTCTCATGTTCTACCAACTGAGCAATCGAAGACACTGGATTCAACATCTGCATTTCGCGATACCGTTTTTCCCAGATTTTTTCATTAAATTACTACTATTTTATATATATATATATATATATATATATATATATTTTTTCTTCAATCCTTTTGTATTAATTTTGGGGAGTTTATTTGGTTTTTCGATTCGTGTAGTAATAAAAGTCTATTTGATAATAAAATACGTTTCGTCCCCGGCCGGGGAATTTTCAATTCTATATTTTGTTACTCATCTTGACTGACATTTTGTAGGGAATTTATTTCTGGAAAGAATGTATGATGTTATTTTGTGAATGAATAACTCAACAGGTGACATACCTTGGCAGAAATGTTTCATGTAGAAAACAGTTTTAGCTAGAGAAAAATACGAATATATATATATATATATATATATATATATATATACACCATGCTTCTTTTATTATTTTGGAAACGAATGTATTGCTTTCATCTGGTTGTGAATGGAATGTTTTGGTGCGGGTGGATGTGACCCGCACCAGAACATTCCATTCACAACCAGATGAAAGCAATACACTCGTTTCCAAATAATATTTATTCAACATCGGCCATTTCTGCGACCAGGGCTAAATACCGGCGCCAGTGAGAACACTCCCCCCAACCGGAAATTTTGACGAATTCTCTGTTGTTTCAGAGGTAGGGTTCTTTAACGAGCTCAACATCTGTAAACTCGGGACCGCCATCTTACCGTCCCCTCCGAAGGACGGCATATCTATCGCGTCTTATCTCGTGATCATTGTTAAGACGCCTGCAGCTGCGAATATGCTACCACGCTACAGTTGTTAGGGCATTTAACGCGCACCTTCCTTGTCAGGTGGTCACCCATTCAAGTACTAAACGCGCCCGACGTTGCTTGGCTCAGATATCGATAAGACTCTCGTTAATACTGTTTGTATTTTTTTTAAGTGAATCATTTCGAGAAAATTTCTAACTTTTGGATTTTTTTTCGTAGTTTTTGGCGGACGTGTTTTGTGATTATGGTCCGATTCGATTCAAAATTGGTATGTGGGGGTTTTCGTGGTCTGAAATTAGGAATTTTTCGTCAAAATTCATAAATTCAAGATGGCGGCTTCAAGATGGACGACAGACTTTGTGATTATGGTCCAATTCGATTCAAAACTGGTATGCGGGGGTTTTTGGGGTCGGAGATTGTGAATTTTTTGTCAAAATTTATAAATTCGAGATGGCGGCCCCAAGATGAAGGACGAGTTTTCTGATTATGGTCATATTGTAATATTAGAAAATATTTGTCTGGCAAGCTTTCCTAAATTATCCAATTCAAAAGTTACATTATGAGTCCCCACCCAATTTTTCATCAAAGTCCAAATTTTCTCTATCGGATTCAGTTCTGGGTGATAGGGTGGTAATCTCAATACTTAATGGCCGTGTTATGACATTTTTTCATCTAATATATATTTCTTAAAACAAGGTATGTGCTTTTTGTAATTTCGTACAATTGTGCTTTTTTCAAAGTAACCTGATGCTCTATATTTTTATCATCCAGCAAGTCTAGCATATCGTCCTTCCTTGAAGAGTATTTCGGACATTTTTCTAGCAAGGTATTCCAGCACACTGTTCGCGGGAATATTTGGAATTAGTTGTATTTCTACCCACTTCATACAATTTTCGTTGTTCATGTCATCGTGATAGTCTCCAATTTTTTCCCCATATTTGAAAATCAAAAGGCCATCCTTTACAAACCCCATTTCTCCTCCTGCATGAACTATTATTAATCGTTTTCCTTTACTATAAGGTTTTTTTTAATTTAAATTAGGATTTTTTTTATCAACCCACGTCTTATAATGTGTATGAGAACTGTGCAAATACGTCTCATCAGTGGAAATAATGTTTTTCCTTGTTCACGATACATTTTCAATTTTCTTAAAAATTCCACCCTTAGTAATCTAACTTCATGACTTTCCATTATTATTGTTCGATTATCAGACGTTTTTTCCCAATCAAAACCTCACCCTTTGATTATGTTGTGCAATGTTGAACGACAGCCTTCAAACCCTACCCGAGCATTTCAGATTTTTTGAAGAATAGACTTTAAAGTAGGGCGTTGTTTTTCAATCAAACAAAAATCATTAATAATCGTTCTTATTGTTCCACCCTGCCCTTTGTAATATTACTTTTCGACTTTATTCTTCCTACTCTTTTTTGCGGAGACGCTGAATTCACAGCTGATTGTTTCGTTTTAATTTTTTTAAAACAATATTCTGTTATATCCATTTCTGCCTTGGCACGTTCTTTGTAATGTTGTAAAGGTATTTGTATCCCATTTTTGGCCTCATTTTTCATGAATTTGACATTTGCCATAATTTCTTTTTCCGCTACTGAATAGTTCTTACCACTGGGCATTTTGGCGAGGTAACAAGTAAACTATTGCAAAGTTGAATAAATAACTGCACTACCTATTTATCAATCAAACAAACCTAACCTTTCAAACGCTGCATGCCAAGACACTGGTGAAGATTCGCCGTAGCACGATTTGCTGTGTCCACTCGTGTTTTCCCCCTCTCTACCTACCAAACGGTCGTTTCAATATTGGACGAGCTCTACCATTTGATTTGACTGTTATACCATTTCCATAGCAACCAATCATCGTTAGGTCGATTCAAGCTCAAACTAGCATTCATTCGAAGTTCATGTCAAAATAAAAATGTTTTGGGGACTAACTCCAGCTTTGGATTTATTAGAAGAGTTCAAAACTACCGATAGGAATCTACCGGAAGAAATCAACATCCTCATTATAGGAAGCTCAGACTGCCGACATGTTCTCAAAACTATAGCTAAAAAATACCGCAACGAAAATGTGAAAATAAACTTTTATTTGCTGGACTCTTGTGTTGAGCTGGTGGCAAGGCAGCTACTGTTGTTAAATATAGCTTTACAGCTTCAAGAAACTCTCGGCCTGGATCAGAAAGCCAAAATATTTATGGAACTCTACGGCAACACCTTGGTTAGACCTTCGGTGGCAAAATGTCTCGCTACGACAGCTTCTGATCTCATAAAAATGGTTACTGATTATGATTACCTGGGACGTATGATGAAAAATGTCATTTTGGATATCAAATATAAAGAACGTGACTATTTGGAAAATGTTCTGAAGTTCTGGTGTGGCAAAGAAGAGTTCAACATTTGTTCGAGTTGGGATTCAAGAATGAGGAAGTTCTTAGGAGCAAGGTATAGTTTTTATTATTCAATTATTATAGGGATGGCTAAATATTCGTTAATTGGACTCGTGCGATTTTAGTAAGATGTCTGAAAACCCTGGTGCTTGCACTTATACCTGTTAGAAGTTTGGGATCGACTTGGCGACACTTGGCCTACTTGATAATAGAGATAACTAGCGTGGCATTGCGCCAATTTCGTTTTAGTTTCAATTCAGTAACAGGGTATATTTATTTCCTTAGCATTCTTTTTCAGACGAACTGTTCTCGGGTTATAATTCTAGCTTTGATATTGGGTGAAAAGAGACATCTGTCAAACTTCACCAATAGCAAAGCTAGAATTAAAAGCCCCCGAACATTGCACAAAGAAAGCACTGTCGTGTTGTTTTTTTTTCGTGTTACCATTTGAATTTGAGGTTAACTGCATTTTGACAGACGGAGAATTGGAAATGAAATTGTCATTAAATTGCAGAAAATATAAAATTCAATGCATACAATATGATAAGATATCCTTACACACTACACTACCTGACGCACTAATGAACTGATGAACGGGTGATTTTTTAAGGAACAAACTCAGGAATAAGCTAAGCAAGATTTCAAATCAAAGAGATGGAAAACGCATAGATACCGACAAAACACTGAAAATTATTTCATATAAGATGCTGCAGATGTCAGAAATTAAGTTCTGACATTGAGATGTCTAAAAGCCCTGGTGAATGAACTGATTCGATATTGTTTAGACTTTCGAGGGGACACCACCTGTTACTTCAACAGAGCTTCTCTCTGTGGTAGTCTGTGGTAGATGGCGCCGTCCAAAAATGTTCGTTTATATTCTCGCTTAATGTCAGAACTTAATTTCTGACAACTGCAGCATCTTATCTTTTGTCGGTATCTATCTATCCATCTCTTTGATTCAAAATCTTGCTCAGCTTATTCCTGAGTTTGTTCTTTAAAAAATCACTCGTTCATTAGTTCATTAGTGCGCGAGGAATTGTTTATTTTCAGGTAGTGTAGTGCGTAAGGATACCTTTTGTAGAATGGGCAACATTTGTATTTTGTGTGGACAGTATAAAGCCGCAGATTCGAATATTCACCTGTATTCAGTACCAAAAGCAAGTACAAATCTTGACGAATAATGATATTTTCATAGTTCATCATATTGTATGCATTGAATTTTATATTTTCTGCAATTTAATGACAATTTCATTTCCAATTCTCAGTCTGTCAAAATGCAGTTAACCTCAAATTCAAATGGTACAAAATAAGAAAAACAACATTGCTTTCTTTGTGCAATGTTCGGGGGCTTCTAAATCTAGCTTTGCTATTGGTGAAGTTTGACAGATGTCTCTTTTCAACCAATAGCAAAGCTAGAATTAGAACCCGTGAACAGTTCGTCTCAGGAAGCTGAGGAAATAAATTACTGTTACTGAATTAAACTAAAACGAAATTGGCGCCATCTGACACGCTAGTAATCTCTATTATCAAGTAGACCAAGTGTCGCCAAGTCGATCCCAAACTTCTGTAGGTATAAGTGCAAGCACCAGGGTTTTTAGACATCTTATCTGACACTAAGTGAGAATGTAAACAAACATTTTTGGACGGCGCCATCTACCACAGAGAGAAGCTCTGTTGAAGTAACAGGTGGTGTCCCCTCGAAAATCTAAACAATATCGAATCAGTTCATTCACCAGGGTTTTTAGACATCTTAGATTTGAGACATGAAGTTTGGAAGATTCCCGAATTTTCAACTTTGAAACTCGGCCCTCTCGAATATTTTTCAAAAGTGAAAATACTGTAATTTCTCAACTCTATTTTCGGCTACTGGAAACACTCAACATTAGTCTTTCTTTTAACCAAAACATCGCACACACCGTTATCACATTTTTGTAAGAAGAACTGCCTTTTTCCGATATAGTCACCCTTCTTTACAATGTGACTACTTCCGATGACCATCAAACACATAGTGATCTTTATTTTTACGATATTGACTCCCTTAATTCGGCAGGTCAAACTGGAGATCCATTTTTCTGACCTCTAATTTTCTGGAAAATTCATCTTTTTATTTCATCAATATTCAAATTTTCCAATTAATCAAAAAAGATTGAGATTCTTCTAAACAGAAATAGAAACATTGAAATCTCCAGCAAGAATCATTGGTAACTCATGATAGATAATTGCTATTTAAAAGACATGAACCAAATATTTCAAAAATAGGAATATTATAGTGGATATTCGTTTATGCCGTTTCAATAATGTTTGACATTTGACATAATTTATTATTATCATCGGTAACTCATGATAATTGCTATTTAAAAAACCTGAACCAAATTTTAATAATAGGAATTTTAGGAATAGGTCAAGAATATGAGATCACCCAGTATCTTCACGAAATTTTCACAGGTGCTTCAAAACATGATAAAAACAGTATAGCAATCAAAAATTTTGCGCGGAAAAGATAATATTAGGAGATACGGTTCCCCGAAGGTCCATAAAGAGAGGTTATGGGATATCACTTTTGGAAATTGTAAACTGATATAAACAATTTCTTTTTACACAGCAATGTTTGGCATGTGAGAAAAAATCTGTTATGAAGAAAATATTTGTTATGAAGAAAAAATACCTGTTATGAACTGCTAGTGTTCGTTTAAAGTGTGTAGACGATAAGGTAACTTAATTACTCTGGTTTCGGATTCCCATCGTCTCAATGGATTTGAAAGTTGATCACGACGCACATACGGTTATTTAGGCGGCCATAAGTCAATTTCGTAGTACTCACTACAGGTAGAAAACAAATTTAGAATTTGTATTTTATTTTAATTTTATCTCTTTTATACAGTGCCCCCCAAAAACTCCATTCATTATAAAAGTTGGGGCATTCAATTTGACTAAATACGCGCAAAGCCGTTATTATCAGTGGCGTGCGGTTAAGAGGGAGTCGACCGATATTTAAAATTCACTATAGAGTAAAGTGACATTACTATGGAAAATATCGAAAAATGTTATTGAAAAAAGTGTTTTGCAATCGAAAGATATTCCCAGTTATCCAGTTTAGTCCACCAATTACTAATGTCAATAACTGCTTAATGAGTTGATTTCTCCATAAGGCTAACTCATTAAGCAATTATTGAAATCAGTAATTAGTAGACTAAACTGGATATCTGAAAATATCTTCCAATTGCAAACAACTTTTTTCAATAACTTTTTTCGATATTTTCCATAGTAATGTCACTTTACTCTATAGTGAATTTTGAATATCGGCCGACTGCCTCTTAACCGCACGCCACTGATGATAACGGCTTTGCACGTATTTAGTCAAATTGAATGCATCAACTTTTATAAAGAATGAAATTTTCTGAGAAACTACTAATAAAAAATTTTCCCATATGCTTCCAAGTTTTTGGCGGACACGGTATATACAATTTTAATCTGTTTTATATAATGAATATCGCTGTCTTACATTGTGAATGTCGTTATTTTATGGATTTCTTATTGAGTTAACCTGAGGAGCAGGCACTGAAGATGACCTTCTAGGTCGAAAGCGATCTGCGATAAATAAACTATTTGCACCAAATACAAAAAGATATTTCATTAGAAAAAAAAATCCTGACCAAGTTAAATAGCTACAGAACAATAGGCGACCACTAAGCATTAAAACAGATCAAAGTATTAATAAAAAATTATTATAATTCACGGAACTAAATGATATACTAGATGAATATAAAACTTGTAATACCTATGAATGTAGCAGTTTGTCAAATATTAGTTTTTTTGATAGACATGAAAGGGATATTAACTTAATTCATGTAAATATTAGGAGTATATACAAAAATTTTCATCAGTTTTTAGTATTTCTGGAATCTTTAGGAAGGGAATTTGATGTTATTGTCATGTCGGAGACCCACAGAGTATATAATTTGGGTGATTTTAGTATCCCTGGATACTCTATGTATTTCAATAATAGTACATTAAACAAGTGTGATGGTTGTATCACCTATGTAAAAGATGAAATTTGTGTAGAAAGTCAGCTATTAATAGAAAATAATTTAAAAATTCTTAAAACCACAATACAAAAAAACCATAAGTTTGTGGATATACTAGCAACATACAGAGGTTTCGCTATATCAAAAGAGGAATTCATACAGGATTTAAATATAATACTACAAAAAAAAATTTAACAAGATAAAGTTTATATATTTTGGTGATATAAAATTGATCTATTGGACATGGATATAGATTCATCAAATGATTATGTAACGGTCATGCAAAGTCATGGTTTTTTTAGTGGAATTAAGGGGCAACAAGAAAAGTAAATAATTCTAAGTCGTGCCTTGATCATTATTTTATTAAATGTAACAGTGGATTATTTCAAAAAATTAATAGTGTCATTTTAGAAGAAAGCATGACCGACCATGATCCCATCTTATTGAATATTCCTTTAGAAAGCAGCATTATACAAAATAAAAAAGAAAGGTCTTATGAAATAATAAATTACGAAAAAATGCAAAAATTGTTGGGTAGAGAGGACTGGGAAAGTGTATTGCAATGTCTAGATGCGAACCAATGTACGGAGATATTTATTAATAGGCTTAAAGATATTATTGTACAGTCTACTAAAACAAAAATAATAAGTAATAGAAAAATTAAGCGGAAAACTTGGATCACAGGTGGATTGTTGATTTCAATAAGAAAGAGAAATAAACTAAAAAAGAATGCACTTTAAGTGATAATAACGTAACCCTCTTAATAAGGTATAAAGAGTATAGAAAAACTCTTACTAAACTCATTCAAAAAGCTAAGTACTTATACTATAAACAATTAGCCGAAAAAAATGCCGGAGATCCAAAAAAACTTTGGAATGTAATAAAGGAAGCCACCAATGATCGAGTGGAAAAAGTAGAAATAAGGTCAATTAAGGATAGTGGAAACGTAGAATTAAATGACAAAAAATTAATTGCCAATGAATTTAATTCGTTTTTTACCAGCATAGGAAAAAAGCTAGCAAATAAAATAACAGCTTGCAACTATAGAAATGATGGTCAGCGCACAATGAATTCATTTTTTTTAACCCCCAGCACAGAAAACGAAATTTTAGAGCAAATCAAAAAATTAAAAAACGGGGTGAAAGGTGGTGAAGACTGCATTTGTTCCAACATAATAAAAAAATTCAAAGAACAATTAATTAAACCATTGTATCACATAGTAAATACTGTTTTTGGTACTGGAGTGTTTCCTGAAATTTTAAAAACTACAATAGTTATACCACTGTTCAAACAGGGAGATAGGAAATCAACAAATAATTATAGGCCTATTGCGCTAACAAGTTCTATAAGTAAAATAATAGAAAAGTGTTTAAGGCACAAGATATTAATCTATCTGGAAAAGAATAAAATATTGCACCCTAATCAATTTGCCTTCAGAGAGAACAACAGTACCGAAAATGCTCTTTGCAGGGTCACAGAGGGAATCCTAAAAAAATTAGATGAGGGTAAAAAAGTGATAGGTATATTCCTTGATCTGCAGAAGGCATTTGACACGGTGTCGCACCAAATTCTGTTGGAACGTTTGGAACGGGTAGGAATTAGAGGTATACCAAATAGCCTGGTTAAATCATACTTATCTAAAAGAAATCAGAGTGTAATCATCTCAGGTGAGGAGAGTGACAAACTAGAGATGGAATTTGGTGTGCCGCAAGGTACAGTGCTCTCGACACTACTGTTTAATGTTTATATAAATGGTCTTATGTATGAATTGGAGGGAATTTTCTGTTTTGCAGATGACTCTGCAGCAATAGTATGTGGGGAAGACTGGGAAACCACAAAAATAAATGCTGAACTAGCATTGCACAAAATTAAAAAATGGCTGGACTGCAGTTTGCTTTCTCTTAATATAGAAAAAACGAAGTTTTTAACTTTTTCACTTTCCTCTCGAGTAAAGCCGAATTTTTATAATCTAAAATTGCATAATTCTCAATGTGATCTAGAATTACGATGTAAATGTGATAATGGGATTGAGAGAAAATCCTCGATAAAATACCTGGGAGTAATCATAGATGAAAACCTTAGTTGGAAGGAACATATTCAATATGTAACTGGTAAAATTAGAAAACTTATTTATAAATTCTATGAGTTAAGAAACATTTTATCGTTTTCATCTTTAAAAATGGTCTATTTTTCTCTAATAGAGTCAATAATAAATTATGGTATTGTAGTCTGGGGGAGTACAGGAACAACAATTATGTCTAAGTTAAATGCGCAGAAGTGGATTATAAAGATAATGCTCTTTAAGAAGAAAAGATATCCTACAGAATCTGTATATATAGATAGCAAACTGTTATGTCCTAATCAATTGTATGTAAAATCAGTTATTAGATTCATGCTAAAAAACACATACTACAGGGAGGATTTAAAACATGGTGTAAATACAAGAAATGCAGCTAATAATAATCTCTTTCTGTGCAATCCTAAACATACATTATGTCAAAAGCATATTTATTACATAGGTCCAAAGATTTACAATAGTCTACCCCATGCTATAAGAAATAGACCATACCATAAAGTAAAAAAGGAAATTGTACAATGGATAATTGAGACTAAGTACACTGTAACCTTCATGCTTTGATGGAGGAAATAAAAACATGTTTTTGTGATTGTTACCTCAGAATGATATTTTTTCTTTTTATATCTTAGGAATTTTCCTAAAGTATTAATTTAAGTTAGTTAAGTAAATTGCTAAATGTTGTACCTTAAAATAAAATTGAATGTGATAATGTAAGTGGGTGCACACACAGTATTCAGAATACCATCGTGTACCGAATATAATTTATTTAGTTTATATCAATATATATGTGGTTGTTAAGAGATATTATCAATAAGATATGTAAAATATATTGCTGTTACTAAATAAAAATAAATAAATTTGTCACTCCAGGAAATGGTAGAGCAGAAACGTCGATACTTGGGCCTATTTCTAAGTGCATGTGTTTACTTTTAGCAGTCTTTGTAAACGTTCAATTTAAAAAGTGCATATTTTAATTATGCAGAAAAATATTGTAAACTACGCAATGGATTCTGAGAATGCTGGTGAGTAAGCATATATTTAACGGCTCAATCATTTTTCTTAACAAATTTTGTATACCTTAGAAGTTTGAAAAATAACACATTACTTTTGCTTTCGTTTTAATTAATTTCTTACTATTCTAAGGCCCGGTATTTTCACCTGCAGTTATACTAGGAATAAATTTACCAACGATTAGAATATGCTTTTGTTAACGATTATTGATAAGCAAAAGCACATTCTAACCATTGGTTAATTTATTCCTTGTATAACAGGAGATGAAAATACCGGGCCTAAAGATGATTGTTGTACTTCAGGGTTCGTCCCAAATACTTTTTTTGGTTCAATGAGAATTCGAGAGTATATAGAAAAGAATGATCAGTAGATTAGCTGCGTATGGCTTCGCAATATTATATTATACCGGGTGATTCTCCAAGGTGGCTCACACTTTTTTATTGTTGAAGATAGAAAAAGGAAATTTGGGGGTTGTGTATTATAGTTCAATTTACATTTTTTGACATATTTACTTGCTTTGACCGAAAAAGACCCCAACTTTCGATTTTTAAATGGGACATCCTATATATTTTTACTTATTTCAATCGAGAATGACATTCTAAATCCAACAACATGTCACTAGTCAATATTTGACAAATAAAGTCATTTTTAATCCAATTTTTATTTTTCGATCTAGAATGACATGGATCGTGTAAATCGCTTCACTCTTGATCAAGTAACATGGGAAAAATACGAATTGAGGCTTATGACTTCACAGTAGTTTTAAGAATTATTTAAAAGTCGCAAATTAGTCCATTAAGATTCTAAATTTTCAAAATGACCTCCTCCTAGATCACGGCAAAGTTCAACTTTTTCAATTGTTGCGCGCACCACATTGATTAGCTGTTCCGCAGTGATGTTCTGGAATGCCACCCTTACTTAATACTCCAGTTCTTCGCGAGTAGCTGATAATACATTATGAAAAAATATGACAACTTAATATGTCCATAAGTGGCAATCCACTTTTCTGGGAAGGTGTCATTTAGGTGTTCTCTTACGACTTGAGAATTGTGAGGTGGCGCTCCATCTTGTTGAAAATAGATATCAACTTGGTTAGCCAGTGGCAAATCTTCAATGAAATTATTAATTTGATTTCTAAGGAACTGTAGATATCTTTCCGCAGTAAGTTGTCCGTCGAAAATTATTGGCCTCAAAAGTTTTCCTCCGATAATACCCATCCAGCAATTGAAACCAAATCTCTCTTGAAAATTTCCTTGTTTCATCAGATGTAAATTTGTTTGAGACCAGTACCTTTTATTATTCCGGTTGAACAGACCCAAGTTGGTGAACCGAGTTTCATCTGAATAAATAATTTTAAATGGAAAACGTACATCTTCTCTGTATTTAGCCAAAAACCAGTTGCAATATATAAGTTAATCTTCGGTTGTGGTCGTTATCGTAAAGATGTTGGTGTAGTTGGTACTTGAATGATCGATAATTATATTTGTGAAGAATTCTCCAAACGGACGAATAACTTATAACACACTTAGAATAAACTTCTTTTTCTTCACTGACGATGAAGTTATTGGCATTTTCTTCTGGTTCATTTCGCATTTTCCTTTCCAGTTTTGGAAAATAATGCCGAGTGGGATGACGACGACTAGGGAATCTCTGAGCATAAATTCGAGCTGCATCAGTTGCATTCTTTTTTGCTTCTCAGTAAATTAGCAACATGTCAATTCTCTCGTTTCTACTATAATTTTCCATATCAAATTATAAACTGCGCAACAAATAAATTTTTAAAAGTGACAGTATATTCATTAGGCTATTTGTTAAGGTAGTCCTAGCAACAGCTTCAATTGCTTGTCACGGATAACTATAATAGAATAACAGGACTTAGTGCATAAATATACCGAATACGTATTATTTGTTATTAGGTATGATCGCTTCTTGCACTTATTCAGAAACATAGTGAAAATAAAGTGAAAGTGTGTGGTATCAAATTATTCGTAAGAAAATGTGAATTGAACTATAATACACAATCCCCAAATTTCGTTTTTCTATCTTCAATAATAAAAAGAGAATCACCCGGTATAACTTTGAAATGGCTTGGTATAAAATGCAGAATACTTCAGTCTGTAAAATATTTTGATACTAATAGTATCTAACTTTGTTTTAGGGCCATCAAATGTCCAAGTTGTTTTTGAAAAAAAGCAAGAAAAAAACTTTTTAACAAAAAATTAAACCGACGAAATACGGAACTGAAAAGTAAAAAATAAAATAAACATTCTTAGTCTCAGTAACGAAGCTCCTAAACTAATGTAAGTAACTAATTTTGAGTCGGCGCCAAACAAACAAGCAAATGAATTAGGTAAGGCGTAAAATGATGGCATCGAGTTGCGCGGTGACATTCTGATAATTTTTTTGAAGTAATTCAATGATCATTGATTGTTCGTTTGGCGCTGACCCAAAATTAGTTACTTACATTAGTTTAGGAGCTTAGTTACTGAGACTAAGAATGTTTATTTTATTTTTTACTTTTCAGTTCCGTATTTCGTCGGTTCAATTTTATGTTAAAAAGTTTTTATTTTTAAATTTTTTGTGGCTAAAATCTACTGATTACTTCCAAAATACTTACTTACCCACCTTACTTCAACTATTACCAGTTAAATAATATGATTATCTACTTTTACTATTTGTTATAAGTAATATAAATTATTTTTGTTGTTCTGGTTAGTTTATTTCATTACTTTGTATATCATTCCATCCTCTCATAGAATATAATGATTTTGACGGATGTGGAACAAAAATAATGTCAGTAGCGATCTGTCATTGTCAACTACGTATGTGTGTGCCAATGTTCACAAGTGAAAAATCAATTATCCCCTATTTTTCCACCCGTAAGGGTGGATAATTTCATTCGAAATCCAAATATAAGGTATACCCTATCATTAAAAAAGAATCATCCAAATCGAAGAACCCAGTACAAAGTTATGCCTGATAGAATCGGTTAACGGCCAGAATTCAGAGGGTGAGTGATCAATATCCTTCATTTTTCTACCCTTAGGGGTGATTTCATCTTTGGGACCAACTTCGAAGTACACCCTATCCACTGAAAAATAAATTATCGGAATCGGACATCTCAGTAAAAAGTTATGCGTGATCATACATAAAAAAAATATACGCGTCGACTAGAGAACCTCCTCCTTTTTGGTTTCGTCGGTTAACAAAACTTGCCTCTTTGAAGAAAAATCAAAATATCTTGCAAATTATGTTTCATATCTGAATTATTCTGAAGACCAAATGAAAGACTCAAAGCACATATTTTCGTACATTTAATCACAATTTAAACAAACGAATATTCATAACTCTGGCAGTTGCTTAGCTCCGATTCACTATCCTAACAAGCATGAGACCAAAACCAAGAGAAAAAAATTACCCATTTTCAAAAGGAACCATGGAACTGTTAATGCCAGCTGATCCTTATCCACTTACTTATGAATCTGAGGAAGCAGAATCCTCAGAAGTGAAAATATCTTCTGATGAAGAACCGTGGTTTTGGTCGACCTCACGATAGAGAGAGAGAGGAAGAAATTTACTTTGTTACTTATAGTTTTTAAGTTACCTATATTTACATAAGTAAACACGTATTGATCCTACCTATTTCATTATTACTATATTGTACATTACTTTGAATAAATATATTATTTTTATTATTATCATCATAATAATTATTAGTATTATTATTTCTGCGCTGTAATCATGTGTAATATAATGAAATTCAATCATGAAAATCATTGTTCAGATTCAAATTAAATATATTTTTGCGTTTTACGTTTTGATTGCCTATATCTGCAATCGTCTTCAGGTGAATTCACTAAGTCGATGGACGTCCGAAACAAGAATAATTTGCTAATGTTCCTTAGTATAAAAAGTAATTTTTCAAAGGTGTTCCAATAATTTATGCGGAAACATTTCGAATGGCAATTGGGTTTTCTGTTATACAGCATCTGTTGATTGTTTTTTTTTTAATTGTTTAGGTATCCATATAATTTAGGTTTTCCTTTGATATATAATATATCTGATGGACGTCAATTTCGCATGCTTTGTCCTGTTTCAGGTATGACGCAAAAATTGGAGCTTTCGACTGGGACCTGCACATGAGACTTCATGACATCGGAGGAAGACAAGTTTGTAATCAGGAATATCAAAATTTCAGATCGAACGGTGTTGCTTTCTCTTGGCTGGAATCGGAAGTTTCCAAACCAAACCGATCTCTAGCCTGTGCTATTCTCTCAGATGGCGAGACATTTCTTCATCATGGCTATTTGGGGGATATACAAACAGGACCTTACGTTGCTTACGGTCTTACTTGCGAAGATGAATCATTTTTAAAGTCCGACCATGGGCGAAATACTTATAGAGCGACAGACGTCACTGAGAGAAATTTGAAGCAAATGTTTCATGAAATACTTCACAAAACTGAATACGTTCATGAAACTGTCAATGATATCAAACTCGGCCCTGTGGTTATGAAACAAGAGAAGATGGTTGTCGACGTCAAGGGATCTGATTTATGTAATTTCAAGGCCTACGCTACCAAGGAATGTTTCGAATTAGAGGACAAAATTAAATTTCTCTCGATATCAGCGCTGGATTCCATGAAGTACAAAGAGCTCTATGATAGTTTCTTCGATATAGTATATTTTAACTGCGCCTATATGAAGCATTTTGATAGAGAACTAATGGAGAAAATTATGAAAAAGGATGCACTGTTGATATTCGAACATATGTTATTTGTATTGAATCAGAGAAAGAAAGATCTTGAAGAAAACAAAAAAGAAATTCTGCAAAAAATTGAGGGATTGAATGTAAAAAAGCTCTCATTTGATTCGGAAAAAGATTCTTATGCTAAGTTTATCTTTCTTAAATAAAGAATACATTTTTCAATTTGATCATCCTTTAGTATGAAAAAAATCTGAAAACAAGATCTGAATTGCTCACACAAATGAGAGCCATCAACTCAAAAACAAAAAATACCATGAA
The DNA here is from genome assembly GCA_018342105.1 of Gonioctena quinquepunctata. Taxonomy (NCBI): domain Eukaryota; kingdom Metazoa; phylum Arthropoda; class Insecta; order Coleoptera; family Chrysomelidae; genus Gonioctena; species Gonioctena quinquepunctata. Next base: position 482,819 of record JAFIRS010000128.1, read on the forward strand.
ATTGTTAATTAACGTGTGGAGTACCTGCTATGTCTATGAAAGTACGTAGTATATGGAAACTTTATTATTTAAGAAAAACGTTCCTCATGAATAGTCGAATCGGAACTGAAAAATCATTAAAACTTCTAAACCCACCAAAACAGTTTTATATACTCAATTATTCAAAATCGGGAACATTTTAGGTGGTGCAGATTATTTTTTGTCACATTTTTTTATTTTTTCCGGTTCCGAAAGTGATATTTCACGGAATGAGTAGGAACTTTTCAAGCCGTAGCAGGCAAGTCCTGGAATCCTGTGAGTCCCGTAAAATCACTTTTGGATCGTGTTACGTACAATATTTTTTCTGTAGCCGTTTTGTATGTTAAAAAGGATATCGATGGATAATAACGTATGAACTTAATATAGACAATTACATATAACAATCACTCTTATGATTACATTACTTATGAATATTAATTACACAATTACTTACATTAATATTATTAGGGATATTAACAGAAGTGGCAGTGTTGAAATTAGAATTAGACGTATCAGTAATTGTACTATTTTCGAGATATTAATTTCGTTACGGCCCTTTTCAAAGTGTGAAGCTATGTGAATTTTGTTTCTTAAAGAATTTTTATGTATCTCTCTGCTACATTGGTTGATTTCCAACATCCGCGTCTCTTCAAATTGGTTATACTACCACCACTTTCAGCGAGTAAAGTGGCTGAGCTCCTACGTAAACAGTGCCCGGTGTATTCTTTGGAATTCGGTAATTTAAGAAATTCAGCAATTGTGCAGGCGATTTTTCCAAAAGTGTGAATACTAATAGGTTGTATAGTACATTTTCTGTTTTTATAGTTAACAAATAATCTACGATGTGGTGTGTTTGGTTGACTTCATGACAAATATTTTCTTTATAAAGAAATATTATTTTATTTAATGACGACAAAGGTTCTATCCATATTCGTTTTAGAATTAGAAATTTAAATCACTAACAAGGTTGTCTTATATTCTATATCATCCGAATTCATTTTACAAAGCTCTTCACGACGACGAGCGACTGCCAAACCAGTTATTAATGCAACCTAAAATAAAATATTAATCACAAGAGGAATTATATTTTATATTACCTTTGTCATTAGGTAGATATTATCTCCAGCTTCTGATAAGAAGTGATCTATTTCTTTATACAATACTCTTGATTTTTTTGGTTTATAGCAAATGGATTTTCTTTTAGGGAAAGCAATAACTTTGGGATAGCGGCTTATATCTATATTATTTTTAATATTAATTGTGAACTCAAGCATCGAGTAATTGCTCCAGAGGCTTGATGGCTTTAAGATTTCAGATGTTTCCATTAGATATGCAAGAATCACTTGTTCATTTATAGTATGCACATTTTTATCATTGCTCCATTTTTGAAATAAATTGTAGACCAATTCTTACCTCTCTCTTGACTTTACCGGCAATAATTCATAAGTAGCCGCTTTAGCAGATTCACTAATCTCATGTGGAATCATTTCAGCCTCACATTCACTACTGATTTCCATTTTTTGGATTTGAAGAGCGAAAAAACACACACATCAATATTACATGACAAGCGCTGTCATAATAAAATACAAAGTTCATGTTATTGTCAAAGCCACCTTCATAGATACCCAAAATTGACCCGAAAGTAACAAGAATCGTCCCGAAAGTAACAAGATCCGTCCCGAAAGTAAAGAAATCGTTTCGAAAGTGAAAAAATCATCCCAAAAATAGCTACTTTGCGGTACCATTTGTGTAAAGTGGTACTTTCGATTTAATAAATCATACCGAAAATTTTATTTTCAAGAATGCTGCAGAAAAAACATTTTTCTTTCAATTATCTGAACTTTTTTGTGAATTATACAGGTTTCTTGATATTCTTTGTATATTTATAGCCATATTTTATGTTAATGTCGCCTGAGCTGTTTCTTGGATTATGCTGTTATGGGAGTAGCTATTAAAAAAAAATACTGAAATTGTAGCTAATGCTGTTTTCTATCAGAATTGTGATTCTATTGATAGTTTCCAGCAAATATTTGAAAAAATTAAAGTCTTCATCGACGAAATCTTTCAGAAGAGAATCAAATCTAGAGGATTTACAAGGTCAGAAATACACACATACGTTAGAAAAGTGGAGTCAATCAATATATACCTTCATTAGGATCATTAAAATGGGTATTTGAACTGGTAATATGTTTAGAAACCTAAAAATTCATTGATAGATATGAAAGTGTGACAAAGAAAAAATTTGTGTTGAAGGCCTGTCTATATTAAGTAGGTACAAAAATAAATTAAAACGCGGTACTCCCTATTATTTTCTATGGTTACAAAAACACACCCTGGGTGAGGTACAGCTAGGGAATTGTTTTTTTTTTTATATATATATATATTTGAAAGCCCCAAATGTTGACATACCTCCAATAGTTTACACCTTCAGCCAAATTTTATTAGGATATATCACTGAAAACATTCCATTTTGAATGTTGGTCGACTTATTATGCCTTATTCCAGCGAGCACAAACATCCCTTGGAGGTTTTGGGATGTTTTGAAAATGTAGGCATGAGTATGTTTTTTTGAGACGCAATATGCACTTCCCAGAGAGGATTCTAAAGGATGTTGGAAGTTGTTCTTCTGTAGCATTTCTTTGTATGCCTACTGAGAGGTATTGGCGAAGTCAAAAAAATATTAACGGGTTCCTTTTTGGGATGTTTTGAAAATGTTGCCATGAGAATGTTTTTTTGAGACGCAATATGCACTTCCCAAAGAGGACTTTAAAGGATGTTGGAAGTACTGTATTTGTTCTTCTGTGGCATTTCCGGGGGCATTTTCTTTGTATGCCCACTGAGAGATATTGGCGAAGTCAAAAAAAATATGGTAACATGTGGATGTTCTTTCTAGACATAACATTAGTTCGCCTTGAGAGGTTTATCCCAGATATTGAATATACATTTATTCAGTGGCGCACCCAGGGAGCAGCCCCCCCCGAGATCTATAATAGATACAAAAAAAATGTATTTTTACTATAGATAATAATTGTAAAATAAGCTCATCTAGAAATATAAAATAAGCCCACCTACTAATAGAACATATTAGATCGTTGCCAACGCATGCTGACTGATTGGTCATGATCAGTCATCCAACGTCCAACAGGCCTATTGGGAATTCAAAATAACGGATACTCCCTCTGGTGTCGATTTTTGAAGTTTTCTATTGTACGTCCTCGAGTGAAAAAACTGAGTTATTCAAGTTCAAATCATTTTTGTTGTGTACCTTGATGTGACTCTTGGGCAAAACGATCCAAAAAAGCAAAAGATGATTAAATTGAACAAAACAGAGAAAACGTTCAAAAAACCACACCGTTGAATTATGAAAATATTTAGCAGCAGAAAACTCTGTCCAAAGTTTATCTCATTCTAATGTTATTCAAAATAACCAAAGCCAAAAAATGATAAAAAATGGAAAATTGATAAAGATGAGATTTGTCCTGTAGTGACATAGGAAGAGTGGAAAAAAATAGAAAAAATTGCTGATGAATGTAGAAAGAAATGTTGGCAAAAGAATAGATTTCCTTCGGAATTGGAAGGATGGGTAGAACCGAGCAGCAGTATTGATGAGGTTGGTTTATTTAACGTTTGGGTTTATGAATATTTGAATCCTACAACGATTATGGGTTTTATACAAGGTTTGTGAAGTTGAGGTTGAGTTTTCAAATAGCCTGATATTGACGGATTAAATTTTCCAGTCATTCTCCAACAATGTAAGAGTTGAAATGCCTCTACTTTGTCATTGGTACAGATAGTGTCAAATTTTCGTCCTACAATGTCCTCTACAAAATTATGCCGTCAGTATATAGTGAGAGCAAAATTTAGTAACAAGTAGTAAGTGTGAAGAATGGATCAGCTAATTTTCATATTAGAACTTATGGTAGGTTGAAACGGGTGTCAAACATTAGGAATTTCCAAAATTGCTGATGTCAATCTTTGTGTTCTCTGCATAAGAAAAATAAAAACATTACAATATAATTTATTACATTTATACAGATGCTATTGCATGCTTCTATTGGGAACTGAAATAAGTACAGCATTAATGTTGGAATTTGGATACTCCAAAATTGAATTTTACAATAGAACATTAGTTTGTAGCGCTTAGATTGTCAACTATTGGGTGTTTTACCGCCATGATAAGGCTTGAACAAAATCATGAACATTGGAATCTTATTTTTTTACTTAACTTCTTTTTTGCCTATATTTAATTAAAAAATCATAATAATACAGCTTCAGTTTTAGAGTTTTTGCAAAAACTCGCAAATAAACAGAATACTTTCCTCAATATTTTTAAATATGAAAAAAATATTGATGAAAAAATGCCATCCATAGATGCTAGATCCTACAACGGACAGATACATTCAGATATGTATTTTTTTTTAGACTCAATATGAGTTAAATATCAGAAGTTTTTTAATAATCTTTTCAACATATTGGAAAGGGAGGTTTTTCATCGCCATCCAGTTGGCAATTACGGAATAGTATTTGAGTGAGATAACCCAGAAAGAATCTAATGCCACAAACAATAGTTGTAGGAAAAACAATTCCATGTGGAGTTCAGTTATCAGATAAATATTCCAAGTGTATTCAAAAGTAGAGTGCATAAAACTTAATATTTAGAAAATAGAATAATATTAATTTAAATATGAATCAACAAACAATAACCTCCAAATGTTTTTTTTTTCATTTTGGAATAACAAAAAAGTGTTTATTTGGAAAGGTATAGATAGGCACTAAAGAACTAAAAATCCTCTATATTTTCTAGTATCAATCAGACTAGGATATATGAGTTGCAAAAAGATTCCACATTTGTGAAAAAGGTTATTCTTCTGATTTGTCTTTTGAGTGCAATGTGCAGTGTAGCAAAAAATCACTTGGTTGAAAAAAATAGTTGAAATGTAAATAATATTTCAAAGCTATTCAATTTGAATTGAACTGATATTATTACATTTGAGTCGAGGAAGGCAGGTCAGTACTTGGAGCCAGTACTGACCCACTAGACTAGGTAGGGGAAGAACTACAGAGATCCTTGTTACTTTTATTTCCATGGTAGTTAAAGTGTTAAAAGAAAACGCAAATTTATTTTAAATCTTTATTGAGTCAACATGATCACGCTTTAAGAGCAAACTTCCTTGGAGGAAATGCAGATCGCTTACGGATTTCCTTAGGTGTCTTCAGTCGCTGTTCGTGTTGAGATAGAGCACGTCTGATGGCACGTGTTTTCTTGGGTCTCAAGTCCAAAGGCTTGTATTTTTTGTTCTTGTACAACTTCCTCAAATTTTCCTTTTGCTTTTGGTGCATAACAATATATACACGAGCAATTGCTTTCCGTACCACTCGGCTAAAAAAAATATATAAGGATACTATCTAGAAGTAAAAATAGATAAATGTTGGAAAAACGAAAAATTGCATTATGGTTTTTCTGTACTTGAATAAATAATTCCGAACAGATTATTCAAATAAATAAACAAACTTTCAAAAAACTATATATTTTTTTAAAGTTTTTATTTGGAAGTTCCGAAGTAATCCTTTGTTTTCTCAACCTTGCTCGGGAAAATATTTCATGAAAATTCAGTTCCACTTTTTACTACAGATGAGCATTCTAATGGCATTCCATTTTTTGACATATACTTTTAATTTTAAATAAGCCCACAAAAAATATTATCGGAGTATTCATTTTCAACATGTACAAATCGATCAAATTTTTACACCACCACAGCTTTACAACTTTTTGTTTTTATCTATTTTTCTCACCACTCATTGATTTGATCGGAATCTATTAGAATTGAATCAGATTAATAATTATCATTAAATTGTATATCGAGCAATAAGTATTAGCAGTAGAGAAATGTCAACTTGGCATGGCTATCTGGATTATAGTCTGAGGGAACTAATCATTTACACAGCTTAATTTTTGCCTGATTTTTTTGTAATGAAAGAGAAACAAGAATGCCCTATTGTAATTCCAATATTTCTTGTGGTATATTACTTTATTACTTTTAAGTAAATTTCAATAGAAATACTATCTATTGGGAAGGGACATCACAAAACAAGACTTTAAAAAAATTACATACATATATATATATATATATATATATATATACATATATACAGTGTGTCCAGTTAAATCTGCACCATATGGAAAACTTTTTTATTATTTGTTTTATGAAAAAAAGTTATTCCTGGTAAAAAGTTTTGCATGGCCTAAACCCAGATTGAAATAATCAGATATAATTTTTTTGCATTAGTATACGAGGTTTGTTAAAAAATGTAAATTTTGCTCAAGAGTAAGGTACGTACCTTTATTTTTTACAATATCGACAATCTTTATTAAGAAAAGTTGATCCTAATTGGAAACTAGGGTCAGATATCTAATATTATCTACTTACCATAAAAAAAACTTAATTTAATAATAAAAAATATATATTTTGCAAATCAAAACATTTATTGTATTGATAAGTTATCTAACAATTTGCTATTGCATTAGAATAATTAAAGCATACATATCATAATAATTTATTTTACAAATGACAACAGTAGTTTAATTCAATTTAATATTTTTAAAACCAAAGTGTAGTATCCAATGGAAAGTAAATCAAGTAAAAAACAAAAAATTCAAAAAAATTAGGCATTTTCCAGATTTTTTTAAATAGCAATTTGGAAATGTTAAAAATAGTTTATTTTTCGTCAAAGAGTGTTAGAAGATGTAAAATTAGACATGTGAATTGTTGCGAGAGACAATCCAAATGTAAGTTCTAGAATTTTAGCCCTCAATCATGACATGAAAGATCAGTTAATAAATTACAAGAAATAAACATAAATGGCACCGTTACAAAATCAATTCAGTTGATACCTAACCGTAGATTATAATTTTGTGAGGAAATAACCAAAATCCTTTTTTGTTAAGATAGTTTTTTCAGATGAAGCCACATTTTGTCTAAACAGTACCGTGAATAGACAAAACTGTCGATACTAGGCACCTACAAATCCTCACTGGATGATGGAAGCTAAGACTCAATTCCCACAAAAGGTTAACGTAAAGGCAGTAATTATTAGCAAAAGAATTATCAGCCCAATTTTCATAAACGGAAATTTTACTATTGCAAAATATTCAGAAATGTTAAGGTGAATAGTACCAGAATTAATGGCGCTATTCCCAAATGGTAATAACCCGAACATCCCTAATGCAGCTTTATGGTACCAGCAAGACACCTACCCCCTACTATGCTGCAAATGTTCATATTTGAACAGAATATTTCCGAATGAATGGATTGGGAGAAGGGGTTTCATTGAATGACCAGCTAGGTAGCCAGACCTTACTCAGCTGGATGTCTTTTTGCCGGAATTCATGCAAAGTTTGGCTGTCAAGAAATGTGGGGATTTCTATTTCAGCACCTTATTTGAACCAATTTGACAAATCACAAACTTTATTCCTTTCCACAAAGTTGCCTTGTGCAGACCTGCCAAAATATCTACAAAAATATTCCCTCTTATATGATTTCTCAGGAATATTGTCTTTTATTTTGAGGAAAAGTGCTTATGAAAATACTCTACAACAGACTTCTTTCTATTTTCGGAAAAATGAGTATATACAAAAGTGCTAGCAAAATACATTACAACTGATATTTTTTCTTTTATCGGAACCATGAGAATATAAGATATAAACAAAATCGAAAAATATATCTATATGAGATAATCCGACAGGCAGAACACCACTTAAATATTATATGTTTTAGGGAATGTAAATATATCCTATGATCACCACTTGGACATTTTGTATTATGAAAGTATTTTCAATGATTTTTCCTCACATGTCCATAATGGGTACATCCAATAGTTTTATTATTGGTGTTGCGAAAGACAGTAAATGGGAAAGTTATTTTGCTTTCAAGCAGAGGGCAAGTCCAACATCACCTTCATGTGGTTCGGATTGAAGAGACCGAGGCCTTGTGACGAATGGGGCGGTTTGCGGACATTCGTCTGGTGGGCTAACGAGGCTCTGGCAAACAGACCCAAATCCAAGCTGTGAGAGCCGTAGGGACAGGGACTCAAAAAGATCACTGCCGCAATGAAGCCTCCAATGAACAGCAAGGCAGTTTTCAGTACAAAAGAAAAAACAAAACCCTTATAAAAATTTAGGAATCAAATGAGAATATTATGTTGAATTATTGTACGCGTTAATGTGACATGCGCAATATAAATAGTCTTTTCATTTCAATATTGCAGTAATCGACGTAGGCGCCAACGTACCATATGCAAAAACTTAACCCTTTCCAACATTCACCACATTTATTAATATCCACGGAATATCATGCATTTAGAGCCTTAGAAACGTGAAATATTGATCTTACATTTTGGAAAGTTTGGAAGGTGCTCCGCCAGTGACTTTGGCCACCCTCAAACTGGTTAACTCCGTTTTGAGTTCATCGAGTTGCTTGGTCAACTCTTTCTTGTCTTTGGTTCGCAAATCTGAACACTTAACTTTACCCTAGAACAAAAAATTAACCTTAAAATGGAAATATGGAATTCATATGACGGTAATGGGGAAATAATATCAAGATCCTTGAAATAAAGGAAATTTTAACATTTTTGAGCTATCCGAACTGAAACTTGATTTGGTTTGGCAATAAAAAATTAAATAAATTTCACTCACCATGTTTCCTCTCAGAACGCTACGCAAAAAGATTTATAGGTTAGGTATTTTCATAGAGCTACGCCACGTGCCGTGTGCCGTTCAGTTCCGAAAACACCGAACAGAAGTTTGTTCGGTGTTGCAGATGAGGAATTTAAAGGCAGGTCGTTCATATTTCTTCGACAAAAATCATTATATTTTTCGTTTTAGAATAAGAGTATTGTGAGGAATATAACTGTTTGTGGTAGAGTTCTAGAAAAATATGTTTTTATATATAACACAATCATTTATTTCAATTTCCGAAGAGCAAAAACATAAGTCATGTTCGTTTGAAATGCTCAACCTGCTAAAAAAATCATAGATATTTCCTAATTGTGACGTGGTTGATTTGATTTTTGTGATCCAGTAGCAACAATATTAATTATATTGGTCAAACTCAAACGAACACCAAGCAAATCATTTGTAACTAATTATTTGTAAACCAACCTCTTCTAATACCTTTGTGTGTACATATGAACGTTTTATATCATTAATTTTTTCATCTATAATTGAAATTACCACCTTTCGAACTGAATAATAATCCAAATTTTCATCTATCATATCTCCATTTGATATTTTGATACTATTTCTTATAATCCATTTTTTTATTGCCGCCTTCTGATAACTTGATTTGATTATTCTGCTCCCTGAAAATTATTAGAGCAGCTTTATCTGATCTGTAGCAATTTGCTCCTGTCAAACGAACACTTTTTCAAATATTACACAAATCCTGAGCTACGTGAACATGACAAACGAACGGGCATATAGTTTTTCAGACGCTTCAATCCAAAGAGACTAAACTTAATCTGAGTAGGAGAGTCGATTCCCCATAAGACAATGTTGACACTAATAGAATGAGATGAAAAATCATTTGTGAGTCATAGTGACGTATTTGGACATGTCATGGCCATCATTCACTCTGGACAGTGGGGGACTAGAGGACTCCGCACTCTGGTATCTGAGAGTTACAGGCTCTTGATTGTATGTTACACGGGCCACCAGTACTCATGTCCATGTCTCTATGACAAGTTAATGCTACAAGATTCTGATTGGTTAGAGCTTATTAGTACCTCCTATTCAGATAACGTTTACTCTCTTTGGCTTCAATCTTCGAAAGGTTTGTTTTTTTTTGGTGTACTTGAATTTTGCTCCAATGAAAAACCAACAATACACTAGTGGACGTGAAAGAGTATTCAAATGATGCAGGACAGAGTCACATGAATCTTAATTAAATACTAACTTTGCTCAATTTATAGACGAACTGAAAAGATGAAATGCGATAACAACGTAAAGTGATTCATAAATACAATAGTCGCCTTTTAATCAGGCGAGAAGGTTGGATGCGCACAACACCGATTCCATATGGTAACGCTTACTCCGCTGTAGACAGCGGCGTGTATGTTAGTTTGATTTGTGCTCTGGTGCGATAAACTGATAATGGCAAATAAATCTAATAACATAGATGCCTATGGTCTTAACAGAATCAACCGGAGCTGTTTTTTGTTGCCCATGTATTCAAAACGTATTCGTCCTGTGATTCACATACATCTATTCTGACGTTGAAACGATGGCGTCATATATAAAACTATTCAAAACGTATTCATAGAGTTTTGAAAACAGTTTCAAAACATAAATCGTTGTTTTGTGATTGTCATAATCTAAAATATTACCCCAAATAAATCTTGGTAGTAGGATATTCCATTTTCCACTAATAATCGTGAGAGAAAGTCTAACGACTTTCTAACAGAAAATTTCTCAGTTTAGGTTTGATTATTGAATCGTATTCGAAATTATGCATTCTTGTTTGTGATATTAATGACGTAACGTAGAATCGTATTCAGATGCAAGATTGAATACGTTTTTAGGCCAGAAAACACTTCTGGTCTGATGACAGCTTGCGCCGACTTTCGCCAGGATAAATGAATATTACTGTACCACTCCCCCCATATATTTATCAACTTCGAATATTGATAATAAGGACAACAAATGTGAAGCCAAAACAAATGAAGCATGGTGAATGTCGTTTGCCCTCTAAATGGCAACGTTGAATATATGCACATGCACAAAAATGAAAAAATGGCATGCTAGTTAAGAATTAATCTATTTTCATACTGAAGGAAACTTTGTTTCGTACCCATATATAATTATTTTCTACTTTACTTTTCTTCAATCATGCAAAAAGATACATGAAAGATATATCCTCCACTATAACAGATTACAACACATAAACAATAAGAATTCCAATTTTTCCGAAAGAGTGTCAAAATATATTTTACTTTCAGATTACTATATCATAAGTGACATTCCACAAATGTTTGACTCTACGCGCACAAACTATATGCCTTGTCTTCGAGACAAAGAAAGACACATATAACTCAACTCCACTTTCATTACATTGCTCGAATGGCAGGTTTTCAATATTTTAAGTAGTAAATATATGCCCCCCAACAATCACAATGGTCATGACGTTCCAGAGCGATTGTAGTTATATTACTGAATATATTAAAATGATCACAGATGGCAGCCATAAGAAAAATGGGAGAAGTTATCGATAATAATATAATATGAAAAATATTTTTGTGGTATATGCTAATTCAGATTATTAGTTGGTTCGAACAGTTGGTAATATGAATCACAGATAGAATATAATGTACTTTTCTTAATTCGTTTGGAAAAAAGTTACAAAATTACTAAAGGACAAGATTTAGGAGGCACGCATGTGTGATTAATAACGTACCTCTAGCGCCACTGATGGACGTATGCATCGTTACTTCACACAGTTCAAACTTTCAGCGCTAGGGCTCTAACTGTCGAGTATAATTTCATATATCTTCGTTTATATGTTGTAGCTATATTTTCATTGATTATTTTTCATGGTATTTTCAATAATAACCGAAAAACCGCATTGAAAGTAAGGCTGCGTTTATGTTTGGGTTGTAATAACAAGATGATGACCACTGCCTTTCCAACATAAGACACAGTGTATTTAGTATATAAAAAATGATATCCCAGTTCTTGAATTTCGAAATGAACCCAAAAAATCTGACGTCTCAGGAATAAGGCCAATTCTAATTGGGTCTTATGATTAATTATAAGAAGCTCGGTAATTCGCTTGTGCACGCCTATATGTACGGAGTCTACTAGCGCTGCTAGCTGGCAATAAAGTATTGGGTTCCCTTTTGATTATTGTTATATATCGCGAAATTTTTCAATAAACGAATATAATTTAATCTAGCTTAATATTACGTGTATTCAGTATAAGAAGTATAACAGAGGAGGTACGTTAAAATAATTCATTTCAAGTATTTTTTCTCCTTGATAGTGGCGTATAATAGACAAATAATTAATTCGTATACATTGACTGAAGAACCCAACCTCAAATCAAGGCGCCTGTGATCTTGCGAACCGGGGGTTTGAAACTATCAAGCACTCGATTCCTCTTACTAGGTGTGCATTGAAGAAATTGGCTCTTAGCCATAATAAACACACGAGAGAATATATTGATGGCAACATTTACGATACAATCATAGCAAAGTGCATCCGGTGAACTCATGTCACCGTATGAATTAGAAATAGAGGTAAATGAATAATTCCTAATTCTATAATTCAATTATCAACAATTATTTTGTTGTCAATCACTTGGCGAAAGAAAAATGTTCCAATGGGTCATAAGTAAAATCATGGTTTTTATTTACTCGACTCTTTTTAACGCGTTGATCCACTTTGGTCTCTTTTCGGGGTTACAACCCCGCACAATCTATCTCTCTCTCTCGTTAAGGGCCCTTGCTTGCTGTCTCTCTAGGAGTATGCCACATTTGGCCAGCGCTCCCTATTACGTACCAGGCTTTGTTCTTGGGCACCCTTGTTGTCCCACTCTAAGTGATACCACGAATGCCTTTATATAAACTTCAACTTTTCTTAGATTTTTGCAATGCACTTATGTAATGCAATGCACTTTTATAATGCCGTTCTCTACGGACTTCACAAACACTTAGTTATTATGTGGATTGCACGTGTTTTACGGCGGACATCACTTTCATTCACTCACATTAACCTGACTTCGACTACGTGGTTGACATCCGTCTCCCACGACAGCCGGAAGTCGAGTAACAAAGTATCTATAAAATTTTATTTTAATCGTCATTCACAGAACAGCCAACATAACACGTATTTCAAGATCGCTTATTTTGGCACATGTTTTGTTATAAGCCTTTACATTATAGAAAATATTTTGTGCGCATGCCTCAACTTCCGCTATGTGTATAACCCGTGAATATGCGCTATATCCCCAATTCTGATATATTGTCCGTAGTAGACAGGCCAAAAAAACAAGCAACAAGTTTAAGTGCCCAAAAGGCCTATTGGCAAACTATGAAATCATTACTATGTTCACTTTTTAAACAGTGCCTACCACGAGCGCTCGCATCAATATTATTTCTTAATGCGTTTTTCCATACCAGCTTTTTGACGCTGGCTTCTTGCTTCCAGTCAATCGGAGCACTTTCAAGGCCATGCCGCTATTTGTTGGTTCAAGTTTTTCTTTCAGCGTCAAGTTGTTGACCATATTTGTTTATGAACATGTTGCCCTCCTTTTCTAATGACAGATATAACCAAAAAATAATAAATTATGAAAGTGCCGTTTGGTTTGGCGAGTTTATGGCAACTGGCAAGTAAAACACAATGGGAAAAATAAAAATTTCTCTCAATGGGCATCCTGTAACTTTAACCTGAACACTGAGCATTAATTGACAGTTTACGTAAAAGCGCCGTGTTTGTTCTGCTCTATGGAAATAGTCATTTTGAAATTAGCAGCACTTCTCTAAAAAAAAATTGACGCTAAAAGCTGGTATGGAAGGCCGCCTTAACTCCACTACCTTGCACGCTCCCTATATGAAAAATGCTTAAGCCGCACCCAAAACATTAAATGTCATGTCATATGTCATACTTTTGCTTTGTCAAAACTCAAAGCTGTCAAACATAAAATTTGCAAAATGATAGAATTGTTTTCTGTGTTTATTTGATAGAATAGTAAATTATACAATTATAAATATAATGAATTAGGAGCACAAAAATTCGGTAAACAAATTGTTGATTATTTTCGAGGTCATGTACCTTCTCATAATTGTTTTTTTAGATATGAGCGGAGTTCCCGTAATAGCTTTAAGAAGAGAAACCCAAGAATTGTTGTCTTCATTACTGAATCCAGAGAAAATTTTTCCCGCTGACAATAAATTACCACGGTAAAGGTTTTGGAAAAAGTTTCTCACATAAAGTTCAAACCAACCCAAAATCTGTGGAATTACCATGAAGTTCTAAAAGCTCTTTTGGTCTAGATTAATTTGATTTTTATGGAGAAAAAAATGTATATACAAATTATATTTTGTCAAGGAGTAGCCCATAGGCGTAGAAGTAAGGATCCGAAGAGTTCCCACCTTACCCGTGGGTGGAAAAACCCCTTTGAGGCGGAAAAACCCCCATACAGGAATTGGTTTCGGCTTCTCCCATTTATCTTCTAATCCGTCATTCTCACGAAAAAAGGAATAAAGACAAAAATATTATTCATTAAATTCTACATAAAAGTGCATCACAGATGATTTGTCTATTTTCCACCCTTTCCTCGCTATTAACGTTCAAATTACGGGATAATATGTAGTGCTCGGCAAAACGATTTGTCTATTGTCCACCATTTCCTCGCTATTAACGTTCAAATTACGGGGTAATATGTAGTGCTCGGCAAAACATCACTCTTACACCATTTTTCATACCGAATATCCCTGAAACAGGTTAGGTTTTTATCAAGTGGGGCGATAACCGCCCCTTCCACTGCGAGCTTTTCAGATCTATTGTGGCCCAATCCTAATTAATTAGAGTTCACTTTAAAGTCCCGCACTTCTAACAAAGTCGATGATGACGTTCGGTCATACCTTTTCCAGGTCTTTGGGCTCTACCTACCGATTTTTTTAAGATGCTTTCGCAGTTAATAGAGTCTTGTCAGTTGTCCTGTTATGATCCTCAGGATGTTCCTATTCAGTTCTAACAGGGATGTGGTTCTTCTTTTCGAAGGATTAGATATAAATGCCTTCGAGTGGACTTGTCCCACTGTTTCATACCAGTACTTGCATTTTTTCTGCTCGGTTCTACCCCCATACTTTGAACGTCAATAGCGAGAAAAGAGTATAAAATAGACAAATCATCTGACTTTTTTGTGTAGAATTCAATAAAGGATATTTTTGTCTATATTCCTTTTTTTCGTCTGATTCAAAGATAAATGGGAAAAGTCAAAATCTGTATGGGGGTGTTTTTTCGTCTGAAACGGTGTTTCCTTCCACGGGTAAGGGGGGAACTCTTCGGATCCTTACTTCTACTCCTATAAACTACTGGACCAAATATATATTTTTTCTTCCATTCACTATTTTTTCATCTAAATACCATGGATCAATTTTCTATAGTAACGGTTCAGAACAGAATGAACAAAACTCATGGCTAACGAGGGTCTAGATTCATTGTCTAAAATGGGTAGAAGTTAACTTGACTACTGACAAATAAAAAAGCTTGCCGTTAAACTAGTCAATGTTAGGTTTGACATAGAGCAGGAGCAGTAGTCTTTGATGTTTGTGTATTTCCCTAATACCACCAGATTTACTATAGCAATAGAAATAGAATTTATTCATCAATCAAAGATTATACAAGGCATCTTACATACATAGTGTTTATAAAACTTTTCAGACTAGTCAAAGAAAAGGTAATCTACAGATAAATTGTTAAAATAGTGTATATTCACAAAAAACAAAAAAAACATTTATACATACAATAGTTAGTTTCACAATAGTAATTTATAAATTACTTTTTCAAGAAGGAAGTTTTTCAGTTTATTTTTGAATAGAATATCATTCAAATTCACATCTATTATATCTCTTATTTTATTGAAACATTTGATACCAATATGCTTTGGTGAATTTTCACAGACTGATAACCTTGAGTAGGGTTGTTGGAGTTTTTCTTTATTCCTAGTATTATACATATGCGTGTCCTCATTCCTCATTAGTTCATTTGGATTTATTTCAATGTACATAATCAGCTCAAGAATATACAAACATGGAAGGGTTAGTATTTGAAATTTCTTGAATAGAAGTTTACATGTTGTTTTTGGATGAGCATGACACATTGTTCTTATTATCCTTTTTTGAGATACAAATGCCCTTTCAAAGTGACGAGAGGACCTCCAAAAGATCAATCCGTACTGCAGAGTAGATTGAACCAGCCCAAAATATAGTAACTTCAGGATGTTTGCTGATTCAGTATCTGGCAGATTTTTTATTATATAGCATGTAGTGCTCAGTTTTGAACATACAGTATTGATGTGTGCTTCCCATATTAGCTTACTATCCAAAGTAACACTAAGAACTTGATGGTTTCCACATATTGTTAAGATTTACCATATAAGTTTAAGTATAGGTAGTAATTTGGATTTATGTTTTTTTGCAAAAACCGGACATAATTGGTTTTGTTTCTATTCAAGGTGAGCCATTATTAAGGCAATATATATAACTGAATATATAATACAAATTGGACTATATTCCTGTGATTGCAATGCGCCATAAATAGATCATGATGAGGATATTTTCAATGGGGTGTATTTGGAAAAAAAACAATCTTAGATTTGTACCAACTGATTCAAATAATTCCATCTTGGAGTTTGTATTTGCAAAAATGCCAAACTCTATTGATGTTTTTATTGAGAAAGCACAATAATACACTTGAAAACAAATGGCAGTAAATAGAGAATGATAAAAAAATGCAAAAAATAATGTTTAGCCATTGATAATAAACAGAGGGATCTTAAAACACACAACAAGAATTGACTTTGGCCTTCAAGTTCCCTGATTTGATAAAGTGGACATTTAATTAATTAATGTATTGTGTTTTATTGTTAACCAGTTTACGAATCACTTCTTCAACCACTTGAGGAATCATTTGGTTGCTAAAATATTGAATCCATGTTTAGGCTAAAATATGTATTCGGCTCGAAATGACCATGTTTTTAGCAGCTTATGTGGGTGAAGTAGTCTGACCATTCTGAGGACGTTCCGTGTTTATTGTTAATATTCATTGTTTTTATTCTGAAGTGGAACTTTCTTGGCATGCTTCTTTCATTTTAGCCTTGAGGAACTCCAAGTATATAGATGAAACGTCAGCATTCAAGGACATGGAATCTTATCAACATCTGCTATTATCTTTTAATTCTACTAATTTTGAAATAGTTAGTTTCATTGATATAAGGGAAAATTTCATGTCCTAATTTAAACAAATTTTGATAAGGTAAAAAACCTATCATGATCAAATTTGAAAAAATATTTGGGTATTTATGGAATATTTGAAAAATTAAGCATTTAATTTTGCTGAAATGAAAATTAGTTTTGTCAAAGAGAATGAAAACATTACGTAAGTGCCAAAATCCCACTGAAAATTGGTTAAATAAAAAAAAACTGAGGTAAATGTCACAATATCAACACTTAACTATTTTTTCAGTGACTGGCGAGGCCTAGCCGAGTTATGCGGTGTAGGTGGAGAACTGATGCGAAGTTTCCAAATAAGTGAAGACAAAACAAAAAAGATTCTAAAGACATGGAGTCAGAAAAATGGTGCTGAGAGTACAATTGACAAGTTACTCTCTTTCTTGAAAGATTTAGATAGATATGATGTATACGATGATATTACACCGTATGTAGGTGAGAAATTATCAGAGAGTTATTTGACATATTCCGATGTGTAAGTGTCTGTAGAATATATTTTTTATAAGTGCATCAGCAAGAGTTGTATTTCAAGTTTCACGATTATGGAAACTTTGTTTAGGGTGGAGATTTCAGAAAAGAATTGGATGCATGACCTCCAACATAATATTAATGGGTGTTCGAGTGTCGAAATGCCATAGAAAGTTTGTAAAAACAAGGAACATCAGCCTCCCAGGATACAATTTACAAAAAATATAATAAAATTAAAGAATATGTACATATGTCTACGGAAGACTAAAAATAAAAAAATTATTATAATTGTTTTACAGTTTTTTTATCACTTTCCTAAAGGAACATAAAGCTGAATTGAACAGTTCAACTTCGTAGTTTTGAGTATTTGCCGTTTTCATCATTCTATTGAAGGACTCATTTTGGCCATAATTCGTCCTACAAAATGGTTTTCTAAAAATATCACTATTTCGGTTTCTCCTAGAATTTGCAGAAAGTGTAATCAGCCAAATAATATCAAGAGAATCTATGAAGCCATTGATGGTTTTATGAAGGAATACTGCGTTCTTCTGTGTATCAACGTGTTCATGTTTAAAATTTTTAATATTTGTGGGTAGCTATATTCATTCCTATTAAATCCCATGTGATAGGCACAATTTCTTAAAAATGTATTCTGACAACTCTCTAAGAGATCAGAACCAACTTTGTAGCAATACAAATGTAGGTATAGCATGGAAATTATCTTCATAAAAAATAAATGTGAAACAAAAATATGGAAGTTTTTTCATGTTTTGTATTTTAATATGTTTTGGAGTTTCTAACCAACTTTAAAAATTCCTATGTTAGCATTTGAAAGAAATGAGTGTATTGATGTTGAAAAATGAAGAAAAACAAAAATTGTAAAAATAGTTAGTCTGCATAAAACTTATTGTGTAACTAGTTTGGCCATGAATTATTGTTACTTACATGATATTGTTCAATCTTCCATAGCATACTTTCATGAAAATGTTCCGTTACGAGGGGATTACAAAAAGTAATTTTTTATAAAATCTCAATTATATCAGCAGATTGTGAATTGGAAGTATGATTGTGATATATCATTGGAAAGGTAATTCTATACCAAATCGTAATTTTCAAAAAAAAAATTATACTTTCTATTTGAATTATAAAAATTTGATACGCTTCCGGTCAAACCGGAAGTGTCATATTTGGTTTGATACTTGCTAAATTATACATTCATAACATCAAATCGAAGTACCGAATTTGAAACATCCATATAAAATAACAACGAAGATACAGGGGGGTAAATTGGTTCCAAGTCACCTCCAAATATAACAAGTCATATTTAAAAAAAAGTTTAATTAAAAAATTATTGCCGGCTGAGTGACTTTTTTTTTTCTTTGTACAGCCGTCGTCAACGTGTCAATATTAATTCACCAGAATTATTAATATTCATGTTCTTCAAAATGGGGAAAATCAATTCTGAGAATAATCATTGAGAGTGTACATTTATTGTATTATTGAGAACATGTCACATGCATTATTGATAATTATATTGAACATGTTATCAATTATAATGTATTTACATTGTAAAAAAATTCCAGAAAGGGACATTGAATATTTCAACTCTAACCCGAAAGATATCTGTGGTGATCTTTCCGATGATGATGTTGATGGACAAGACATCCTCACTTATGATGACTCATTGAGACACATGGATGGCCTACCACCCCAAACCTACGATGCCTTCCTTCTATTCGATGACCAGGATATCGACTTTGCCACAAACATAATCAACACTTTGGAAGTACAGCACAATATGAAATTATGTGTGAAAGACAGGGATCTAGTCGGCGGTAGACTGGAGCATTTTTCTGTCATAAAATTAATTTCAAAGAGATGTAGAAAAGTCATTGTGGTAGTGTCGCCTTCATTTTGGAGTAGCCGAACTAACAAGTATTTTTATAGTTTGGCACAACTAGATAACCTTGGTAGGTATATTTTGAAACGAGATTTTTTTCAATGGTAAGAGTGACAGCTTGTGCGAAGTCATCATCGATAATAATAATAGTATTTATTTCATCATTTAAATGCACACAGGTTACACAAATAATTAAAAACGTCAAAATTACAGTTACATTGGGATAGGAGGATTTAACAATTGCAGATTGTCACCCTCATGACATGAAGGAAAAAAAAACAATTATTTATCTCCTAAAAAGCCGTATATACTTCACATTTTTTCTATAAATATCTTAATAAATTTATATCTGCATTAGTCTGTGTGGAGGATTATTTAGCTGTACTAAATTTTGCAAACTCTTATTATTTCAGAAAAGCGTTGTTCAAAAATCATACCCTGTTCAAATAATCCGTATAAACCAAGCGAAGTGCCAATAGAATTTCAAGTTTATCATACCCTGGTCTTCTCTAGATCTTTCGGAAAATTTTGGGAGAGATTATATCAAGCAGTCAGACAGATGCCAGCACCTCCAAAAATCATAACGCCGGCCAGTCAAGAAGTAGAAAGAACAATCCAGGAAAAAAGGTTTGTCGGTCTTCATATGGCTTTAGTGAACAGTAAAAATATTCTGTACCAAGTGGATTTTTTATTTATTCATTTACATTGTCATTTTTTTAAAATGAAATATTAGACAATTCTCACGTATATGTATGGTTATAACTATTCGCTATAAGTAAGAAAACAAAGAGAAAAATATTAGTAATTAAAATTTTTTCGCACTCTTTTTAAATGATTCTAAAGATTAATCAAAAAGATCTAAATCTACATATGTATTTACCAACATTAACATTCAACTATTCTGGCCATAGTTAGTATGATAAAAAGGAATTTTAAATTTTTCCGAATTTCGTATTACAAGCTTCTATTTTTTTAGTTTCACCTCTCCTGGTGTCTGTAATCAAATCTTAAAACTTGAATTTGACCCACTTCTAGTGAAATTTAGCAGGTGTTCATAGTTCCCTTGACAATGCATTATGGGATTTTTGTCAAAATTGGTACATGGGGGTTTTTCGGGGTTGAAGATTATGATTTTTTTTGTCAAAATGCATAAAATAAAAATGACGGCTCCAAGATCGCGGACGATTATGGTCCGATTCTATTCAAAATTGGTATGTGGAGGTTTTCAGGGTCGGAGATTATGAATTTTTATCCAAAATTCACAAGTTTAAGCATGGCTCCAATATGGCAGACGAATTTTGTAATCATGGTCCGATTCGATTAAAATTGGTATGTGGGGGTTTTCGGGTCGAAGATAATGAATTTTTTGTCAAATCACTTCAAAAGAACCATATTGAAACCAATTTATAAGGGAGGAGAAAGTAATGAAATTTCTAACTACCATCCAATTTCAAAAAATTTCGAGAAAGTATTGAAAATACAACTGATCAAATTTATTAGTGATAATACTGGCTTTGATAAATTTCAGTATGCTTTCATACCAGATTCTAATACACAATCTGCAGTAACTGATCTCATACATGATAAATATGAAACTTTAGATGAGAGCAATTATGGCGCTGCAATTTTTTTAGATATCAAAAAAGCTTTTGATACAGTCAATCAAACATTTTTATTAGATATTCTGAATAATTTGGGAATAAGAAATCACTCTTATAAACTTTTCCAAAATTATTTTGAAAATCGTATCCAATATGTAATTATAAATGAAAATAAAAGTTCAATTGAAAAACAATGCACAATTGGAGTCCCACAAGGTTCAGTATTGGCCCCAATATTTTATTTGATTTATGTGAATAGCGTAACTAAAATACATTTTGTAGGAAAACATTTTTCTTTCGCAGACGATACTGTACTCTACTATTCGGCCAAAGACACTAAAATACTTGAGAAAAAGATATGAAATTAATTGAAAAATGGTTGGATGACATAAACCTAACAATCAATTTAGAAAAAACTGTTCTCATGCTTTTCAAACAAAAAAATATAAAGCCAATAAAATTAAAAGTGACAATAAAGAATAAAATTATAACTGAAGTTGAAAAACACAAATATTTAGGTCTGATTATAGATAAAAATCTAAATTTTGAAAGTCATGTAAATAAAATAAAAAAATCAATTATCCCTCTGATTGGAGCAATTAGAAGAGTTGAATTTCTGAATACTCATATTGAAACACTAATATACAATGCCCATATTCTTTCTCATATCAGATATCTAATAACAATATGGTCATCCTGTAGTAAAAAACAAAGTATAATTTATCGTCTTCTGAATAAAGCAATTAAATTATTTTAAAAAACCCGGGAAACCCTTTTAAATTAAAAAAAATACTCTATTTGAAAAAAATTCAAAAAGACACCATCATAATATTAGAAATGCAGATAATATTCATTCAAATTAAGGGAAATACAATCCAATATCTAGTTCAATGGAAACTTATAAAAACTTTCAAATGATCTGAAAAAATTAAATGACAATATTCTTAAAAAAACTTAAACAAAGTATGCTGTTATAAAATTAAAAATAATATATTAAATTTTTTAAGAGATAATGTGTATATGTATTGTATATATATATATATATATATATATATATATATATATGTGTGTGTATGTATATATATATATATATATATGTGTGTTATGTATATATATATATATATATATATATATATATAAGGGTACATTTAGTAAGATTTGAATAGGTATTATTACCAGTTACAGTTCTAAAATGGTTGAAATTTATAATTGTAATCAATTAATTAACTTCCTTATACCAGAACTTGTTCTGTTTGGAAGATGTATTGCAATAAATAAATACCTATCCGATGAAAAAAAAAAAATGGCTCCAAGATGGCGGATGATCTCTGTGATTATGATCCGATTCTATTCAAAATTGGTATGTGGAGGTTTTCAGGGTCGGAGATTATGAATTTTTTGTCAAAATTCATAAATTCAAGATGGCGGCTCCAAGATGGTGGACAAGTTTTGTGTTAATGGACCGTTTCTATAAAAAATTTAGATATCGGTGTTTATGGTGTCGGAGATTATGAATTTAGTCGAAGATTATTGATTTTTTGTCAGAATTTATAAATTGAAGAGTTAATCTTTAGATGGTCTCCTCATTGACGAACTAGATAGCTCAGAACTTACAGGAAAAAGACCTCATAATGACGATGCATTAACAAAAATGCATAGATTAAGGCGTACTTACTAAAAAGCACAAAATAAAATAATTAATAAAAAAAAACTTTTTAAAGGCAAGCTTTTATTCAAATGCACTAAAAAGTTAAAAATAATTGCTTTGGAGTGCGACATAGGTTATTCCGTTAAAATATAAAAGCGACAAGCTTTTGAATCTATAAATCACGGACTAACCTATGTCGCACATCCAAAGCAATTATTTTTTACTTTTTAGCAAATTTGAATAAAAGCTTGTCTTTAAAAAGGTTTTTTTATTATTTATTTTATTTTTCTTGAATTTGCATTTAAAGTAATAAGTTTAACAATCTCTGGAGAGTTGATACTACCCTTTACTATGTTGTATATAAGTGTAAGATCTGATTCCAGTCTTTTATGTACTCAAGTTAAGAATGTCCAATATAGTTTCATAGGTATATTCACCAATATGATACCCTAGTTAAAATGCAGAATACCTCAAAAACTTATTTTGAACACTCTCCAGCAGATCAATATCTACATTATATGAAGGGCACCAAATTGAGGAGTTGTATTCCGTAATTTACCTAACGATTGAGCAATACATGATTTTTAGGGAAGGGAGAAATAATTCGTTAGCAGATCTGAGAGTGAAACCTAACATATTTAGTGCTCTGGAAGTTGCATTTGCAATATGAGGTTTGAAGGATATTTTTGAGTCGGGAATGATTTCTAAATCTTTAATTGTAGTTCTGCTTGCTTGATTTTATATACATGATTTATGGGATTTTTATTTTGAGAAAAAGTAAATGATGTCATTTATAAGATAAGATAAGATCTTTATTCACCATTATATACATAATCGGTATATGAAAACATGCATAGTAAACATACACGGTATCACAAGCGATTTGTTTTGGTACGGTATCACAAGCGATTTGTTTTGGTACGTCAGCATTATATGTAAATAGTTTAAAAATACATCCTAAATAATAAAAATATAACTATGAATTTAACTATGAATTTAAAATATAACAATTAGTTTAAAAAGACATAACGAAAATAAGGTACAGTAATAAAGTCCTCTTCTGTGATAATATACAGATTTGTTTAGTTACTCTTAGCACGCGCACAAGAGAACTTCTTACATGACATTTATTTTACGTCCACATATGAGTATAGATATCGCTAATTTCATACATAGGATCAGCAAGTAATGAATTTTTCAGAAAATATTTAAGTTTTTTTGAGGAAAAGTCCCTCCAATCCGCTGGTATGGTATTGTATAATTTCAACGGCAGATATTCAGTCTGCCTCATTGTTTTACTGTATTTAAGTTGAGGCAGCCTGAATAAATCTTTATTTCTAGTATTGTGGTCATGAGTTTGTGTTCCAGTAGTGCTTTTATTTTTGTTGTTATGTACCCACAGGATTGCCTCCATTATTTAGATACAGGGCAGTGTCAAGATTTTCATATCTATAAATAGTGGTTTAGCGTGTTCTCTTGGGCCTACTTTTGCCATGGTTCTTAGAATTTTTTTTTGCCATGGTTCTTAGAATTTTTTTTTGCCATACCAGAATGTCAGGGCCTGCTACACTAGTTCCCCACAGTAGCACCCCATAGGTTAGATGACTGTGCACCATGCCATAATATACTGTCTTCAGTACCTCATCAGATATTATTTCCCTGAGATTCCACAGAAGATACTGGCTAATAGCTAACTTTTTCTTCAATTCATTTATGTGCATTTTCCAATTTAGCTCAGCATCTATGTAGAAGCCCAGTGATTTCACCACCATTGCATCCTCTTCCACTCGATTTTTTGAGAAGGTAATTTTTTTAGTCTTGTTTTTATTCAGGGCCAGCGCGTTGGAGTTGAAGTATATTTCGCTTTTCGCAAGAGTTTCCCCTGATACTCTGTAGATTTCATCTAGTGACCTATCCTGTATACAGAATGTAGAGTCATCTGCATACATGAACACATCTGCCCTATCTATGAATGTTGGTAGATCGTTGATGTATATTATAATAAGTAGAGGTCCCAAGCACCGATCCCTGGGGTACCCCATGTTTAACTTGTCTTGTGCTAGATATAGTGTTGTTAAATGAAACGTATTGACGTCTATCCTTCAGATAAGTCTCGATTAGGTTGAGGGCTATACCACGAATGCCATATTTATAGAGTTTGCCAAGCAGGATATCGTGTGAGACACTGTCAAATGCTTTGGACAGGTCACACAGGATTGCTCTTGTGTGTATTCCCGCATCTCTGTTTTTGGCAATTTGATGAACCATTTCCGTGACTGCTTGCGTAGTTGATCTGAGAGCTCTGAAACCATACTGGTGATCATCCAACTGTTTATCCTTCTCTAGAAACTTGATCAGTCTATCTTTTATAATGATCTCTATAATTTTTGATAGTATTGGGGTGATGGTAATAAAACGGTAGTTGTCACAATCATTACAGTTCCCTTTCTTCAAGATGGGAATAGCCCTACCAAGCTTGAGGTGCGATGGGAATTGCCCCTTCTCCAAGCATTTGTTTATCAGGTGTGTTAGTGGTTTGCTTAGAGTTTCCTGAATGAGTTTTATTGTTTGGACTTATGTCGTAAGGATCAGTACTGGGGCAATTTTTTTTTCAAGATAGAAGTTCGTCCCAAGTTGACTCGGTGGGAGGAACTTTTACTTCCTCATTATTTGTTGGAGTTAAGAAAGCGGAGTCTTTTACATTAATATTCAGAAGTTCGTCCCCAGTTGACTCGGTGGGAGGAATATTTTTCAAGATGTCATCAATTACTGAGGCACTGTACTCACTGAATTCACTTGCTGTTAGGGTTGTGTTTGTATGTATTACCTTTGGTCTACCTTTGATCTCATTTACCACATTCCAAGCAGTTTTTGCTCTATTATTACTGTTTAAGAAAACCTTGTCGTACATCCCTCTTTTTGCTTTCTTAACCGATTCTCTATACAGTTTTAGATATTTGTGGTATGATAATTTCAGATCAGAGTTTCCTGTTATCCTGTACTGAGTTTTTTTTTGTTTCAGTTCCTCTCTCATAATCTTCAAGTCTCTATTAAACCACTTTGGTTTCCGATCAGTCCCTTGTTTGCTATGTTTTAGTGGAAAAGCCAGCTCTATAGCATACGTAATGTTTTCACACAGAAATCTGGAGAGGAAGTTTGGGTCCTCAGATAGGTAAAAGTCGGACATATCAATTTTGTTTACATAATGCTTGAATTCTGCTGCACCTGTTTCCGTTATGTGCCTTATATTGTTATGTATTTTTTTGTTCCCATCTAATTTCTCAATTCCTTCCATAGTAATGTAAATACCATAGTGGTCCGATAATTCTTCTTTAATAGTACCTGATTTCTTGTAGTTATCAAAATTTACACATATATTGTCGATGCATGTGGAAGAATGATCGGTGACCCGAGTTGGTTCATTTATAATGGCTTCGAGATTAAATGAGAGGAGAGTATTTGTGAGGCAATGTTTCTCCTTGCTATCACTGAGGAAATTTACGTTAAAGTCCCCTAACAACACAATTTTATCAAATTTCTTTGTGAGATTTCTCAACATACTCTCTAGACAAACCACAAACTTCTTTAGTTCACCCTGTGTTGATCTGTATAATGTGACGATAACAGTATTACTTATGGTTACGGCTGCAAATTCAGCATCTTTTCAATACAAAACTGCTCGACGCACCACTCCTGTGCAGAGATACCATTCCTCACAAAAATAGCAATTTAATCTTTCCTACAGAAAAAATTTACTAATTTATAATTACCTATACCAGCGGTTGAAGTTGTTCCTTTGTCAACCATATTTCAGAAAGGCATATAACATGATATGGATTTTCTGCTAGGAAAATATTTAGATCATCTATCTTGTTGCTAAGACATTGTACATTCAGATGGAAAATATTCATTTCTGAGATGTTATTATCGAATTTAAAGGAGAGTTTCTCTATTTTAGTTCCTATTTGGTAGTCACTGTTCGAATATTCAGTGTCATTCATTTCACCGTTGCTTGAAGGGGTCTGTGCTTGTCTAAAAAAGAAATGGGCCGGTTATTGTTTTCCGGCATGTCACTTCTGAAGTCCAGTCTTCTGTATCCCACTCCTCTTGGCCAGAAAGAGGGCTTGTAGAGATCTTCTTTGAATTTGAAGTCTACTGCTATCATAAAAGCCTTCAATTCATTTTCGGTTTGCAAGTGTTTTACTGTGATGTTGTCCTTGTTTTCGTTTGTTTTTTCGGATATGAAGCTTTTGATGTCTTCTTCTTCTGTCTCCTTGTCGACTCTATATATGTACATCCACACTTTGGGTTTTGCCCCTTTGAAGTTACCGGCATTTTCCGATTGGCCGATATTTCGCTTATATGAATTTTTACTTCTTACGGTGCGCCATGTTGGTTCATCGTTATCATTCTGTAGAATGTTTAAAATTAATGGGGAAGCTGTTTCATTACCAGATTTCATATTTCCTCCCAAATTTATAATTTTATTACATTTCTGTCTAGTCTGAATTTCCAATAAATCCTTTGCCACTTCTTTAGGATTTATAGCAGAGCCACCCTGTTTATTTGGAGATCCAGGTGCTTCCAAAGTGTCAGGGACATTCACGTTTTTTTGGGCTGACTTGCTCACGTTGGCTATTAGTTGTTTTTTTGTGCGTCCTGTTTTTCCATTTTTGGTTTCTTCATTGTATGTGTCTGGGTTTTTTGTTTGTTCTGCAGTTGTCTGAGTGTTTGGAATACTTTTGTTTTTGTCATCATACTTTCCAAGTTTTTCTTCGAGAGATACTATTTTCTCCTTTAATAGTGAAATTAGAATCTCTTTATCTCCAATGATGGTACCTTTATCAATAATAATTTGCCTCAGTAGAGCATTCTCTTCAGTCAAATATACTTCTTCTGTCATGCAAGATTCACTGAGGTACTTCTCCTTGATTAGCTCATCACAACAGGTTTTTGTTCTAGTTGCACAAGCTTTGTGGTACACTGATGCACATTTCGCACACACTAGTCCAGAGTTCGTATTTTTTTTACAGTATTTACAGTTTTTCTTCAGCCTATCTACACTGACATTCTCATTTGCCGCCATTTTGGATATCAATTTGTCTATATTCAGTTGCAGTAAATTTATATCACACCAGCATACAAAATTACATAAATCATACTGCAATAACTCACTGTCAGCTATTTCACGGGTAACTTTAAACATCTCCAGATAATGAGCAAAGAGAAGGAATGCACTGTGAATAAGATGATTTCTTTAATTCTTTTTAGTCATTCATGAAATCCATCATCTTATTGAATTCTGACAAAAATTGATAATCTACGACCCCAAAAAACCCACATACCAATTTTGAATAAAATCGGGCCTTCCTGAAGCCGCCATCTTAAATTCATAAATTTCAACTGAAAAATCATGATGTCTGACTACAAAAACCCCCACATACTAATTTTGAATAGAATCGAACTATAATCACAAAACTCGTTCGCCATATTGGAGCAGCCATTTTGAAGATAATTTATGTTGAAAGTATTACCAATCTGTTACATTACATTGGTATGGTTGCTTTTTCCGAAAAAAGGCCATACAAAACGTATGCACAACTTTCGACCAGGTAGTCAATGATTTTTCTTATGTTGGCTATGAACACTAACTTTTTAAAAACATTTCATTCTGTTACTCGATTTGCCAGGTTTTCTGCAGCCCGCTCTCAGACTATATGGTGATCCCTTTTTATCAGGGGGGTGACACATGTGACCTGTCAAATTTTAGACTTATCTCACTTATTCCAATGCTTGGAAAAACTTTTCAAAAGTAGGTTGATGGAATTTCTAACTGTGTACAACTTTTTAATGGCTATCAATTTGGCTTTCAAAACAATAAAAATAAGGGAGACACTATCAAAAAATTATTGTATAACTCTGGAGTGAAGTGCCACATCCTCCATTGATTTACTACCATTGTGTGCTTTGCTCGCATGGGAGGAAGTGGTGAACCCCTCCCATGCTATACAACATGCCATTTCAATTGGAGATGAAAAGTGGACCAGTTACTGTGCATTGAATACGAACTGATTATATTTTCTATGGTCTTAAATAAATTCATTTTCCAATTCCAATATTTTTGTTTTTTATTTCATTGGCATTTGAGAAAAACAACTTTACCATAACTTATGCAACTCTTATCATTGTTTATGAGATCTATATATTAACTTGGATTTTATTAGCACTGTATAACAATGTTACATTCCCTGTATACAGTTTGAGCTTCTTGGGTGTGAATATATTAGTGTTGAAAAATTGTAGTTGATCAGAAAAGTTCCACATTTCATTTTCTCTTATTTTTATTGTAGTACCGAAGCCCCAAAAAAACCAGTGAACCATGTAAAGTTCAATACTGTTGATGACTCTGAAGAAGCAGAACAGTCTATTGATCCGTCGCCAGAAGAGAATATACCAAAGTCCATATCTGAGGATATCAGTTTAACCAATAATAACAGTTCAGCCGAACAACCGGAAACACTGCCAGAGCTGAAAAAGAAAAAGTTCTTTTCCAAAATACTGAGGTTTGTCAATCCAAAGACAAAAAAGCAAGAAGCAGAAAAAAAGACCCAGGCTGATGACATCCATAAGAAAAAAAGTAGCAGTAGGAAGAAAGTTGCTGTTGCAATAGCTCAATGACAATGAGATTATTTTGTTTAAGTTTAATTTAAGGCTCTATATTCTTTCAGAGATTGTACCTAAACGAAAAACTATAAATTATATTTTTATCTGAACAAACTCCATGTTATCAATCATTTTAGTTGCAGTAGTTGATTTGAGATGGCGTTAGCTAATGTTGTTTTCCATTCTGCTAATGCAATCCTAGCGAAATACTATGAAGTGGGTGAATTTTAATTGCTTTAATCAGGTAGGCAGACATTAGTTATTTGTCTGCTTGGCCAACCCAGTGCTGATGAGGGGCAAATACCCAGACACCCGTCTACTTGAGTGAGAAGATATTTATCCATTTCTCAGCAAAAATTTGCAAAGTACCTTAGCATGTTTATCCATTGGATGTAATCCAACGTCCGGCGAGGCATTAGCCAGGGAAGTACTTGTTTTTTATGAATATTCGACCAACATACACTTAGTATAGGTATTTGTAGTCAGCTGTCTTCAGGAATAAAACATTTCATTTTTAATGAAGTGGAGTTGGTAGTAAAAGAGCCAACTTGAGTTACACCAAGGTCCTCGACTCTTATTGATAATATTATTGGGTGTATAGTAGAGCTAACTTGATTGTGTTTGCAAAGTTATAAAATCAAAGGACCACTTCTCACAGCTGGCATCATTATTGTCTTTCCTATGAGTCAAAGAGCCCTGTTTTTACCAGGGGAGCTAGTACTGATAATAATACATATCTACCTGTCTCGGGAAAATTGGTCAGATGAACAGTTCTTTTTCACCAGGAAAACTCTTTTCCCTGGAGGAAGTACTCAACAAAAGTAAAAAATAACCACTGTAACATTACACCTGAACTCATAAAATTGAAGGAGGAGGTTTCTCTGTATGGTGATCTGAGAAGGCAGCACTCAGAGTACAGGAAGGGAATCAAAGATATCAAATAATAATAAATAGTCTTGATTTCATGAAATGTTTCATTCTTATACAGAGACATGGTATAAAAACATAAAATGAAAATAAGCGTCAAAAGAAGCGAACACATTTAAACATGTGAGTGGGATGAGAGCTATGTGAGTGTATATAGGTGATACTCGTCAAGGGAGTAAGGCTCAAGGTCAATGAGTAACTTCTTTACTCCTTTTTTTAATTTACTAAGGCTCCTAAAAATTTTGATATTATTTGGTAATTTGTTGAAAAACTTTATTGAGGCATATCAAAACAAATTATCTAAAAATAAAGAAAAACTTTGACAAAAAAAAAACTGAATCACATAATAAAATCTGGGATGTAGTAAATGCAACAACGGGTAGAAAAACTAAATGTAATCATAATATTGAATTATCCATAAATGGAAATAAAATAGGAATTAAAAACTGTACCAACGAGTTCAACAACGGAAACGGAAAATTATGAGTGAGGTGTCATTCAATTCGTAATGTCATTTAGAAAAAAGTTGAAAAAATCTCCCGTAGAGTTAGAGCTTCAGCCAAAAGCTCAATTTGTTCATTGATTAACGATAAATGGAAAAGACTTGAAGTAATATTGTCGTATTTGTAATATTTTATGAGCTATTTGAATACAATAAAAATAATGATTCAAAAAAAATAGTTCTTTAATATTAATATTGATTGTAAAAAATAATTGTTAATTAACAAGTACGATTTTAAGCAATTTATTTTTTTATTTTCTTAAAATTAATTATTTTTATCAATGATTAGGTTTCCAAAATTAAAAAATTAGATTATCTTATTTGCAATGCATTTGTTTATAATAATTATTTAAACAATGGAGAAAAAATCATTTTTATGTAGCTTTTAACAATAAAAAAACAAAATAATCGACATATTTTGAAAAAAAAATCAATGCTTTATTTATGTTTTATAAAAAATTCAATATTTTTTTGTCAAAATTCATAAATTTAAGATGGAGGACGAGTTTTGTGATTATGGTCCAATTCGATTCAAAATTGGTATGCAGGGGTTTTCGGGTCGGAGATTATGAATTTTTTGTCGAAATTCATAAATTCAAGATGGCGTCCCCAAGATGGAGGATGAGTTTTGGGATTATGGTCCGATTCGATTCAAAATTGGTATGCGGCGGTTTTCGTAATCGGAGATTTTGAATTTTTTATCAAAATTTATAAATTTAAGATGGCGGTCCCAAGATGGAGGACGAGTTTTCTGATTATGGTCATATTTCATTCAAAATTGGTATGTCAGGTTCGGAGATTATGATTTTTTTGTCAAAATCTATAAATTCAAGATGGCGGACAAGTTTTGTGATTATGGTCAGATTCTATTCAAAATTGGTGTGTGGGAGTTTTTGGGGTGGGAGATTATAATTTCTATCAGCTCAAAACTTACAGGGAAGAGACCTTGTAATAAAGATGCTCTATTAGAAATGAACAGATTAAACCTATAAAATAAATTCAAGTCATCTGATGATTTAATTATCTTTTGTTGAATTATTTGGTTTCAAAAATCTTTGTTGCGCCAAGTGTTCATAAAAGTAGGTACCTACCAATTAATTTGATTGGGCAGTGATTGGTTGGTAAGTAAGAACTTTTTGAAGTATTAATTTTATTACAATTCGCGCGACAAGCTTTTTGAAACCAAATAATTCAACAACAAATAATTAAATCATTGTCAGAAATGACTTAAACTTATTTTATACGTTTTAGTACACAACTTAAATAAAAGCTTGTCTTTAAAAAGTTTTTTATTAGTTATTTTATTTATTAAATTGTTTAACTTTTGTAAACGGGAGTTTTTTTTTAATTTTTGTTTCTATAGAAAAATAATGGTCCAAAAAGCACTTGTTGACATTTGTCCTGCTGAGCAGCTTGGAGTTAAGGAAGTTATACAAAATATGAAAAACACCAATTTATCATGCTGTGGCGAAATATCACTTACTCACCATCAAGACTGAAAGTATCAAATGTTATACCATTGCACAAAAAAAGGTGGCACTGAACAAATTGCAAACTATAGAGCTATAACCTTAAGCTCAAGTCTCAGTAAAGTATTTGATTAACAAGAGGGTCCTGAACTTCCTGACAGAAAATGGTAGACTCTCAAATTGTCACCATGGTTTAAAAAAAACAAAAGTACTGATACAGCACTCTGTGAGTTTATTGATGAGGTCACTAGAGCTCTGGATATAAAAAAAGCGGCGCTAGTGTTATTTATTGACTTTTCAAAGGCTTTTGACCGGGTACATCATAGTGTTCTCCTTCAGAAATTATAAGGATCTTAAACTACTACATATTACAAAGATTCATTATGAAGTGATTGTATCAAAATTCAATAGTAGAGAGGTCAATATAATAAAAAATTCGTTTAACACGTTGAATGCCGCGGGTATTTTTGGGAAAGGTCCCTCAGGCCACACCAATTTTTGAAATAAATTTTCCAAAGAATGATGTATTTTGTACTATTATAATGTAAAATTACATTTTTTTTGTTATTTTACCCTCTTCCACCCCCCGTGTGACTCAGCGATACAAGTTTATTCGCGATGTCAAGCATGCACAGATGAGCCATTGCTAAGCTTAGAATGTTTTTTTTTCTACGCATTCAAGAAATAGAATACATTTTTTATTTATATTTTGTATGTTACTATACCATAAACTTTTTAATTTTTGTTCTTGATATTACCACAATGTTTGTATTTTTGTAATAAATAACTTTTTTACATAAAAACCTTGTATTTCCAATATATTTCCGAATTTTTTTTGGCCAAGTTGCTAGAAGTGTAACTCCACGCCAACCATTCCGCCATAAGAAACCTATCCTAAGCGTGCCCTAGTAGCATACACACGGCCAGAACCAAGTTATTGTTCGTGTATACGAAATTATACACGCGGCGTACAGGACCCAACTTGCGTGGATACTTTTATATGCACATGTCAGTCAACGTGTTAAGATTAAATTGAATGTACTTTTTGAATGTAACGTAATTTTTCAAGTTTCAGAAACGTCATTTTCGCGTTTCCTTTTTTAACATTTTTTTATGAGTCTGAAACGCCACTTTTCACGTTTCAAAAACGCTAAATTTTTTTGTGTATTATCATTCCGAAAGATATTCAGATTGCTTTAAATTTTTTTATTTTCACTCCCAATAAATGTAAAAAAATGTCAGTTATGTGTTCCAAGAAGGGCAAATTACTAAATTTGCCCCGTTACCCACTACCTTGAAATTTGGCAGGTATTCATAATTCCGATGACAATGCATTATTGAATTTTTGTTAGAGAAAAAAAGAAAATGGCGGCTCCAAGATGGCGGACGAGATTTGTGTTATGGTCCAATTGATTAAAATTTTGTGGGGTTTTTGGGGTCGAAGATTATAATTTTTTATCAAAAAATCCAAATGGCGGCTTCAAGATGTCCGACGAACTCTGTGATTATGGTCAGATTCTATTCAAAATTGGTATGGGGTTTCGGGGTCAGATATTATGAATTTTTTGTCAAAATTCATAAAGTCAAGATGGCGGACTAGTTTTGTAATTATGGTCCGATTTGATTAAAAATTTGTGTGGGCGTTTTTGGGGTCGAAGATTATGAATTTTTTATCAAAATGACAGCTCCAAGACGATCTCTGTGATTATGGTTCGATTCCATTCAAAATTGGTATGTGGAGGTTCTCGGGATCGTAGATTATGAATTTTTTGTTAAAATTCATAAAATTAAGCTGGAGGAAGAGTTTTGTGATTACGGTCCAATTCAATTCAAAATTGGTATGTGGGGGTTTTTGGGGTCGGAGATTATGAATTTATTGTCAAAATTCATAAATTTAAAATGGCGGTTCCAAGATGGTAGACGAGTTAATCTTTAGATGGTCTCCACAATGAAGAACTAGATAGTTCAGAACTTACAGGAAAAAGGCCTCATAATAATGCGAACTTACTCATAATAATAAGGCATAGTTACTAAAAAACGCAAAATAAATAAAATAATTAATAAAAAACTTTTTTTTTATTCAAATGCGCCAAAAAGTAAAAAATAATTGCTTTGGATATGTGACGTAGGTTATTCTGTGAGTTATAGATTAAAAAGTTTGTGGCTTTTGCATTCGAACTGAAAACTTTGTGCGACAAATTGCATAGAATATAGGGGGAAATATGGAAACCTATGGAGTAAGGTACTTTGCAAGTCAAAACCAAGTAGTAAAAATCATATATTCATATTAAAAACATATATTTAATTTTTTATGTTAATTCAATTCCTAACTTTATTTTTTTTTCTTAATTTCTCCAATTTTTTTGTTTCTTCCGTTCAACAATTTTTTACCTATCTTTTTACTAACTTTCACTGGAACATCATCAAGGTCAACTTTTTTTGAACCAGCATTCTTCAATGTCTTCTTCTTCCCTGGAGATTCATCCGTTCTCCTGGTAAAAGAATCTGTTGTTTGTTTGGATTTTCCAATATTTTTCTTTTCTTTGCCACCATACTGTTTGGATGTTTTACTTTCTGTCTCTTGTGACTTGGATGATCCCTTGAATTTTTTTAAACCATTTACTGGTTTTTCAACTTTTTCTTTCTTTTTATTTCTTATTTGTTTATTTCCTTTCGGCTGCACAATATCATCAATATTCCATTCATTATTAGTTTTACTTTCACGTTCATTATTTTTTGATAAATTATTCATTTCACCCTTTGTTGGTGAAGCTTTATGTTTTCTTGTTTTTTTATTTGTATCACCTTTTTTTGTCATGTCACTTTCTTTTGGCTTTTTATTCACTTGCACATCTTCCACAACTTCGAGTTTTTCCTCTGTTGTATCATCTTCCATCACTTCTGCATCCTCGACGTCTAAGGACTTCGGTATCACATTCGAGAACTTTTTGAGCTTAGCTACAAAAAATCCGTCCATATTATGAGTGTGCGGATAAAACCTTCGAGTCAAATTAAGTGTTGGGTGAAACCTATATTGTCTATAGTTTGTGAATCCTTCAGTACCAAAGTCAATTCCGGTTTCAACTAGTTTAACATTGCGTTTTTTCAGAGCAAAATCTATCACCCACTCATTCTCTTCAGGTAAGACAGAGCAGGTGGAATAGACAATGTAACCTCCGGTGGGGGATTTGGCATTGACACAGTCAATGGCTGCCAGCAAGAGCTGACGTTGCAAGTTGTAACACCTTTGGATGTCCAATTGGTCTTTGCTGGTTTTGACACTCTGATCTTTGGCAATGACACCAGTACCTAAAATAAATGAAATATTTAATGTTGTAGTTTCGTGCTTATTTAGCAATTCAACATTCTAATTTTTGAGCAATAAAATCCCTAGCACTTATAATATTACTCTGGAAAATGTTTGAAAAAAATTACGATAGCCATTTGGTAAATGCAGTAATTTATCTTGATCTACATTTTTTCCATTTTCAGATTGTAGATAGGTGAAAACCCAAGAAACCATAACAAGAAACAAAATATTTAAATTCTCACCGGTACATGGTGCATCCAAAAGCACTCTGTCAAATCCCTTCATGAAATCTTGATACTTTCTGCCATCCATGCAAGTAATGGCAGAATTTATAACTCCCATCCTGTGGAAATTTCCCACAACAGCCTTGATTCTATCTTTGTTGATATCGTTTGCAAACAGGACTCCGGTGTTTTTCATAACGGCCGCTATATGGGAAGCTTTTCCACCTGGCGCAGCCGCCATATCCAGTATTCTTTCATTTTCTTGAGGAGCCAGTGCCATAACGGGGAGCATACTTGAAGCACCCTATACAGAAAAATAATTGTAATAGTTATATAAATATAATTTCCTGATTTTTTTGGGATCCCTTGAGGACTGGGAAATGCACTCAGTTATGGAAGGAAAAATTTTTGCAGGCTTGGTGAGTTGCAATGCTTCTAGTAATTCATGAAATAACCTTACATCAGAAAATTGGTATAATCCATAGAAAGATTTAGCTTCTTTCAATCCCAATAAAGTACATGAGAATGGTTGAGAAACAAATTTTTTATACAGTATATGGGTATATGGGGGTGTCCTATATATATATATATATATATATATATATATATATATATATATATATATATATATATATAAGATATAATAATATCCTACCACTCAGACCTACATCAACACTGACAAAAAATTCCCTTATTTTCGAGAGCAAAAACATTTACAATCACCTAGCTACCCTCTTCAAAAATATAGTAAATGCATCAATATTTCGGAAAACAGTCAAAAATGAAGTGTTAAAAAAAGCATACTACAGCCTGCAGGAATATTACAGTGTAGTTTAATTTAATATAGTCTTATTAATCTTTCCTTTGTATCTGTTTGTACCACTTTAACCGAACTTTGTTTTTAATATGTTGTTTTCGTACCCTGTTTTTTCCCTTTATTTTTACATTGAATATTGTGCTTCAGTATTATGTGCTCCAGTAAATGTTTAGTGATTACTATACAGGGTGTTTCCTAACTACGGTACGAAACTTCAGGGGGTGTTTCATTAGGTCATTTGACAGAAAAAAGTTCCTATGAACATATGTCCGGAGTTGCTTCGTTTCTGAGATACAGGGCGTTGAAGTATTAAAAAAAAAAGGTATTTATAAAATATCCTGAATATCCTGAAACCGATGTGCTTGAAATGTGGTACAGCTATTTGAAGTAATAAGACAATTATTTGGCCCCAAGTAGGTCCAGTGGCATCTCAGTGGGCACCACAGCCAACAATACTGAGAAAAACATTATTTTCTCCTTTTCAGTGCATTTGAATATAAGCGTAGGTTCTAAAAAGTTTTTTATAAGCGTGGTAAAAATACAACTTTTTGGCCTCCTGTGTTTTTTTTTCATATTTAGCTTAGTTTTCGAGAACAATAAAAATGAAGGCACTCTACAATCATGATTACCTGCTATGGAGACCAGCTGACAGTAATAGTATTGTCACATCAGTAAAAGTCAGAGTTGTCAATTAGCAGTGATTCCATCAAGAATACTTTTACTAACGCTGAAATGGCTGACATGCACTTTATTTATGGATTAGCAAATGGAAATGCGGAAGAAGCACGGAGAATCTACCAGGATAGATATCTTAACAGAGTAATTCCATGTGCTAAAACATTTAGAACGCTACATGCAAGATTATGTGAAACTGGAAGTTTTAATAAAAATGTAAGTGGTGGAAGACCAGAAACTGTAACAACGCCTGAACTAGAAGAAGCTATACTTGATGCGATAGAAGGAGATCCTTCAAATAGTACCAGGAAGATTGCACTGGAGCTTGAAGTAAGCCCAAAAACCGTTTGGAAAGTTCTAAAAAGAAACCTCCTATACCCATATCACATACAGCGGGTCCAAGCTCTACTGCCTAGGGATTTTCACCCAAGATTAATGTTTTGCAGGTGGTTGATTCATACGATGGCACACAATAATAATTTTTTACCATATATTTCATTTACAGACGAGGCAAATTTTTCACAAGATTCTATTATGAACTTTCACAAGAACCATTTCTGGGCCGACGAAAATCCCCACATTATTAGAAAAAGTCATTTTCAGCAACGATTTTCGCTGAACGTTTGGGTAGGAATTCTTGGTGACTACCTAATTGGACCCTTTTTTTAACAGCAAGATTATCAGGTCCATCCTACACGGCTTTTTTGCGAAATCATTTACCCATTTTGTTGGAAGAAGTACCCGTACTTGTAAGAGGCAACATGTGGTTTATGCACGACGGAGCTCCAGCTCATTTTAGTGTTCTTGCTCGTCAGCATCTCGACATCACCTACCCTAATCGCTGGATTGGACGTGCAGGACCTCAACATTGGCCCGCTCGCAGTCCTGATATGAATCCTCTAGATTTCTATTTATGGGGTCATCTGAAGGCTCTCGTTTATAAAACCCCTATACTAGATGTGAATGACTTGAGGAATCGAATAAGTGACAATTGCAATGTCATAAGGAATACTCCAGGTATTTTTGAATGTGTCAGACAATCAATGCCACATCGATTGCAGTCGTGTATTTTATCAGACGGTGGATATTTTGCTCATTTACTTTAAGGTCGAAATTGTTTATTTTTTACTTTAGGTTTGTATTTTATGTTGTCCATGGATAATTTGTAGAATAAGTTAAAGTATTTTTTTCTCGAAAACGAAGCTTGATATGAATAAAACACAAGGGACCAAAGAGTTGTATTTTCAGTTGTTTAATCTGAAAAAATAAAATACTACAAAAAAAAGTACTTTTTTTTTCTCAGTATTGTTGGCTGTGGTGCCCACTGAGACGCCCCTGGACCTACTTGGGGCCAAATAATTGTCTTATTACTTCAAATAGCTGTACCACATTTCAACCACATCGGTTTCAGGATATTTTATAAATCCTTTTTTTTTAATACTTCAACGCCCTGTATCTCAGAAACGAAGCAACTCCGGACATATGTTCATAGGAACTTTTTTTGTCAAATGACCTAACGAATCACCCCCTGAAGTTTCGTACTGTAGTTAGGAAACACCCTGTATATCTGTGTGTAATTGACTGTATGTGTAACTCACATTCATTTATATTTTTATTTACTTTTATAGTTATAAGTAATGCTTTGTCAATAAGTTATTAACAATAAAGTATATTTTGATTGATTGATATCTTGCAATGTAAAAATTTCATCCATAAATTCGACCCCCTTCAAGTTACCACCCTTACATTTCTAAATTGGGAGTAGACCCTTGTGATACCTTATTTGAGAGGTCTTTTAAAATCTCTTGCAAAAATTAACAGAATAAAAACTTTTTAACAAAAAATTAAACCGACGAAATACGGAACTGAAAAGTAAAAAATAAAATAATAATAATAATACTGAGGTAAGTAACTAATTTTGAGTCGGCGCCAAACAAACAAGCAAATTAATTAGATAAGGCGTAAAATGATGGCATCGAGTTGCGCGGTGATATTCTGATAATTTTTTTGAAGTAATTTAATGATTTTCGTTGATTGTTCGTATAGCACCGACTCAAAATTAGTTACTTACCTTAGTTTAGGAGCTTAGTTATTGAGAATAAGAAGGTTTATTTTATTTTTTACTTTTCAGTTCCGTATTTCATCGGTTAGATTTTTTGTTGAAACATTTTTTTTTTCAATTTTTTGTGGCTGAAATCTACTGATTACTACCTATTTGTTTTTTGATTACTTCCAAAATATTTACTTACCCACCATACTTCAACTATTACTAGTCAAATAATATGATTATCTACTTTTACTATTTGTTGTAATATAAATTATTTTTGTTGTTCTGGTTAGTTTATTTCATTACTTTGTATATCATTCCACCCTCTCATAGAATATAATGATTGTGACGGATGTAGGAGAACAAAAATAATGACAATATCGATCTGTCATTGTCAAATACATATGTGTGCCAATGTTCACAAGTGAAAAATCAATTATTCCCTATTTTTCTACCCGTAAGGGTGGATAATTCCATTCGAAATCCAGATATGATCAACTATGAGATATACTCTATCTAATAAAAAAAGAATCATCCAAATCGAAGAACCCAGTAAAAAGTTATGCCTGATAGAATCGGTTGATGGACCAGAATTCAGAGAGTGGGTGATCAATATCCTCCATTTTGCTACGCTTAGGGATGGATTTCATCTTTTAAATTCTAATAGGACCAACTTCGAAGTACACCCTATCCACTGAAAAAAGAATTATCGGAATCGGTCGTCTCAGTGAAAAGTTATGCGCGATCATACATTAAAAAAAAAAAATATATGCGTTGACTAGAAAACCTCCTCCTTTTTGGTTTTGTCGGTTAAAAAAAATATTCCTCTGTGACAAAATTTGCTATAACAAACTAAAAACTAATAAAATAAAAAAACACATCAATTTCAATGTAGTTGTTCAAAATACATGCCTTGAGGGTCTTGGCATATTTGGATAGAGAATAAAGAGACCTTTTGAAATGAGGTATCACAAGCCACTACACCCAATTGTTCGGTTCAGTTGGCAATTAGTAAGGCAGTATGTTTAGGGGATTTGGGGTGTGGAATCAACGTGTTGTTGATGTGAAACTTTATAAGAGGATGTGGTACATTTGGTTTAGGTTTTGTTAATGTTGGTTTAGGTTTTGTTTGTCTATTATTTATGGCATTTTATTATGTATATCATTTCTTTTATGCAGCGTTTTTCTTTATTAAGTTTAGTTTTGAACAGTTTTTCCAAAAGTTTAATAGAGGACTCTGCTTTTACCGCAGAGATTGACTGACTATATATCTTTAGATAATGTTGGCAACTCATTTATGATATTCTCAATAATAAACAAAAAAGAGTGCTATAAATATAGAAGGCGGCATAAATTGAATGACACTAAATCTCAATGTCAGTAAGAGATATGTTTGTTCACTAAAATTTTAAAATAGAAGTATTTTGCTTTTGAGGAATACAGGGCCTTACTGAACAAATTAATATTATAACATTTAAAGTATTTTGCTGTGAATATCTTGGTAAACAAATGTAATGTTCTCTCTCCTCTTTAGCTTATGATTAATAACTGAATTGAAAATGATGCTGGTTATTTTTAAACTGAAATATCAAGAAATAATTGAAATGTTATACATATTAAAATTCAGGAATAGAAGAGCTACTAAGAAATATAAAAAGTGCAGGTATCTATATGAAAAAATCAATCATTTTAATTTTTTTCATTATTTTAGGAAAGGCTTATATTCCCAAAATATACCACTCTTCCATTTTTTATACACAGCAATTGAGATATTGTGCAATTGAATTTGTGCCATTCTTTATAGCTCATATAGACCTACCTGTATCATATAGTGCCCAGCAAGGTATTCAGGAGTAGCCCCCATCGGAACTTGAGAAGAATAAACCACAAGGCCAACCTTACTCCATTTTCCCACGGGATCCAGATTGACTCCACGATTAATGAGAGACTGGGCAAGATCCCTCCGCCTGGTTTTAAGGCTGTTCGTCCTTATGGTGAGAGGACGTTGAACTTCACTGGCCTCCAAAAATTCCAGGAGCTCAGATAGCTGAAACAACTGCATAAATTTCTCCATCAAAAACTTGTTATAACTATAATAGGTGCACAAATCCGATTGAAGGATCTCCAAATAATCCGAACGTGAATGTTTGCTGTCCCTCAATTTGTTGAAGTCTGTCAATACAGCTATTACTTCCCGTATCCTTTGTTGGACATCTTGTAAACTCTTCACGTCTTCCTCCGACTCTTTAGTGGGGAATTTGAATGCTTCTTGGTTGGCAACGTTCAGCTGCATTTCTTCTTCGGCTAGTTTCTGCTCTTCAGCTTGTTTTTTCTTGAGTTTGATGTTTTGTTTTTCTATGGGAAGGACATCGTCATCTTCATCATCCAAATCTGAATATTCGTCCATTTCTTCGGATGCGTCGGATAAATTATCCAAATTTTCGATTTGTGAGGTTTCAGCCTCGCTCTCACTGTTGCCACTCTCTTCCTCATCTTCATCGGTATCTTCTTCATTTCGAGTGTCGTTATTGGTAGAAGGTTTATGGCTTACCGATTTCTGTTTTGGTTTCAGCCAAAGTTTGTTTTCATCAGTAAAACCTTCGATTTCATCCTCCGAGTCTTCGGATTCTTCGCTCGAGGGTTGTTGGGTCTTTGCTTTTGGTTGTTGGGTCTTTGCTTTTTTATCAGCTTTTGCTTTATTCGCAATTTTTTGGTTTTCTTGTCGTTTCAGATTTTTTTGAAGCCTTTTTCTCGCTCTCAATTTTTGTCTTCGACTCAGTTTTTTTTCGGTGCTGTCGCTTTCATCTAGAAATCGAAGAGATAAAATTGGATTATTAAGAAATTGTATTCTTACTTAATAACGCTTTTGGGAACTTTGGATCTTTCTGTTTCTTGGCTTTTCTTCCAGGTCCTTTTTTAACGATAACACCCTCGTCAAATTTTGCTTTCCTACCCATTGTTTTCTTTTATTGAATGATAGGAATGAACATGTGGAAACAGCTTTACAGTCAACACGAAAGTTGAGGTTATGGCAAAGAGTCGACTTGAAACTCAAATCTTAGGTTATATGGTACATTCACAGAATATAAAACTATACAGAAGTGAATGCTAGTCTTTTATGTTCCGTCAAAAATCAAAGACCTTGAAACGATTTTTGCTACACTGAGAAAATTAACAAATTTGGACAGGAACATTAATTTATACAAAGTTTCAGTACTCATTCAATAAAACATCATCTGTGTATTACCATTGTTCAAAGAGAAAGAACCATTGTTTAGAGAGAAACTTTAAACAATGGTATCACATTATATTTCAATCAGTTTATGATCAATCATCCTGCCCTGCCCTCCATAGGAAGAATGAGGATCTGCTTATAGCACAGTTTATAGCTAAAGAAGCAGTTAGCTCACTTGGCCCAAATGCATGTTCCAAGGTAACATCCACTCCAGGGAAAGAATTCAGGATGCACAGAAGACTGTACGCGATTATCGCTCTTCGAAGTATCCGGAAAATGTCAGTATTAATAACACAGTAACACGCGGTATGCGCGAGGGATAAAAATCAGAGTTGCGCAGTGTACAAACGGGAACATAAAGATCGAAGTGTCGACACCAAGTGAGCTAACTGCTTCTTTAGCTATAAACTGTGCTTATAGTGCTTATTGGTGTAACTGAAATATTGGGGTTTTAAGTTTTCTCACTGTTTCTTCCGTTTTGATTCAATTTAGTTGACCTACTGTTTCTTTCGTTTTGATTCAATTTTGTTGGCCTTAAGTATGGATTCAGTATTGATAGAATTTCATTTTATAGCCGAAATTTGAAAAATATAGGTCGTACAAGCCTAGAAGTGACATACTGCTTTTTTGGTTAGGAATCAGCGAAAGTGGTGTTTGTCTTTGCAAAGTGAATAAGCGGTATGTGTTATTTTCACTTCCGATTTTTTATTTATTTTTGTTTGAGATTTTGTTGGGATGTGAAATCTTTCCATTAAAAAATATATTTGATTGATATTCATTTTCTTAACATTCGCATTGCCTTCGCAAGAACTACCAACGGCGTCTGCGAAATCATCGAAGTCATGGAAAGCTTCACCTGGTGGTGGAAACTGTATGAACGGGTACGAAATAACTGAATCATGCTTGTTGCCGAAATTTCATCAGAATTTATCTTTCTTACTAGAAATGTTGAGTGTCCAATTTTTGTTTTGACTGGCACAATTGTCCAACCAAATTATAATATTTGAGGTGTCTCTTTATTTAGGATGCAGAGACCGCATTATCCTTTTGTAGAAACATATACAGATGAAATTATATTTGACAGTTCGAAGCAACGATGCATACGTCCATCAGAGGCGCTAGGAGTACGTTTTTGAATGTGATGCAAAAATGATCGTTTTCAATTTCGAATTATGAAAAACATTGAACACTTTTTCGATTTCTAAGTTTGTTGCTGATCTTAATGTGCAAATCAAAATATTTTGGAAAATGGGCACATGCGTGTTCCCTAATCCTGGGGACTAGATCAGAGGTCGAAACCCTCGGATATAATTTTGCATAATTCCGAAACACATGGAATCACAAACAGATTTTAGAGTGAGATTCAGTGAGATCAGGTGTGGAAGACATTGAGGGGTACTACACAAATAGATCAATGAAATATCTGAAGATGGCAAATGTGATTTTGTCGAAACGTCTTGAAATCTGACCTTTTAAAGACCAATACCACAATACATAGAGAGAAACCCGAGAAGGCAGTGCAGAACATACAACAATCTATGAAAAGATATTTATCATGTATATATCTGTATATATAAAAGTGGATGTTGGTATATATGTATGAGATTGATAAACTCCGACACCGTTTGACCCATCACCATGAAAGTTGGCACATCTAAGTGTTTTTTCTTGGAGGATTTTATGTTATCCATTTTACTTAAACTTGCCTCTAGATGACCTGCAGCGCATCAACTTCTATACCGTTCAACCGATCACCATAAAAATTGGTAGGTAGGTATACACAGATATTTGAACACGGGATAATGGGATAACGGGATACAGGTTTATATATATATATATATATATATATATATATATATATATATAGATGTGTGAAGATTAGACGACTGTCTATGTTAATGAAAAAACGGGGTAGTATTTGGGTGTGCAATCAATAGTGCTGAAGTAACGTGTACTCTTGTTTCTGTTCTAGCATTCGAGTATTTATTGGCTCTTCTTCAGGAACTCTACAATTGTTGGATTTCAGTAGAATTAATAATGAAAAAAGATATCACAAATGCAGAGAACTTTCAATTGGCCCACGGGTTTGTATGGCATATTGTATACCGTTGAAATGGTTAAAGAGAGCATAAACTAGATAACTTTTCAAGAAAATTCGAAGATCTCGTACGCTTTTAGTTTTTTTATTTCAATGTAAAGTTGAGTTTCAAGTATTTTCTAAATATCCCAAGAACTCCGTGAGCTAATGGAAAAACTATAATAAAAATTAAATTTGGGGGGCTATATCCATTTAATTTTTTTTTAATTAATTGTACATTCTGAATGTTTCACGCAATCACACCTCATGGATGGATATGTGCGCTACATATATAGAGAGCGGTGCTTTAACCGTGGCAACTCCGCACATTCAGCGTGTATCTCCATCCTTTTA
The DNA here is from genome assembly GCA_018342105.1 of Gonioctena quinquepunctata. Lineage (NCBI taxonomy): Eukaryota > Metazoa > Arthropoda > Insecta > Coleoptera > Chrysomelidae > Gonioctena > Gonioctena quinquepunctata. Next base: position 527,758 of record JAFIRS010000128.1, read on the forward strand.
AGCCAATTGATATTGATGCTTCCATTTCACATTCCCGGACTTTACCACGCCCCCATCAGTTTGTCGCAGAGTACACTGTTGCCAATTCGTCGAGTAAAATTAATATTTTTCATCAATCGATATCTTCGAAACAAAACGGTAAAAAATTACCATTTTGACAAACTTTTAGTTAGTTTCACTTGTTAGTTAGTTATAATAGTTAGTTCGTTTGTTCTTTCGCTCGTTTGTTAGTTTGGGTCAAATCTTGCAAGTGAATTTTGACCGACTTCTAGTCGTCCGATTTGTTTCAAAATTGGTCCTTGGAGGTTTTCGGGGGCAGAGATTATGAATTTTTTGTCGAAATTCATGAATTCAAGATGGCGACCCCAAGATGGAGGACGAGTTTCGTGATTATGGTCCAATTCGATTCAAAATTGGTATGCGGCGGTTTTCGCGGTCGGAGATTTTGAATTTTTTGTCGAAATTCATAAATTCAAGATGGCTACCCCAAGATGGAGGACGAGTTTCGTGATTATGGTCCAATTCGATTCAAAATTGGTATGCGGCGGTTTTCGCGGTCGGAGATTTTGAATTTTTTGTCGAAATTCATGAATTCAAGATGGCGACCCCAAGATGGAGGACGGGTTTCCTGATTATCGTCATATTCTATTCAAAATTGGTATGTGTGGGTTTTCAGGTTCGGAGATTATGAATTTTTTATCAAAATCTATAAATTCAAGATGGCAACTTCAGTATGGCGGACGAGTTTTGTGTTGGTTCTATTCAAAATTGGTGTGTGAGAGCTTTTAGTTCAAAACGTACAGGGAAGAGACCTCTTAGAAATGAACAGAGTGAGGCGAACTTACTAAAAAGCAAAAAATAAAATAACGAATGAAAAACCTTTTTAAAGACAAGCTTTTATTTGAGCCGTGTACTAAAACGTATACAAAATAAGTTTAAGTCATCGCTGACAATGATTTCATTATTTTTTGTTTTAGTACACGGCTTAAATAAAAGCTTGTATTTAAAAAGGTTTTTTATTAGTTATTTTTAAAATTAATCCCACAATAGTACTCTTTTTTTTAAATCTCAAGATCCGTTTAGCGTCTATAATAAAAAATATGAACAAAGTCCAATCCGTTCAGGTGTTAGGTATAGGCATCTCGTACAAGAAGACCTATTTTCAATTGCAACTATCTGACAAACTGGGCGGTGGATGAAAGCTGGTTTTCTATTCATTTTTCCAGTAAGTACTTCGTTGTAGTAATAAATTCACAAATCAATCAAATTTGAATTCGCGAAATCAAAGTATACAAAGAGTCACACAAGCATAAAGCAGGAGGTGACTGAAATATTTTTTTTTTTTTCAATAAAACGAAACTGTTATATTCAGAAAATGCTACCCGTTACCATCAGCGGGGGCTGCCCCTTCGCCCCATTATGAGGGCAAGGAGGTAGTTTCAAATCCCAACTCAACCGCCACAATCTTCCCCTCCCCTTCCTATCCACCCAAGAAGAGGACCAAGAAGATTAAAATTGTATAATACTGTAAATAATTAGTTAAGTTTTATATGACACGTGTAAATACGAAAAATACATAGTTTTGGACTTGGACTTGGGCGGTGGATCGATTAAAAAATGTGTGAGTCGGTTCGTGGAGGTTATGTTTACACCAGGCGATTCCTAGGATTTGATCAAAACTTCAGAAATACCTCAATTTTAAATGCTGAATATTATTAGATAGCAAATAACTCCACCTTTCCGATATTTCAATTTGGCTAAGTATTCACGAAACACCATGTATATATAGGCTCAGGGCCCCCGCTACCATTTGTGCAAAGTGTGCAATGCTTTAGGGGCACCAAAACCCAGGGTCAAAAATTCCAAAAAAATTTGCAAAAAAAAACAAACATTTATTTTAAAATGAAAGTTGAGAAATTAAATAGGATTAGGTATGAATACACACGAAATTTTATTAGTATATCATCCAGTTACTGCCGATTCCTATGTTGCGAGAACATGTCAGGCGGTAGTTTCTCGATTTTTCCTGTTCAGACATGAATAATGCCTGGAGCGCTATAAAAGCGATGCATCGCCAGAGGCGTTTTTAAACCGGTTAGTTCACTGGACCGTGCAACAAGTGCATAAAAACAAGTAACAAGTAATCCTATTAATTTTTACATTTAAAGTTATTTTTATTTTGTTAAGTGTTGTGTTGTATAATATTTTGTTTACTACTTTTTTTTTCTAAAAAATTAAGTGCTGAATACCTGCTGACAGCAATTTCAACGGTTTAATTTTTTATAAAATGGTAAGTGTTCCCTACTTTATACTATTTTTTTTTTTTTTGAAATTTTTAATATCTTTAGGCAAGATATTGAATATAATTGAGGGCATACTATATTAACTTTTGCAAATGGAATATACACGAAGGGATATACATTTTTCCAGGGAAATAAAAGCTTAAAAAAAGAAACGGTATCCAATGGATAAACCATGTGAAAAGCCGTGAGATGCATGGAAATATTAACTCACTTAAGTTCAGTGAAGAACTTGTCCGTGAGTATACCTCCATCTTTCATTTCTTTGTATGGTTTGAATATTTTTCAAAGGATACAGGTATATCATTGAAGTTTTGGTTGAATATTTTTCAAAGGAATAGCGCTGGTTAAAAAATAAAAACAAATATAAATATAAAGAACGCTGCTTATAAAATTACAGAATGTCTTTCAGTTAAAAACACAATATTTACATAAAATTACATTTCATAAGACACATGATAATAATAGTAAAAAAGTAGATACAGTAAATGACATGTTCGGAAAGGTTTCAATGTAGTGGAATGAGGGAGATAGCAAGTATTATGAATCAACAGGTGATAATGCTGTGAATTATTGTTTTATCGGTATCCATTGTCCAATGTTTCAATCTTTTCTTCAGTAATGATTTTGAATTGATTCTTTGAAGTTCATCAGGTAATAAACGGAGTAAGCGAGGAGCAAGGTAAGTGAAGCATCTCTGGCCAACTGACTTATTTGCTTTGGGCATGAACACATTGATCCCTTTGTTGTTTCTGGTGGAATATTTTTGGTTCACTGAATGGATATAAGTTTTATTCCCAGAAACGAATTGAATAATCGTTTTACAGAACAATTGTCTCATGTCGAATAGTCCGGATTCAGAGAACAGTTGTTCAGTTGGGTAAGTTTTCGGTTTACCCAATATTATTTTGATGAACCATTTTTGGAGTACCTCTAATGGTTTTAGATGACAACTTAGAATCCCTCCCCAGCCAATAATACCGTACTGAATGATGGATTCTACTAAAGCATGGTACATGATTTTGAGATGTGTGAACCCTAAAAATTTCTTGAACTGCCAGAATCTGTATATCAGTCCACGGGTTTTCTTTACTACATTAACAATATGTATGTCCCACCTAAGAAACGAATCAATATGAATTCCTAGATATTTCACCGACCTCTCTAATGGGACATCCACATTGTTCAACGTGAGGGTATCGTAATGGGGTAAATTATTTTCGTATGACGTAAATGGAATAACTTTGGTTTTCTCTACGTTTACTGTTAGGACATTACATCTGAACCATTCGAATATATTTTTTAGATCGTTTTCAGCTGTTTCTCGTACTTGTTGCCATGATTCCCCAGTATATATTAACGCCGTATCGTCAGCGAACGAAATTATAGTCCCAGAATTTTCTTTAGTAAGTATTTCGTTTAATAAATTATGAACAGAACTGGGCCTAGCACGGTCCCTTGAGGGACGCCAAATGTTATATCCATTTCATTGCTTACATCGTTTCCTATTTGAACACTTTGTTTGCGGTTAGTTAAAAAAGATTTCAGTAAATTATAGGTAGACCCACGAAACCCTAAACACTCCAGTTTTTTCAACAACAATCTGTGACAAACAGTATCAAAAGCTTTCGCTAAATCGATAAAAATTCCCAAGCACGCTTTTCTCTTATCCATTGCTTGATTAATGTCATAGGTAATAGCAGCAATGGCGTCCTGAGTGGAGAGGTTATCTCGGAACCCAAACTGTGCTGGCGCAATCAGTTTGTATTTATCGAGGTAGCTTACCATCCGCAATTTTAGGATTTTCTCAAAGATTTTAGAGATTGTAGAAGTTAGTGATATAGGTCTGTAATTGTTAACTTTTCTCTTGTCGCCATTTTTGTAGATTGGTATGATAATAGCGTTTTTAAAGTGGGTAGGGACGTCGCCAGTTGAAAAACATTTATTTATTATGAAAGAAAGGGGTCGTACTATATGTTCAGCTATAGATTTCAAAATATCGTAAGTGATTTTATCTGGGCCAGGTGCCTTTTTAGATTTTAGTTCTATGATTATTTTTGTCACTTTAGACGGATTTGTTTCAGTTAGAAACATTGATTGAGGTTGTCTACGGGTAGTGGGTTCGTTTATTCCATAATTTTTCTGTTTAGTTGCTAAGTTCTTGCCTACATTCGTAAAATAAATATTGAAACATTCTGCAATATATTTCCTATCACAGACAAGGTTGCCGTTTTCTTGTTCAATACTACCAACATTACAACTATCAACATTAACCCTTTATAGGATACTGGTTATAATTTTTTTTTTACTCAAATATATTTTTATTAATTGAAATGTCATGTACGAGTTTAAAAAAGTTATTAGTTTTTTATCCATAACTCGCTTAGTTTTTATGCTATCGATCTTTTTAAAAAACCATTTTGTAGGGTTTTTAGAGGGCTATAAGATCAAATTAGTTTAATATTTTTTCTGCCTTTATTTTTGAAAGGGTTCAAGCTGAAAGGGCTCGAACAAATAGCTTTTTACTCAAATTAATTCCTAATTCCCATGAGTACTAATTATTTATTTGTTTTTTCAGGATAAAAGAAAGATACCTTCAGGTGCGAAAATCATTAAAAATTATTTAAGATCGACAATGCTTCAAGAAAGATTGTCTGGGCTAGCAATATTAGCAATTGAACAAGAAATTTTTGATGGTATAAATTTTAGCGATGTAATTAATGAATTTGCAACAGCAAAGCCTCGGAAAATATCCTATACAATAGCTATTTTTTATTTTTCTATTGTGCCTAGCTATCATTTTTGATTTTATAACGAAGTTATTAGGTATTTTTTAAAAAGTAGTACTTATATATATATATATATATATATATATATATATATATATATATATATATATATATATATATATATATATATATATATATATATATATATATATATATATATATATATATATATATATATATATATATATATGTGAAATCTGCTGAAAATGACATAAAAAGAAACCCAAATAAATTTTGGGCATTTATAAACAACAAAAAAGGATCAACTGGCATATCTGACAGAATGACCTACGAAGGACAATCTTTTGAAACTCCTCAGGACATTCTCAATAGCTTTGCTGATTTTTTCTCCAAATCATACATTATTAGTTCTCAAACCGAATTTAGTGATAGTGATCCGCATTCACAAGTCCTGGACATTCCCTATTTCGAAAAAAATGAAGTGTTGACAGCTGACAGCATCTTATGGTAATGGTCAAAGACTGCGCTTATGCCCTGGCTAATCCACTGACAAGCCTGATAAATATATGCGTCAAAACTAGTACCATCCCAGACCTATGGAAATTGTCTAAAGTTCGCCCAATTTATAAAAAAGGGGATAAGTCTGATGTTGAGAATTTCAGAACCATATCAATAATATGTAATTTCGCTAAAGTGTTTGAAATCCTTCTGGTTACATCCTCATCTGAGCAATCAAATCTCATCACTTCAACATGGTTTCATGAAAGGTCGCTCGACAACCACCAACCTTCTCAATTCATTGCAGAGACTACTGATAGGAGATCCCAAACCGATGTCATTTATACGGACTTCTCGAAAGCGTTCGACAAACTTGATCATGGAATACTACTATCAAAACTGTACAGGTATGGCTTTTCTCAGACCCTCATCGAACTCTTCGTGTCATACCTCACCGACAGGCGACAGTATGTCATATTCAATGGCTTCAAATCTATTGAATATGCATCTACCTCAGGTGTACCTCAAGGAAGCAACCTTGGTCCACTCCTCTTCAACGCTTTCATAAATGACATAGTTGAGGTCATTGACCTCAACTGCTTAATATACGCGGATGACCTAAAATTATTTTCTGAGATTAATGGGATAGAAGACTGTCTTCAATTGTCCCTTAACCTGAAACGCATTGAGCAATGGTGCTTCCGTAATAAGCTTCCTCTTAATGCAAATGAATGTAATGCAATGACATTCACTTTGAGAAATCAGCCCCTTTTATATCAATATTCAATCAACGAAATTCCCCTCCAACGGCCTGTCACATACACCGATATTGAAGCCACTGTGTCTGCTGCAAACAGAATGTATGGATTCATTGCGCGTATATCTAAAGATTTCTCCGACCTATCTACATCGAAAACCTTATACTATGCCTTCGTCAGATCAAAATTAGAATACGCATCTATAATCTGGAACCCACATCATCAGTTATATATAGAGAAGGTTGAATCGGTTCAGCGTCGCTTCCTCAAACTTCTCTCCTATAAAACGGACAACATATATCCACCAATTGGCTTCCCCCGTGATGCATTGTTGGCTGAACACGCTATGAACAGCCTAAGCTGCCGTCGTGATTGTCACTCCACAATTTTCCTGTTCAAACTTATCAACAACCTAATTATTGATCCACATATTCTGCAAAAACTCAATTTCAATGTACCTAGACCATCGTCTAGAGTGGACAACACGTTTTATTTACCAACACCACGAACAGATATCTTGAAATACTAACCGCTGCATAACATGTGTGTCAATTGTAATTCTGCAAGTTGTCAGATTGGTATTTTTAACTGCGATTGAATCCTATTACTTTAGTTAATCTCGATATGTATTATTACTTCGTTAATTTGTTATTTTGTATTGTACTGTATTTGTAACTTATATTCCTGTTCTGTAGTTGGGTGTAACCTGTAGAGCAGTGTATCAATAAATAAATAAATAAATAAATATATATATGTAGACATTAGGCAATATTTCTGTTTTTTGTTCCTAAAAAAGATGTGATTTTTAGTTTTGGGTTATTTTCTAGTATTTATAAACAACGTGTCTGTATTCCATTAGTTATGGGTGTGAACAATAATTTATTTTAATTTATTTTGTTATGATTTTATTCTGTTTGTTTCATTTTGATATTTTAGTCTACAAATAAATATAACTTCTAAAGTTCAGTTTTTTGCTTTATTTGAAGCACCTACCTACCTACCTACCTTCTAAAAAAATTAATAAAAAAACATAATCCAAAATGCCTTAAGGGGCGCCAAAATCCTTTTTTGCACACAGGCGCCAGTAGCCCTTACGGGGGCCCTGTATAGGCTTCAAATATACGATTCCTCTACAATTTTACTCACTAAAATCTCCTACGAAATCCACATGCATTTACTTGAATTCGGTAAGCCCTGTACGAAAACTGAAACTTCCCATGTTTCAGTCAGTGGGACATCTCCGATTTTTCGTGGTTTGTAGATTGATATTGAATCGTTCCATCAAATCCATTCATACTGACATTGCCGCCCTTCGCTAGCAATCCTCCGGCGCAGTCGCTCATCCCCTTCGTCATGCGTAGGCCAGTAGGTATCCTAGTGTGGGCCGGCGGCCGCCGCCTTCCACGCAATCGATCGGGCTCGAAGAGGGCGCTGATGTCGGGGCAGTTCGCAGGGTTGCTTGAGAGGGTACAGAGAGTCTTGTAGAGAAATTTGGTCCTAGAATGGAGAAAAAGCCTAGGCTAAGCGATGGAAAAAGCAAGACGACGTCGGGCTAGTGAATTTGTGCTAGAGTGTGGAGCTTGGGGCGGCGGAGAATCAGCCGCCCACAAGAAATGCCGTGATGGCAAGAGAGGTATGTACAAAATGATCTTCCTCGATGGAATTTTCTTCATATTTCCCACCGATTCATCGCGTTTGAATGTGCTGTGGACGGATTCCCCGAGAACTTGATTATTTCGAATTGTGCTGCTAAATTATTTAGTAATAACCAAATCGCGGGGTTGCCATGTTGAGTGGTCGGTAGTGGATTTTAGTTTTGCTTTTTCGTTTTTTGATAGATTTTGAGTGGGCGACATTTCCAGGGGCTAGTTCTCTACACCGGCTGCACGTGATTTAGTTATTCGGCGACGCCCCTTTGAGTGGGTGTATATAATAGCTCAGGATCGAATGAACATTTTCGATTGTGTTATTGGTTGATTGGATCAGATTTTCGTTCATTCTAATAATGATGTATAGTATTTCTAATCCCAATCGGACCGACATAAAAAGTTCCGAGAAGGAATTCTCTTCCACGCGACAGAACCTTTTTATGATTGTACCAGGAACGCTTTGTAAGTAAAAACACTGGTAGTATTTAAATTTCCCATTTGCCGGGCAGTGCATATATGAACACTCCTCGTAGTGCTCTTATTTTTATTGCCGTTCCAATTGGGATTAGAATAACTATAACATGAGGTATCTTAGGTATTCAAGAAAGTAGATTGAATATTTGTGGCAGTAACACATGGCTGAGTGACAAGTTGAACAATACTCAAAAAATAGTTGATGGAATGTTGCTCAGTCTATTGAATCCCAATAATGTATCTTCTTACTGGGAAAATTAGTTAGCGCATGAGAGTAGGCTCATTGTGACTAAATGTAGAAGCGGTGTTTAACCAGTATTTTTAGAGCATGATAGTTCTCAATCTCTCTGCTAGCAAAATATATATTACAAATACCTGTCATCTTTTCAGTTCATGTTGCTTTTTCCCATTTTCTTGCTTTGTAGTATACATATAAGTAACATACTTGGAGGATTTGTCGTTTTTCCCAACCACGTGTTCCGAACTCGACATCAAACAACTATATGTAATGTATTTTCTTCTATTTCCACCTCATACAGAAAACCGAATCGCAACGTTGCCATGTTGAGGGATCGGTAGTCGTTTTTTTGTCGTTTTTAGTAATAGTTTGAGTGGGCGACATTGCAAGGGGCTAGCGGCAGCACGTGATTAAGTTATTCGGCTACGCCTCTTTGAGTGGGTGTAGGATTCACGGGAATCGAATAATTTTCGAGTATGTTAATGATGGATCAAATTTTTGTGCATGCAAATGATGAGGTATGAAATGGCCTTCGAGGTAACATTGATAGAATTCAAGATGAATGATTTATTTTCAAAGGACTATACTCTGTTTCCTAATGAGAGAGAGCGCTAGGTAAAATGTAAATTTGCAATGACAGAACCCATTAAACAGGAAGAACAAGTTAAAGGTTGTATTGTATACTTGGAATGATAGTTTTTTTAAATTCCGTATTTCAGTTGTTTAAGACGTACACATCCCGAATCGGTCCTAAATTAAGGTCACCTTAATTTGCATAACAATAGAAAGAGGAGTTTTCTGAATGAAACTTATGTGAGTGACAGCGGCGTACCTACAGGTAGTTTATTAGAATAATAATTATACATGATTATAATTATAAAGATATGCAGATAATTGAGATATTAATTATTCTAATATTAAGTAGGTAAAAACGTATATAAAAGTAATAATAATATGAAAATAGTTCAATTGGAATAAATATTTATATTTATGAAAAAATCTACTATTTACAATACAACATAATTTTCAAATGTTAGTCGTTGGGGTCCAGAGAAATAATAAGGGGCTCTACGGTGTTTTTTAGCATGTTATCAGCTTCCCGCATTCTTTCTTCTAGTCCAATCACATGTTCGACGCACTTACTCCATTTTTCGCATTCCACTGTCTTTATTCCCTCTTGCAACGTCTCTTATTTTGAAAGTAGTGTTATGCCTTACTACAAACCCTTTTACTTGCGCCCACACCAATTCTATGTGATTTAATTCACAGTGATATGGCGTTTTGAAGCGATTTCGTCGACAAAATATTTCGTACAAAAAGGTTTATTCAACTTTACAATCTCCAGTAGCTCTTTTTTCAGAATAAATTTGTGAACTGGCTTCTTATTCAGAGTAAGCCAATGAATGATGTCATTTTTTGCAAGAAGACGTCTGTCCAATCAACAAGTTCAAAAACGTGTTAAATAGATATAAAGCTCCTAAAAATATGAGCGATAGCTCACTCGATTCGGAATGACGTCTAGAAAAATGTTTTTTAAGGGTAAATTGCGATTGTTATTAACAAAATAAGATTAAAAAAGAAGGTATTTCGTTTTTTGTTAATAATTTCTAAAATAATGATATTTAAGGAATTATGAAAAAAGATCCTGAAAGAGGAGAAAATTTCCAATGAAAAAGTACCACCTCCCGGAACTCTATCTCTATTATTTATTTTTTTTTTTAACGCTGAGAATAGGGCTCCGCGAAGTCGTTACGGCATAGGCGCACCGTCTAAAAAGCCGTTATATCACCTAAAATATTTTTTTTATAGTATTAAATAACAATTTAAAAATTTGAATAAATTATGGTGTAATCTAGACACTTGAACGGAAAACACCTCGGTAAAAAAAAAATTCATGACGATTTTTCAAAAAGTTACACCATTGTTAATTAACGATTTTTTTTCCAATCTCTGTTTTTATAAATTACGACATAAAAGTTTAAATAATTGGTCTATACAATTTTCGCTTCGTGGAGCTCTTTTCATTTAGGTACTTAATAAAGCAATGCATTTTTTTTATTAAAGTTATTATTTTGTTAATTATAATTTTTTTAAATTAACAAAAAATGAAATTTCTAAAAAATGTTATCAAAAAAATTTTTTTTTTTTAGTAATATCTTATTATTGTTTTTTTGCATCTAATATAGGTTAAAATTTAAAAAATTTTTACGTCATTTGTTGAGAAATTGTTTATAAACAGACTATTTTGGGATTTAAAAAATCATCTGATTGCATAGGTAAAATTATGATCTAAAAAATTTTTTTTCTTAAATAAATTTTTTATTGTTTATAATCGTTTTTTTTACATTTCAATTGTTTAAATAATTAGTTAAGAAATTATTTTATTCTCTAAAATCATCATTGACCTTTTTCAATGAAATAACGGAGGAATAGTTTTTTTTTATAAATAATTTCATTGTTTATTAACTTAACAATTTGTTATAAACAAATAATATTACCCGTTATATTTTTTTTCGAAAATTTCAAAAAATAACAAAAAAACTATTATAAAAATATAAAAAAATTTTTTATTTTTTACAGCATTGTTTTCTATACTTTGTTATAATAGTTTTTTTGTTATTTTTTGAAGTTTTCGAAAAAAATATAACGGTTAATATTATTTGTTTATAACAAATTGTTAAGTTAATAAACAATGAAATTATTTATAAAAAAAAAATATTTCTCTGTTAATTCATTGAAAAGGGTCAATGATGATTTTTAAGGAAAAAAATTTAAAATTTTTAAAAAAAAAAAACAATAAAAAAAATTATTTAAGAAATTTTTTTTTAATCATACTTTTACCTATGCAATAAGTTGGTGAAAACAAATTTTTAAAAATCCCAAAATAGTCTGTTTATAAACAATTTCTTAACAAATGACGTAAACATTTTTTTTCCAATGTTAATTAATACCTATATCAGATGCAAAAACAGCAATAATAAGAATTAACTAAAAAATAATTAATAAATTAAATTTTTTTTTTCATTGCTTTTTAACCAAAAAAAAATTTTATAGACCAATTATTTAAACTTTTATGTCGTAATTTATAAAAACAGAGATTGGAAAAAAATTAGTTAATTAACAATGGTGTAACTTTTTGAAAAATCGACATGAAAATTTTTTTTACCGAGGTTTCTTTCGTTCAAGTGTCTAGATTACACCATAATTTATTCAAATTTTTAAATTGTTATTTAATACTATAAAAAAATTATTTTAGGTGATATAACGGTTTTTTAGATGGTGCGCCAATGCCGTAACGACCTCGCGGAGCCCTATTTTCAGCGTCAAAAAAATAAATAAATAATAGAGATAGAGTTTCGGGAGGTGGTACTTCTTTATTGGAAATTTTCCCCTCTTTCAGGATCTTTTTTCATAATTTCTTAAGTATCATTATTTTAGAAATTATTAACAAAAAACGAAATACCTTCTTTTTTTAATCTTATTTTGTTAATAACAATCGCAATATTTTTTACGTGCTAATAAACCCTTAAAAACATTTTTCTAGACGTCATTCCGAATCGAATGAGCTATCGCTCATTTTTTAGGAGCTTTATATCTATTTAACACGTTTTTGAACTTGTTGATTGGACTAATTGGTTTCTCGCCGTACTTTTAGTGGTGTAGTTTTTCTATACAAATTACTGAATAACAAACTTGATTGTCCTCATTTACTATCTCTCATTGATATACATGTTCCTCGATTGCCAGTGAGAGACAAATCTTTCTTTTATCTTCACACACCTCATTCTAACTTACTTCGATTCTCACCCATGTATAGAATTTGTTCAGATTATATGTCTTTTCAAGATTCCTTTGATATTCTCCATTGTAAAGTTGCTGATATAAAAATTAATTTCTTACTCTTATACTGACTGGTAGTAGGCAACTCAGTATTAAACTTTTTTCTTCAATCACAAGAAGTTTTTTTCAGTGAATGTACTGATTTGCATATCTCTCTCCAATTGATAGTGTGAATTGTTTTGATTTTTATTCTATAGATTAATTTATACTATATCTAATGTATTTTTTGTACTGTTGATTTTTCCCATCCTGTAATTGGCTTCGGCTGTTGGATTTTTATCCTGCCATATTTTACCAACGGTATATCCTTCATTTAACCAAGTTTCGTCCATATAAAAAATATTCCTGTTTCCCTCCATTATTAGGGGCTAATCATATTAACAGTCACTAAGCTGAATGGATTATTTAGCATACGAAAAATGTATATTTACCATTGTATATTTTGGACAGCTACTTCACCAATAACATTTGTACAACATCCTTACAATACACGTATATGTGCAAATCATATTATAAATGTACCACGTTGTAGACTCACTCACAATCAGAAATGTATTACCTACCTTGGACCTAAACTCTACAATGTGATACCCGTAAAACTAAAATGTATCAGAAACACAGAAAAATTTAAAAAAGAGTTGAAAAAATACATTAACGATAACTAGTTCCTGAAACGAACGTTGGATAATTGAAAATATGATCAACACCTGACCCTTTACTGAAGCCGTCAATCCACGGCGATGGTAGGAAAAGGTAAAATTGGTCTTTATGGCCACTGATAGTACATGAGATCCCTCACCTTCAGAATCCATTCCCACAACAACTAACATTAAATTCTAGAGAAAAGCGAAATCCTCGAAATGCAGTGGAATCTGTTTAAAAAAAATTGTCTGCAATGCAACAATTTTAATTTACTTATGGAAAGATGATCACCCTGAATAATAAGGCTCATTCTCAACACTGTCTGAATTATTGCTTTCTACCTTCTCTATCTATTCCTCTTGTTTTTCTAGTTCTTTTTTTTGTGTAATTGTATTCATAAATATTTTTTTCTATTTTTGGATTGCTGGATACAACACAAGCACTACTTAGGTAACCACAATCTTTTTTTTTCAATAAAAACTTTCTAAAAAAATTATGCTGTTATCCCTTAAGGTAGTTGTCGTGAAATCCACTTCCAATCAGATTTCGTTTATATTGATACCACTTTCAGTTACCATTATAACCTGTATCATATTGAATTTTTGGAATCATTTACCACACCAGGAGCGAGATATAAGGCTTCAAAGTTGCAACGTTTAACACGTAATCCCATTTTAAGGCATAACTAAAAACCCTCCATTCAGATCTTTTAAAAAATTAGTATATTATTGAAAGGTACGTAACAAATTTTATAAAAAAAAATTAAGACGCGTAGCCATACAGTTATTTATTTATTGTTATAAGAAGTTTCTAAATTATTGCGTATGAGAAATGCAGGATGGTGAAGGCTGAGAATCGTGGCAACGCCTCAAGCGATCGCTGGTGATTCAAATAAACGAGAGCGCGAGGGTCTTGCTGTTTTGAATTGAACTGTGTTTTGGAACGCACATATTTATGAATAATAATTATGAATGATTTGTTGAAAATATAAACAGGATGTTCATAAAATCAGATGTGGAATCATCTGCGACTGAAAGATAAACTTTAGTCACTATCTTCCATCGTCAAGATAACCTCTTGTGGGGTATTCATGTTGAAAAGGGAAACATTCTCAATTGAGAATGTTTCCCTTTCAATTGTGAATGATTGCGTTTATTTATACTGATGCATTTTAAACATATTACAATGGGAATAGATATACAATAAAATGTAGTTTTAACGAGTAACGGCAAAAAACAGTGCTTAAACATTATTGTATCCATACATTTGTACAACACATGTACGTATAACATAATTCGAATATTTTTAAACATAAACAAAAATTATTCAGATTTCTAACAAGCTAATAAAATATAACGTATACATCTACAAAAAATATAAACAACAATGCATGTAATATTATTTATTCTTGACTATTATACTAGGTAATCACTTGATTGACTGAACATTTATTTTCAATTCATTAATGATTTTAGTTAATGCTTTCCTATTTTTAGTAACTGTTTCAGAAAATGGTATGTTATATTTTGTTGCGCATTTTTTTTCAATAAATCCCGTGATATAACAATTTTCAAGGCACTTAAATTGGGTAAATTACGAGATATTCTTTCGTTCTCAAGTCGCTCTGAAATACATTCTTTATATGATTTCATGTATGTTGATAAGTCTGACTCTTTACCAATAGAACGAACTAATTTTTGTAAAATTTTCACATCATACATCGCTTCGTGGAAATTATCTGATGTTTAGTTTGGTATCAAATCTTTGGCTAATTTTGATAGCTGGAACATTCCTGGCCCTTTTCGATCTGGAAACGTTTTTTTTAATAATTAAGCTATCCACAAATCCTGCTATCATGATAAAATCTTCTATTAAATTATTATTAGTGATTGCTCTTAGTAATCTAGGTACATCGAATCTCGCATTATGCGCAACGAGTAAATTTGGAGTTGTAGATAAATTTAAAAATTCTTTAAATGCTACCAAACAATCTACTAAATTTTGTGAATCGACTTGTACATCATTCAAATATAATTGACCAGAAATTGTACTCAATCCCGTACTCAATCCCAAGTTCTTTGAGATTAACAATGAGATTTCCTTCACACACATCATTTTCATTAGACTGTTTTTTGTTCGTATTTCGAGCCTTACACAATTCAGACAATTTATGTTTCCTTTTTTCAACTTTTGCTTTAGCAAACCTACCACTTTTTGCGCGAAATCGATCCATAGCTGCTTGTTCAAAAGAGTATCTTGAACAACTAAATGCGAGCGATCGTTGGATTGCGACGTTGCCAACAGTCCAGTCATGGCTTATTTGCTGTATCACGCATGCTAATTGCGTTTCTCAGCGTACAGTTCCCTTGAAAAAGATTCCTCTAATTCGGCGCTTGAACATGTATTGCATCGCGCTACAATCGAGACTAATTTTTGACAGTGTTTGTAGCCCGACAACTACCTTAACATGTATTATATATCTGAATTGAATAAATTGAATTGGATTGAATTAATTTCTGAGGACGGATCTGCTTTCAATATACGAAATCAAAAAACCAATCAGTCGATTATAACCAATTATCACTACAACGCCCTCTGGTGTGCTAGAACACTGACACTAAGAACACGATGAGAAGCACCCACAATACTTGAAAAGAGTTTAATCCAAATTGATTCAGCCTATACCTACCCACTCAGGTGCTGGCGGTAAAAGAAAATTAGCCTCCGGCAATATCGCCCACTGAATTAATAAATGTTTTAAGCAACAAAAATTCACCACCCACTTTTCAACATGGCAAATATACGACGCGGTTATTGGCATACCCTGGATCGCATCTCTTACAAAGTACTGTAAAACTGAATTACGGGAAATATTTTATGCCAAAGTAAGAGAACAAGTACCGACTGATCATCAGGAGTGTCGTTATTACTACGTAATTTAGTGATTGGACTGACGCAGCGCATATAAAGTGGTTATGGGTTAATATAAGAAATAAATGAAACTGAAATATACATAAACAAATACTAAAGATATAACCCACGGATATCAGAATGTGTGTGGAACTTAGCAGGAACGAAACGTAAATGTGGTGATTTGGTGACTGGCATATTGTATACAAGTTGATTCTATTTGGGGTTGCAGTCAGGTATAGGGCTGATTAGGAAAACTCTTTGGTATCCGTCAAGCTTTCGGCAATCTTTATTGCCTTCCTCAGGACGACTACGAATGGTATGGATTACATTATGAAAAGATATATTGTTTGTCTACTTACTAACGTGAGATTGTTGTGAAATTAGCACATTAAATGAACAGAAATTCATGAAAGATGAAAAAAATTTTGGCAATGACAACTTCTTTTGTAATCAATTCATAATCAGGCGGAACATTTTGATCACAGGGTGATATATCTTTTCTTCTATTCATTTCTAGCAAGTAAGATTGTTTAAATCAGTTCTTTTATTCATTGATTCCTTATAATTTTTTATGTGAACCATCTCTAGAAATATTCTTTTGTCTTCATTTCGTTATCGTTATCGATTTGGTCTCGTTATCTAGAATTCCTGTATTATCATAGTCCATCCGATGATCTCTTTCATTCACATGTTCAGAAAGAGCACATGAATGCTCTTATGGCATATGATACGACTGTTAAGGTTTCTTGATGTTTGACCGACATACGTTTTAGAACAGTCTCTACGAGGTATTCTAAAACAACATTAGATTTTTGTTTATTTCGAATCGAACTTTTCACTTTTGTGTGTAATTTTGATATGGTTTTAACATTTTTCTTTGCGATTTTGATATTTTCATTTTTCAATACATTTATTAGTTTTGGAGTGAGTTCGTGGATATGGGGAAGAGATCTAAATATAGATGTTCCCATTTCTTCTGTTCTGGAATTTTGTTCGGATATTGAAGGGATTAAAGAGTTTCTTTGGTTAAGAAGTAATTTATTGATGAGATTTTTTGGATAGGAATTTTCTAGTAATATTTTCTGAAATTCGATTAGACATTTTTGTCGTAAATTGATATGAGTGATTCTTTCATTTATTTTCCCTTGATAAGTATATTACTATATATTGGTTTTCTGTACCATTTTGTAATAATGGTATTTTGTTCGGTTCTGATTAGACTCATATGTAAGAATGGTATACTGTTTTGTATTTCTTCTTCTGAAGTGAATTGAAAAATATATACAGATCTCAATTTACCAACATTATAACAAATTTCTTCCATAAAAAAAAATTAAATTTGCATTTTTTAAATGAATTATATATGAAAACAGAAAAATACTTGAAAGAAAACCCAGAAATTATTATAACGAACAGTGATAAAGGAAATGTAACTGTGGCAATGTATAAGAATCAGTATATTGACAAAAGTAGAACCTTATTAGAAGATAAACATTTTTACAAACAACTCAAATCTGATCCCACTAGTACTTTACAGCAAAAAGCTAATAAAATTGTCAGATTAAGAACTGCTTCCTCGGTTTCTGAGGTTCTTACCGTCCGATGTGCACCCTACAGATGACTAGCTCTCCCTTAATCGAGCGTGAATTCTTGAAAACGTTTTTGAAGTAGGAGTTGTGCGGCTCGGATAACGCTCCTGATACAAACGTCTAGCCTCATATGCATTGCCGTTAGCAAGTCCGTATGTAAAATGTATGTCAGCATACTCTGCATTGGTAAAGTTTGCCATTTTTCAACAAATAATAACAATAATAATAAATGAAACTATTCAACTATGCGTCAAGATATTATTTTTGACATGACAGTACAAAAAAACATTGGAATAAACTTACTAGCCTACTTGAAGAAGATTGGATGCATCGATTAATTTAAATCAAAATATCTCGAAAACGGCTGCTTGTAGCGACTTCTGAGAAGTATACCTTTTTCACGTAAAAATGATAGAGGAATTGATTTTTTCCTGGAAATTGTGATACATACATGCACGACAAAGTTGTGACTCCCCAAGAGAGACAAAGGCCTGCTTAGAAGTAAGGCCAAACTAAGATCAAATTTGAATTTCTCATATTGACAAATCTCCAAATACCAATTTTCGTCCAAATATCGCATTATTTTAAAAATTATTTACAAAAACCAAAATAACAATAAATGTTTAACACCTTGTATATAAAAAAAGAAGGTCTTGCGGACCCATGCTTATATGAAGTTTTCACCTTATAAATAACTGAGGAATCTTCCTGTAAAATATCGGACACTTATTACATAACACCCCGCTTCTCAAAAGTCCGCTCCCCCCCTCTTATTTTTGGAACGATTATACATAAACAAGTGAAATTTGGAAACTAAATATTAAAGGTTGTAAACTTCCCTACTAGTGATGATAGATGACGAAATCGTCAAAGATGACGTCACAAGGCCATTGTGACCAATAATTTTAAATTGAGCCTATAGGCAAGCGACACCTCTTTTAAAAGGTGTCGAACAAACCTTTTCAATGATACTAATTTTGTTTGTGTTTATGGCAGTTTTGGCAACTCGCTTTTAAAAAACGCAAAGCTGTGATGAATTAAATCAGTTAATACTAAAATTCCAAATTCAAGCTCCACCTCTGGATAGTTGTCAAATGAGCGGACGTTTTTGTTAGTCTCCCTAATTCGACGTTTTTGTTATTGTCCAAGTTTTTGTACATTTAATAATTTGTGTATTGTTGATCGAACGTTTAACTGTTTTAGCAGCTTTTGGTACTTTTAATATTTTTGTACATTTTAATAATTTGTTAAACTGTTGTGAGCCGA
This sequence comes from Gonioctena quinquepunctata, assembly GCA_018342105.1. Taxonomy (NCBI): domain Eukaryota; kingdom Metazoa; phylum Arthropoda; class Insecta; order Coleoptera; family Chrysomelidae; genus Gonioctena; species Gonioctena quinquepunctata. The sequence goes on from JAFIRS010000128.1 coordinate 546,675, forward strand.
ACGTTTAAGTGCTTCAAGAAGCGAAATGGTATGTGCTTTAGGTGATGAAGTAGCAGCGATCCTAATTCTTGGTGAAACTGGACAAAATATTCAGGCAGCAGAACGCATTTTTAATGAGAGGTTTCCCGATCGCCCCGTTTCGAGGACTTATTTAAGGGAGCTTCTTCGTAAGTTTGAAACAACGGGTGGTGTAAATGATGCGAAACGATCTGGCAGACCACAAATTTCTGATGTGAAAAAAATTGATATACTGGCAGAAGTTATAGTTAATCCTACTTCTTCAACAACTCACGTTGCATCTACCTGTGAAGTCAGTCGAAGTACAGTACACAGGGTGTTGAAAAAAAACAAATTTCATCCATACAAATTAAAAATGGTTCATCAACTCTCAGACGACGACCCAGACCGAAGACTAGAATTTTGTGAAAATATGGAAACTAAAATTAACCAACAGCCAGACTATGTCAAAACAATTTGTTTCAGTGACGAAAGTACTTTCTATCTAAATGGAAATGTAAATACACAGAATGTGAGGTATTGGAGTGACGCAAATCCTCACCTGTTTCGTGAAATACATACCCAATTTCCTCAGAAGGTGAATGTTTGGGCAGGTATCCTGGGAAACCACCACGTTGGGCCTCTTTTCTAAATACTAATTTAACTGGTGAGGTTTATCTGGAGCTGTTGCAAAACGCAATAGAACCGTTGATACTTGAAATTTTGGAAGATTCCAGATTAATTCGGCAATTTGGAAATAACATTCCAACAGGATGGTGCTCCCCCACACTATTACGGTGCAGTAAGACGGTATTTGGATGAGGAGTATCGTGGTAGATGGATTGGACGACGAGGTTCAACGGAATGGCCAGCTCGATCACCGGACCTCACACCTTTGGATTTTTTTTTCTGTGGGGGTACCTTGAATCGAAGGTTTACGCCACTGAACCTGACAATATTTACGCTTTAAAACAACGTATTGTTGCAGAATGTGAGGCTGTTTCCGCAGACACATCTGCAAAAGTACGAGAAGAGTTCAAAAATAGGATATTTCACTGTCAGGAAGTAAATGGAGGTCACTTCGAGCAATTTCTTTAAGTAGATACTGATTCTTAAATCTGTAATTAATATCATACTGAATGGAATTTAAATTTTAATGTTTACTAATGAGCCATTAAAACTGCCATAAACACAAACAATTTAGTATCATTGAATAGGTTTTTTCGATACCTTTTAAAAGAGGTGCCGCTTGACGTAGGGTTCCATTTAAAATTATTGGTCACAATGGCCTTGTGACGTCATCTTTGACGATTTCGTCATCTATCATCACTAGTAGGGAAGTTTACAACCTTCAATACTCAGTTTCCAAATTTCACTTGTTTATGTATAATCGTTCCAAAAATAAGAGGGGGGGAGCGGACTTTTGAGAAGCACTGTATAATATATATATATATATATATATATATATATATATATATATATATATATATATATATATATATATATATATATATATATATATATATATATATATATATATATATATTTATATATATATTATTATTTTCCAACATTTTTCAATTGTTCTCAGTCGACTATTACGAATGTTTTTTATTTCATTGCTTAGACGTTTGCAGAATTTTTTATTTAAAATGTTCGTATACCGTCAAGTTTTAGTAGGTTTTTAGAAACTGTGTGGTCATGACCCCTGTGCCCCCCCGCCCTGGGCGCCTTAAAGTAATTGTTGTTATTGAAACGTACGGTCATTCACCATGATATGGAGTACACGATTCATCCACCAAAAAAAACTATTATCCCATAAGTAAAAATCCGAAAGAGACTACTATTTTGTCATAAAAAATCTGATAAGCTGATTCGAGAAAAAATAGAACAACTATCCACTGAAAAAATAAAAATTTGGCCAGAGTATCGATACTATTTGATCGTTGTCATTCACCATAATGTGGAATAAACATGTTCATCCACCATAAAACCGTGTCATCCACCATAATATAAAAATTCGAATGATACTTATTCTTATTTTTTTTGTACACGCTCCACAAAATGCCTACTTGGTTTACTGAAAAGAGTCCGCAAAATGCCACTTTACTGGACTAGGTCAGTAGATATAGACAATCGATTCACATTGATTCCGAAAGTTTTCAAACTTCAATGGTATGTCAGTGCATTCATGAAAACAAACCATAAATTTTTGCAGAAATCTGCGATGAACGGAACAATTGCAAAAAACGTTTTTATGCTTTATTTTTGCACTGAAAATTGCGAAAGTTCTGCAAACTAGGTTCACCGATAGTGATAATGCATTAAGTTTGCAGCCTTGTAAGTTACAAAACCTCGTTTATTGTAAAAAAAATTAAATTACAAAAGTTCTGCAAATTGGGTAAGTGAACGGAAAAAAGTTTAACATATTGACGTACATTTGCAACCATTTCTGAAAAACGCATCATTTATTTACGCAATTTTTTTTCTTTACGCTGCTATTTTCAATACACACAAGCATTGAAATAATTACAGAAGTTTTTTTATTGTGGTTGCAAATAAAGAGAATATCCGTCTCAGTAGATTTGCAACTTTGCAATCTCATACGAAAAGCGGAACCTATTTATTCACTAATATTAATTTTTTGCATTTTTGCAACTGCTGAAGTAATTGCAAAAGTTCTGCAAATTGCAGTTATAATCAGGACTGATGTTTTAAGTGACCAAAGAGATTTGCAACCGTCATTGTTCATTGGGACTTTTTTATATATTTGATTTGTTTTTTTATAATTTTGCCATAAATTGTAACCATTGTGCAAATAGGTTAAAAATATATATAAGACCGACATATGTCTACAGTGGTCCAGTTAAATACTTGATTATCCATAGAGTATATCTGTTATATTTTGTACCGGTTCAACTGTACGAATCCACCAAATTAGAACTCTCCAGTACCTTTTGCAGCGAGAGCCCCCTTTTAAGTCTTCATTGCTTGGATTATATACACCCAACATGCATGTTCTTATCCCCTCCGCCACTGCCTATTAGCTTCAATTAATGAAGTTGGACTCTGTTCAACAAAGAAGTAGTACAATTTTTGGGAATTACTATAGACATTTGTCTAACGTGGAAACAACATAATATCAAAATTACATCCATCATGCTACTTCTTTAAAAATGTACATTCTATTTTATCCGAGGCTCAGCTGATCAGTCTGTATCATGCACAAGTTGGTTCTAAGATCAGATATGGTATATGTCCTTGGGGTATGTCCATTTTATTGGCCGAAGTATTCATCGCACAAAAACGAGTAATCAGATCTATTGCAAAAATATCTAGAAGAGAGTGCTTTGAAATGTATTTAAAAAAATTGAATATCCTAACTGTAGCTTCTCTATATATTTTTGAAGTATGTGTATATATTTATTCAAACCATACTAAATTCAGGCTCAACAAAAGCATTCATAATTTCAATACACGTCACAAAAATGACTATCATGTTGCAACATGTAAAAACCTATCCTATAAGTCGCCTAACAATATTGGACTGAGGATTTTCAATGAACTGCCAATCAGTCTAAGTCTTCAACTATATACTCATTTAAAAAACAGGTGAAATTGTTTTTACTTGATAAGTGTTTCTATGTTGTTAGTGAACTTTTTGATACGTAGTGATATATTTTCTATTCATTATTTTGTATCCATACGACGAGTCCTATACAATGTATGTAATTTTCTCACAGGATAATAAATGTATCTTATCTCAAAGGTATAGTGAAGGCACCGGTTTTTCACAGAATAATTTACATTTCAAAATATGGCGAATGCGCATTCGTCAAAATTATAGTTTTTATCTCATGTGGAGGAATGAATCGAGGAGTTTTTCTACCGTAGTATTCTTAGTCTTTTGTAGCAACATGAACTGAAAAGTTAAAAATAAAATTATAATTTAAAAAACTAAAACACGCTTATAAAGCAATAAGGACTAAAATGTTGAAAATAATAAGAATAATGTCATTGAAATTTTTTTTTCTCTTATGTAAAATATATATATATATATATATATATATATATATATATATATATATATATATATATATATATATATATATAGCATCATACCCAAATACATCGAACGAAATTCAAAAGAAAGGAAAAAAAAACACTCACCCCTAACGTTACCATCAAACTCACAACTAAACAATAACCGTTTGTAAACTTGACTTCTCCTCCGAATATCTTCGACCCTTACAAGCAAACGTCACATCCACCCGCACAAAACATCCGTTCACAACCAGATGAAAGCAATACACTCGTTCCAGAATAATAAAAGAAGCATGTTATATATATATATATATATATATATATATATATATATATATATATATATATATATATATATATATATAATCGTATTTTTCTTCAACTTAAACGTTCTACATGAAACATTATGCCAAGGTATGTTACGTGAGAGATATGAAAACCAGTATCGTCTATTTTGCAACTGGCGTCAACAAAAGAAAGTTATAAATGTAAGTGATAATATTCTTCTCGTTTATTTGTCAGAAAAAAGCAAATCCATGAAAGCCTAACTTTATGGAGTCAATTTCCAATGTTAAAAGTTGTCTGGCAGTAAAAGAAAATGTAAATGTTAATAATTTACCAAAAACTACTGCATTTCTCAAACGAGAAAGTGTTGGTTACACACCGAAAAAGTCCAAAGTATTAACTGCTGACCAAAACGCCAAATTCATACCTGAAGCACCAGACGAGAAATGGTTATTAAGTAAAGTAATTTTAATATTTGGCATATTCGGTGCCTGCCGAAGAGATGACTTGATTCGTCTGACTTTGGAAGACGTGGAAGATAATGGCCGGTTTTTGATAGTATTCCTTCGAGATGGAAAAAATCACAAATCAAGAAGTTTCACAATTACAAAGGAAGGGGTGTCCCTTTGATCCAAGTATCGTAAATATAATAATCTAAAACCTACACACATGAATGATAAAATATTATTTATTGCGTATCGTAATGGTAGATGTTTTGCTCAACATGCAGGGTGTCATACAAAGCAGATTTCTGAATATCTGAACCTAGAAAATCCGGAAGATTATACTGGACACGGCTTAAGACGATCTTCAGCATCTATGTTAGTCGATTTGCTTACTTTAAAAGGCATGGAGGTTGGCTTCCTCGACTGTGGCTGAAGGCTACATCGAAGAATCGGTAAGCAGAAAGATTGAAGTTTCTCGTAAATTGTTCAGCCATTCAAGAACAGTAAAAACAACGCCAACATGCGAATACAATGTAGTGGGGGGTAATTAAAAACTGAATACATCTACTAATAAAGTAGCACCTTCGACTTTATCAACTACAGTTATCGAAAATGAAGTAGCTGCTAAAGGATTAGCTATTTACAATAACACCAATTGTACCATAAATATTTCAATGAATAAAAATTAAAAATACATGTTTTTGTTCGTTAATTTTTAAAAATAAACGTTTCTCAACAATCTGTGGTTTTCAGGTAGATATAATGGAAAATATCGTTCATTATACGTCCATAAATGCTTTTTCCGTGCTTGCACGACTTCCCATGTTCGGCTGCGCCTCCCACGGGAAGTTGTCGCGCACGCACGGAAAAAGTCTATTTTCTCGACTCCTATTTACTTACTTTCCATAATTATATTGAGATAACTGATATCAAGTGCCTAACGCCTTTTTACATAAGAGACTTTTGACGGTGCATTAATGAAAAGGATGAAAAAAATAAGAATTTCTAGTCGTTTTATAAATTTATAAGGCTTTCAAGAATTTGCAGGTCTTCAAAGTGAAAAATAGACCATATCTCGAGAACGAAACGAGTTAGAGTATTTTTTTCAGCGCTAATTGATTCAAAACGGTCAATTTATATTTTTTAAAAAAAAAAATTTTTATTTCGGAAAACGCATAATCTGACGGAATAAAGTCATCCGATCTCTAGTTTTCAGTACCAGTATGTATTAAATCATATCCCAATTTCAAAAATATGTACCTTGCCGTAGTTAGCATTGGTGGTTTGTGCCTACGGCAGGAAATATGTCAAAAAATCAGATCGAAAATTGCCCCATCATGTGGAGGGAGTAACCAAGAATTTTAACCTTAAAAATGGAAATAATAGAAGTAAATTTAAAAAATTTCTGACGGTGCATAAATGAAAAGGATAGAAAAAATAAGAATTTCTAGTCGTGTTATAAATTTATCAGGATCGATTACTTTATTTATTATTTTCAACATTTTAGTCCTTATTGCTTTATAAGCGTGTTTTTAGTTATTCAAATGTGATATAATAGATATATTTAAAACAAATGATTGGAAGAATTTCTTCTGGAATTGATAATTTTTCATGAGAATGGAAAGAACCGTAGGTCTATATTAAATAATTTATATACACGATTTGCGCTAATCGATTCAGAACGGTCAATTTAGTATATGTTCAGATTTTCGAAAAATAAACTTAACAATTTTTTATTTCTGAAAAAAACGCATAAGGGGTATACCCCTTAATCTGACGGATAATGAAAGTCATCCGATTATTAGTTTTTAGTACCAGTATGTATTGAATCATATCCCAATTTCAAAAATATGTACCTTGCCTTGCATTGGTGGTTTGTGCCTACGGCAGAAAATATGTAAAAAAATCAGGTCGAAAATTGCACCATCATGTGGAGGGAGTAACCAATAATTTGAAGGTCTTCAAAGTGAAAAATAGAGCATATCTCGATAACGAAACAAGTTAGAGTATTTTTTTCAGCGCTAATCGATTCAGAACGGTCAATTCAGTATATGTTCAGATTTTCGAAAAATAAACTCAACAATTTTTTATTTCTGAAAAAAACGCATAAGGGGTATACCCCTAAATCTGACGGACAATGAAAATCATCCGATCTACTAGATTTTAGTACCAGTATGTATTAAATCATATTTCAAAAATATGTACCTTGCCGTAGTTAGCATTGGTGGTTTGTGTCTACGGCAGGAAATATGTCAAAAAATCAGGTCGAAAATTGCGCCTTATGTGGAGGGAGTAACCAAGAATTTTAACCTTAAAAATGGAAATAATAGGAGTAAATTTGAAAAACTTTTGACGCGTCATAAATGAAAAAGATTAAAAAATAAGAATTTCTAGTCGTGTTATAAATTTATCAGGATCGATGACTTTACTTATTATTTTCAACATTTTAGTCCTTATTGCTTTATAAGCGTGTTTTTAGTTATTTAAATGTGATATGATAGATATATTTAAAACAAATGATTGGAAGAATTTCTTCTGGAATAGATAATTTTCCATGAGAATGGGAAGAACCGAAGGTCTATATTAGATAATTTATATACACGATTTGCGCTAATCGATTCAGAACGGTCAATTTAGTATATGTTCAGATTTTCGAAAAATAAACTCAAAAATTTTTTATTTCTGAAAAAAACGCATAAGGGGTATACCCCTAAATCTGACGGACAATGAAAGTCATCCGATCTACTAGTTTTCAGTACCAGTATGTATTAAATCATATCCCAATTTCAAAAATGTGTACCTTGCCATAGTTAGCATTGGTGGTTTGTGTCTACGGCAGGAAATATGTCAAAAAATCAGGTCGAAAATTGCGCCTCATGTGGAGGGAGTAACCAAGAATTTTAACCTTAAAAATGGAAATAATAGGAGTAAATTTGAAAAACTTCTGACGGTGCATAAATGAAAAAGATTAAAAAATAAGAATTTCTAGTCGTGTTATAAATTTATCAGGATCGATGACTTTACTTATTATTTTCAACATTTTAGTCCTTATTGCTTTATAAGCGTGTTGGTAGTTATTTAAATGTGATATGATAGATATATTTAAAACAAATGATTGGAAGAATTTCTTCTGGAATAGATAATTTTCCATGAGAATGGGAAGAACCGAAGGTCTATATTAGATAATTTATATACACGATTTGCGCTAATCGATTCAGAACGGTCAATTTAGTATTTGTTCAGATTTTCGAAAAATAAACTCAACAACTTTTTATTTCTGAAAAAAACGCATAAGGGGTATACCCCTAAATCTGACGGACAATGAAAATCATCCGATCTACTAGATTTTAGTACCAGTATGTATTAAATCATATCCCAATTTCAAAAATATGTACCTTGCCGTAGTTAGCATTGGTGGTTTGTGTCTACGGCAGGAAATATGTCAAAAAATCAGGTCGAAAATTGCGCCTTATGTGGAGGGAGTAACCAAGAATTTTAACCTTAAAAATGGAAATAATAGGAGTAAATTTGAAAAACTTTTGACGCGTCATTAATGAAAAAGATTAAAAAATAAGAATTTCTAGTCGTGTTATAAATTTATCAGGATCGATGACTTTACTTATTATTTTCAACATTTTAGTCCTTATTGCTTTATAAGCGTGTTTTTAGTTATTTAAATGTGATATGATAGATATATTTAAAACAAATGATTGGAAGAATTTCTTCTGGAATAGATAATTTTCCATGAGAATGGGAAGAACCGAAGGTCTATATTAGATAATTTATATACACGATTTGCGCTAATCGATTCAGAACGGTCAATTTAGTATATGTTCAGATTTTCGAATAATAAACACAAAAAATTTTTATTTCTGAAAAAAACGCATAAGGGGTATACCCCTAAATCTGACGGAACCTTTTCCTTAAACCCAATTTAAAAATGTACCTTGCCTAGTTAGCATTGGTGGTTTGTGTCTACGGCAGGAAATATGTCAAAAAATCAGGTCGAAAATTGCGCCTCATGTGGAGGAGTAACCAAGAATTTTAACCTTAAAAATGGAAATAATAGGAGTAAATTTGAAAAACTTCTGACGGTGCATAAATGAAAAAGATTAAAAAATAAGAATTTTAGTCGTGTTATAAATTTAGATAATACATAATAATTTAAATTTTCCATTTTATTGTTTAAAGTATTAATAATTTATAAACACGATTTGCGCTAATCGATTCAGAACGGTCAATTTAGTATATGTTCAGATTTTCGAAAAATAAACTCAAAAATTTTTTATTTCTGAAAAAAACGCATAAGGGGTATACCCCTAAATCTGACGGACAATGAAAGTCATCCGATCTACTAGTTTTCAGTACCAGTATATATCCCAATTTCAAAAATGTGTACCTTGCCATAGTTAGCATTGGTGGTTTGTGTCTACGGCAGGAAATACGTCAAAAAATCAGGTCGAAAATTGCGCCATCATGTGGAGGGAGTAAACCAAGAATTTTCCTTAAAAATGGAAAAAAGGATGGAAAAAATAAGAATTTCTAGTCGTGTTATACATTTATCAGGATCGATGCTTTAATCTTATTATTTTCAACATTTTAGTCCTTATTGCTTTATAAGCGTGTTTTTAGTTATTCAAACTATAATTTCATTTTGAGTTGGAAATCTTCGAGAAATGTACAGTTGCGGCCAATAAAAAATGGGACAGATGGCCAACAAAAAATGGGACAGTTATTGTTGCTTGGTGTGATTATTCCACCTTTCGTCACTGCATTTATATGCGGCATAATTACTTTCCAATTTGGATTGTTTGACATATGTCAAATATGCAATGTTGCAATATGACATTCATAAAACGAATTCACGCAGCTATAATTAGACAAAAATCTGCTATAAGAGTTGTCCCATTTTTTATTGGCCGCACCTGTACCATAACTGGGGAGAAAACGTTCTATTCGGCAACACCGCCTCGACGGCGAGTTATCTCGCTCGTCTATGTGTTTACCGCGCGCCAGCACAGAGCGTTGCCCCAGCGCACTCCCATCATTGACAGGAGGGTAGGTGTAGATGGAGTAGGTCAGGTCGTAGCGAGATGTATCCGAGTGCGGTGGTGGAGTCGGAGTAGGTCCGCGTGAGGGTGCATCGCGAGGGCTCATATAATGGGTGTGTTGCAGGAATCGCGCGGAAAGAGACCCTTCAAGTTATGGGACGGAAAACGTAACGTGCGTAAGGGGCTGGTGGTGGGAAGTCTCGAAGAGCTGGTGCAACGTGGCAGAGACAAACTAGGAGTTTCCATCGGAGAGCCGGTCAGATTGGTCCTCGAGAGCGACGGCACCCAAGTCGAGGACGGCGAGTACTTCCGCACTCTTCCTGCCAACTCGATTCTTCTGTTACTCAGGCCGGGGGAGAGATGGCTGCCCGCTGGCGTAGACGTTATCAAAGCAGGTAGGTCGTAAAATAAACACATTTCATTCGCGAGACCATCGAACCCTTCATTCAATGTGCGTCTGCATTTATCGCAATATATTTGAGCTTATTTAAAAAAAACTACTACTAGAGAGAAGAAAATAGTTGAGGATCCAAATGATTAAGAAAATTCCTAATAAGTTTCTCTTGCGAAAAACAATTCCTAAGAATTGTGGAATGGTGATTTCATTAATACTATTCTTCCAGCAAATCCATTCTATTACTATTGCTTGAGATAACTCAATCAATATTTTGTACAGTAAAACCTCTATTTCTGGACACCTCTATGTAACGGACAAAAAACACACTTCCGGAATGCTGCAATGACCATTTTTGTGTATAAACGACCCTCTCAATAGCGGACCCTCTATATAACGGACGCGGACATACACATTACTTAGCAAAATATATTATTTCTTTAAAAATTACCTCCATGTACGGACATCTTTTCCAACTTTCAACGAAAGTTGAAAATTTGTAACCTACCTACGTGTACGGATACCTACAAAAGGTCAGGTATAAAAATTTGTCTGGTTGACTGGTTTCTTGTTTCGAGCTTGAGATAGGGCGGGTTTGGTTTTCCCACTAATCCTCTTTATGATAGGTAAGATGTCTATGAAAATACTTGTTACTGGATATTATTTACATACAAATTTAATTGCTTCTCAATAGAAGACAAATAATCAGATATTTCGATAAATTGTGAACATGAATTTTTCGAAAACAAACTAAGGAATATGAAGCAGACGACAATATTAGATTTTTTTTAAAGAGAATTCACATCACATATGTAATTGTATTTTACAATTTTTTAAATAAATGTTACAGTAAGTGGCAGTTTTTATTCTTATCTATGTGTGAAAATGCCTATTGCTAAAAATTTGTACAGAAAGGATAATTAAACTTCCGATCGCGTTTATTAATTTTACATTTTTAAATTTACTCTAAAAAATATTTTTATTTTTCAATTTTAACACCCTGTATCTCAAAAATCAAAGACTTCAAAGGTTTATATTACTAAACCGATTTAAGGAATTTTGGGTAACTTTAATTTGCAAGGCATTAATCGAACTTCCTTTATATTGAAATTGTTAAACCTCTTGATAACGGACACCTCCCAATAACGGACAAAAAAAAATCCCCTTAGCTATTAGAGGTTTTACTGTATTAACAAATGAGGGAATGGAGGGCTTATTTTATCATAATCATGTCTTTGTGTTTTCCGCACTGATTTCCTGTTTCGCCCTAATGTTCAAACTGCGAGTTTTTTTCCAAATCTAATTTGATATAAGGCCTTCCGAGCCCCACCCCTTAATTTGTTGAAAATTACGAAATATCCGGAATGTTGAATCCCATGGGTATGAATTCGGTTCTGAGATTTCCATTCTTCATCAACAATGTCCTTGAATAATGTTTGCCGTTTCCAATGGGCAACGATGAAATAATAACTGAAGGTAAAAGACACGAACCAATCATTTGTACATTTTTTTGGTTAACTATGTTCTTCATATTAAAGTGTGAGATCTGAGGATGCACCTGGAAGTAATCACGAATAGCAAATATAAAGAGACTCGACTCTCCATTCTAAAATAGCAGCGTTAAAAGTCAAATTTTCCTTCTAAGCGTCGTCATTTCAAAATAAAATTGTCTCGTTTTTACGAAATATAATTATTATTTTGTTCCATAACATAACATAGAAAGAAACAAAATTAAAGAAAGTAATTTTCATAGACATTTTTCGAAAAAAAAAATTGGTTTAATATAACAACTTGAATTATTTTACAATGACATTTTTCCTGCCAATGTTGCAAGATTTCTAAAAAAAGTTTTGTTGAAGAATGTCCTGGTCTAGTTACATAGTTGAAAATTAAAATATAATTCATTTAGTGGAGCAACAAAAAATCGCATATTTACAAAATTACCTTCAAGAATCGGAGGGTAAATAATATTCTGAAAAATCTCGGTATCGGGGCTATTTCATTTTGTAAGTCAAAACAATGCGCTGCGAGTATTTTATGGGACAAATATTGCCTATTTATATATCTTGGCCGTTATTCGAATTTTGTTATTCCCTGAATTCAAACACCGGTGAAACATTGTTATTACGTAATAATCTGTATATTGTGCAAACTAACCATAATTTGAAATGATGTAAGAATCCGCGACATTGATTTTAGTTCGGCGATTTCCCTTCACTCACGCTACTGTGTAATCTAACCTAGATGCGCATTCGAAATGAATTAATATTCCTGGTAATTGTTTTCGTTCGGCGATTTCCCTGAACTAAACCAACTGTTTTATTTTTCTTTGTTTAACCACTGAGCTAGGGCTTCGGTTGCTGGTCAGGTTGACGAGAGTCTTATCGATATCTGAGCCAAGCAACATCGGGCACGTTTAGTACTTGGATGGGTGACCACCTGACAAGGAAGGCGTTAAAATGCCCCAACAACTGTAGCGTAGTAGCATATTCTCAGCTGCAGGAGTCTTATCAATGAGCACGAGATATGACGATAGATATACCGTCCTCCGGAGGGGACGTTAAGATGGCGACCCCGAGTTCATGGATGTTGAGCTCGTCAAAGCACCCTACCTCTGAAATAACAGGAGAATCGGCAAAATTTCCGGTTGGGGGGAGTGTGCTCACCGGCGTCGGTGTTTAGCCCTCGTCGCAGAAATAGGCCGACGTCTAATAAAGCAATAAAAAAAATACAAATTATTTGATAATTCACAAACTGAACAATGTTATCGTATTAATTTTAAACGTCTTGGTCTCAGGGACCAACCCTCTTATTGCGTAAATAAATGTAACTTTTTTTTAAATTGAAAACAATCTTTCAACGCTTGCGGTAGATACAGGGAGTGACGCTAACAGTTTTATTAGTGCATGTAATACACATTTTTGGCGCTGTATTTAGGGATTCTGTGTATTGTATCTAATCTCTATAACATTTTTGGAGAGTCTGGACCTCTTGAACCCCCCTGGGTACGTCCTTGACAATGGGTTGATTTTTGTAGTGATTTTTTTCGTTCGCGCTCAGTGGTATCCAGAGCTGGGCGTACTCAGTACAATTACTAGAATTACTGTACTCTTGAGTACATTTCTGGTACTCTGTATCCAGTAAATTTTCAATAAAGTATTCTGTACTCGTACCCGTACATATCGGGTAAAAGTATTCGATACCCGCGTCTCTTATGCGAGTAAATTTTTTCGAGTACTTCATTATGCAATATGCAACGCATTACAAGACGCAAGTCTGAACTTGTCTGTGCCTGTCCAACGCATGCTGACATGCTTCACCAACAACCTCCAACAGCTCTAGGCTCTATAAATCATTAGAACCTCAGGTTTAAATTACTTATGTTTCTTTTCTACGTATACATATAATTTACAAAACGTTTCGTTCCTGGCCTGGAGCTTTATCAATTGTTTATTCATTACATTCTATAAACATCTACTGAAAACGGGAGTTTTGGTTGGTTTTTGTTTTGTTTACATCAACTTTGCAAGTACGTACCATAAACTATAGGTGGCAATCCGAGAACAAAAGACTGCTTTGTACATTTTTAAAACGCAGTCCTCTATACTCGGATTGACACCTATAGGTTATGTACGTACTTGCAAAGGTAATATAAAGAAAACAAAAACTAACCAAAACTCCCGTTTTCAGTAATGAATGTTCATGGAATATAATGAATAAACAATTGATAAATCTCCAGGCCAGGAGCGAACCGTTTTGTAAATTATATGTATATGTAGAAGAAAATAAATAAGTAATTGAAACCTGTCCCAGTTGGAATCTAAATCCCAAGAAACACCAAACAAATAAATTATAATTAAGATTCAAGAACCATTTCCAATAAATATATATATATATATATATATATATATATATACAGGGTGTCCCACAACGATTAAGAGTAGTAGAGAATTGTAATTTTGGGGTTGTAAATAAAAGCAATTGGTGCAGCTGTTTTTGATATTATGTTACACAATAATCTTTTTGTTTTCGGTCACGTGACATCAGATTCACAATTATTAATGGGACAACCTGTATATTTTGGCATTTCTATGTTCCTCCCGATAAAACAATTCCAACAAACTATCACACTTATGGTCTAAAACGATTAATTTAATTACTGCAGGTACTTCAAATCCTTGGGCCCACGACGATTTGTTGATAAAATATGAATGATTATTATAATTTTGCCTTGTTTTACTCATCACAAAAAATATAGGACTGCCCAAATATACAGGGGGACCCTAAACTTAAATAATTTGGCAATTGCTCGTTTCAGACGTTTGTCGTAATCGTCGTGGGATATATATATATATATATATATATATATATATATATATATATATAATTTGATGTAAAAGTACCTGCGAAAAGTACTCCAGAAATTCGAGTACTTTTACTCGGAGTACTGTACTCGACAGCATGTGCAAAGAGTAAAATACTCGGTACTCATTCTTCAATTATTGGAAGTACCCGGTACCCAGTCCTCGAGTACAATTAATCAGTACCCGGCCCAGCTCTGGTGGTATCCGCATAATTTCCTCAACTAATTGATTCTTTTTCTCCCAGTAGCAATCTCAGCCATCCCAAAAATCGTATGCGAGACCATCCACGCATTGGAGCTCCACGATGAGACCCCCTCCTGGAAGATCATGGACAACAAGGGGCGCGTCACCGTCGTATTGCACTGGGACCAGCGCTCGGGTCCATCCAGAACGTCGTCCGAGACGCCATCGCCCGCACCCGGTAAGTTTTCGCCCAGTAAACGGCCATCGCTCGTTATCCAGACCGGGCCAGGCGGTAAGAAGGAGACCGTCATCAACGACGTCTACGTTCCCGCTCCAGCTCAGCCCCAACCGCGATACGCCAGTCCCCAGATCACTGTGATAAACCACGACGACATCAAACCCGTTCATAGGTTGTCCAAGCAGAGCAGTTCGTTGGAAAGTGCCACCATCCACATCCACACGCCCGAATGCGCGCATCACGCTCACATGCCGCGCGCCGGCAGTCCCCAAAGAACGGTGCCATCGAATGCGATTTTCATTGTTGCGCGCTGCACGAGGAAGGTCGCAAGATCGCGGTGCACAAGAGTGTGGCCACCTCGCCAATCCAAGATACGCAGCAGACCTCCCCACAGCCTCCTTCCCGACACGTTCGTTTTTTAGACATTGAAGGTGGCGGCCGCGGCGGGCAGTCCGAACACGAGAGCTCCGAGAGCGAAACGGAGAACACCGTGATGGAGGACGAAGCCGTCACCTCTGAAAAGTTCCTGCTGCTGATCGACCAACTGAGCGTCGATCAGAAACGACACCTGAGTATCAAAGATATCGGTATCATCTTGGAGCGTCTCAGCTCCAAGATCCTGGACGTAGAGAGACTGGATAGGGAGAGCGAGAGCGACGACTGCTACAACTGGACGATCAAGGCGACGATCCGGGGCGACGTGCTGAGGGAGTTGGGCGTTATCTATAACGGGAATTACTACGCGATTTCGGAACACCCGGGGTACAAGGAGGAGAACGAGGGCGTTGTGGAAGAGGCCGAAGAGGAGGAAGAAGAGGAGGATCGGCTGTGAATCTTCAAGCTACCGACTGCCACATGTCAAAAATGCACAAAGCAGACTTAAGTAATAATATAGGCAGGTGCAATATCACATATCCAATGTGACACGTTTCGTATCTGTACTGACTCAACTGAAAATCGTGCAGCCGTTGTGTTATCTCATCCCGCCATTGTCGGACACACTCGACAGACAGACGCGACGATCTTGAACGATTCGAATTGTCGGCGACCTTCGGCAGAAAGTAATTTTTATAGGTATCGATCCCGCTGGGGATCATGTAAAATCATTTATAAATAATAAATACAACTGATGGCTTAATGGTTGTTTGTTGTGTACGGACTGCGGATCACGACGGCGACTGCATCAAAAAGGACTGTTTGAATAAAAGCCCCCGCCTGGAATGGTGGCTCCTAGGTTAATATATTGCTTTATACTTTTTATAATTATTATGTGGATTGTATTATTCGATACTTAGCCGATCTAAGGTTACTTGTTTTTAAGACGAATAATAGCAAAGTTCATGGACACAAATTTGAAGTGTTGTTTAAGATATGAAATGTTTGCAATTGAGTTACGGTTGTACATTGCTCAATTACCATTGTTTTTATAAATATTTCACCTACCGATATGTTGTGATATGATAGATATATTTAAAACAAATGATTGGAAGAATTTCTTCTGGAATAGATAATTTTTCATGAGAATGGAAAGAACCGTAGGTCTATATTAGATAATTTATATACACGATTTGTAAAAAAAAGTCATTCGGGTCCGTTTCGTCTACGATCGCTTTAAGAAACTCCCTGCACCGCTTTGTGAATTTGTTCAGGTACAGAGTAGCGATTCCTAAATCGACTGTAGAATTTCCAGATGAGCGTGGAGGAGGACATATTAAAATTATGGGTGATGAACATAACCAGGGAGAGTCTTCTCCCGCCAGATATGTTCCGAACTTTACAACCACTGCCAATAATAATTGTTTAACAAAATACTGGGATCTAATGAAGTGTTCTCGTGTGAGTGTTGTTTTCATCAGCTGACAGGGCGGGGCCATCCCGGCCGCTCAACTGACCCATTTCCGAGGGGGCGAAGACACTTAATGCCCTATTATTTGTACTACTACGTCTCTGTCGTACTACTCTTGCTACCTCCGTGCCCCTTGGGCCTGTGAGGCCCAGCCCACATCGCTGGAATTGCATTCAAACTGCACCGCACTGCGAAACCCAGTTGGGCCGTAGCGGCGGAGCAGGAGGGGACGGAGTATCGCTCGCCGGGGTCGTTGACACCGAGAAGGACGCTCTGCTCCTGTCATGACACACTGCCCTCATTTCAAAGCGCAATCCACAGGAAGGGGTGACCTATCACTCGATTTATGCAATACGTTCTTATCGTTATTTTCTCCGGGTCAGGTGGCGAACAGATTCTTACATGAGAAAAATTAGGATTTTCGCAATGGAGGATCCTTGATTCCGAGTGAACTGCACGGAATACATCGATCGATGAGTGGGTATATCTTCGGAACGATGCACTTTGTCGAATTGCGATATTATTTTGCGTGGGGGATTCAGAAGTGAATGTCAGCTCCTTGGGACCTTTTGAAACTTACATGTGTACATCGGCAGAATGTTTATTTATAATGGGCTAGTTAACATCTGAAAAACGGGAAAAATGGGACGAAAAATATGGCAGAGGGCTCATTCGATTGGGGATAACGCAGTGGGGTATCTGGGAATTCTGCTTGGGGGGGTAATGACATAAAAAATATATACCTCTAGGTACAAAAAACATAAGTATTTTTTTTTCATTCAAGTTCAAACAAAAATTCAAAATGTAATAAAATAAAAAAATATATACATATACTTATAAGTAGGTACAAAAACAAAGATCTCTTTCGGTAAAATAAAAATCACAAAATGAAATGCAGTAACATTTAAAACATCTATTTGCACATCTCTATGAACATGAAGTAGAGCGAATCCAACCAACCACACTAACTGGCATTGTATTTAAAATATGAAGACACTTTTTTATCAAGGAAAATATGTTGGCGTCACAAGATTTGAAAAGAAAAATTAATTAAAAAGTTCAAAAAAATGATAGTATCAGCTGAACGCTTGAAAGAATGTAATTTCGTTGGAAAGTAATGTTTTTATTGAATTTTGATAATGTGAGGCTATTGTTAATCAAGTAATTTTTTTGGAACCGCCGATTTTATTTAAACCCGAATAGTTGTTCACAGAATGACTCCATAATCACGCTATACAATTGTTTAAAAATTGATTATTTTGTTAATTATAAATTTCTAAAGTTAACAAAATATGAGAAATTGAGTAAATATTGTCACCATTTTTTCATTGATAATTCACATTTGTTTATAAAATATTTATAATCAAATGGATAAGTTGAATATTTTTCAAAAATTGTTTTTTTGCATGAGGTTGCTAGGAATTTATTATAATTTAAAAAATATATTTTTTTTCAAATGTGTGTATTTTTTTTATTATTTAAATAATGTATTAGGATATTTTTACTTTAAAATGAATAATTGGTTATTCTCTACCTAATAAGTTTTTTTTAATAATAATGTAATTGTTTATTTACTTAACAATTAGTTCTAAACAAACTTTGATTGATTTTTTATAATCATAATAAACTATTAACAACCTAACGTAAATAAAAAAAATTCGAAAAATATTCAATCTATCCATTTGTTTATAAATATTTTATATAAACATATGGCGAATTTTTTTAAACATTGTAAAATGCCTTTGACAGACATAAAACTGAAAATATTGTGAAATATCAATAAAAAAATTGACAATATTTACTCGATTTCTCATATTTTGTTAACTTTAGAAATTTATAATTAACATAATAATCAACGTTTGAACAATTTTATAGCGTGATATTATCGAGTAAACATGTAAATTGTGCTCCAGGAAGCGAAAAAATTATGGAGTCGTTCTGTGAACAATTCGGTTTTTAATATAATCGGCGGTTTCCAAAAAACTTCTTAATTAACAATAGCCTCACATTATCAATATCCAATGAAAAATGTTTTTCTAACGAAATTATATCATTTCAAATGTTCAAATGATACTATATTTTTGTTTATTTTTTAATTCATATTTAATTATATAAAAAAATATTTTTTGTGCGTTGCTCTCTCGAGATTTGCTGTAACTCCTGCATTAACGCCGACGCGGAGCCCTATTTTCAACGTTGAATTAAAATTATAAATAATTGAGATGAAATTCCGAGAGTAAAAACTTTTTTATGGAAAATTTCCTCCTTTTCAAGAATCTGTTTTTTATTTTCTCTATCATTAATAGTTTTTGAGCTATTACCAAAAAAACTAAAACAGTTTTTTTTTATTTTTGTTTAAAAAAATAACAAATTCTCGTCGGCGGAAAAAATCGAAAAATATATCTTTCTCAGATTGACATTCCGAATCGAATGAGCCATCGCTCATATTTTTAGTAGACTTAAAAAGATTTTTCGCAGGAAACTCGCTTTTCGACTAGACTAATGAGAATATTCCTAGCGACAATAGCAGCCACGACGTTTTAGATTTGAGTAGAGATGTAGTGGCCATTCCATCAATTTAAAAGAGAAGAGAGAAAAAAACAAATTATTCAAACTATCAAAGGAGATTTAGAAGATTTTGAAAACGGGGGCAGATATACTCCCAGAAACGTCAATCAAAAACTGTATAGAGAAGTATCTTTTGAATTTTTACTATTTTTTTGATAGGCAAATTCAGAATACGGCAAGTTACTGACTAATTAAATCATTTTTCTTTAGGAAATATAATTTGGTGAACTCAGTAACTTATCGGGGTGAAATAATTAGTGTGCCCTTTCCACACTTGTATCGATTTTCCTGATTATATTTTCATTTTCAGACTGTGGAAGGTTACCCAAAAAACCATGTCCAGAAATAATTATGGTATTGTTAAGAACACTTCAAGGAATATGATCTTCCCGATATTGTTAATTAGAATAATTTTTTGATCCCAATAAGATTATTATATTACGATTCCTAAAATTGTTAAAATCCATCAATTATAAATAATTTAGGATAACAAAAATTAAAAATAGTTAGATTTTTTCACAAATCTGATCTAAAGGAGTATTTTCTCTAAGAAAAAATTCATTTGTTTAAAAAAATCTAAATAAATGGTTTAGTTTTTTTTATATTATATATATATATATATATATATATATATAATATTAAATCTAAAATTAATAATTTATAAATTTCTACCAAATTAATTTTTGTTCATATATTCATTTTTTATTCAATAAGTAATTTGTATTTATAATCATTATAGATAAAAAACCTAGATATGTATATTTAGCTATACATGTCTGGTTTTTATTAGAATTCAAATATAAATAATATATATTAAATGATTATTTACAATAAATTGTTTATGGAATGAACAAAAAAATATAAACAGTACACAAAAACAAAATTATAGATTTTTTAAAACAAATGACAAAAAATATCCCATTTTTTATTATATTTTTTTTAAAGAAAATATTCCTTCAAAACAAATTTGGGAAAAAAACAATTTATCTTTTTGATTTTTTGTTAGCTTAAATTATTTTTAACTAATGGATATCAACAATTTTAGAAATGACATAATTTTAGTATCATTATTCAAACAATTACATGACTCTGATTTAAAACTTAAAAAAAACAATTAACAATATCCTCGATAAAGAAGCAGAAAAAAAAATTAGCTGGATCATATTCATTGTAGTGTCTTAAACAAAATAATAATTTTATTAAAAAAAAAAATTCATATTTAATCGTATAAAAATAATATCTTTCTGTGAAATTATTTTTTCAAATTAACGCTGTTTTACTTTTCGAATTATCTGCAAAAAACTGAACCCATTTTTAATTTTTTACTAGATTTTTTGTCTAGGCGTTGTGTCACATGAGCCTCGATAATTATTTTGCCATTAACTATATTTTTTGAGATTAATTAGCCTAATAATTAAAAATCTCTCTTCTATGGATAATTTTCGAGAAATTGTTGATATTTAAGGGTGCGTAATTATTTCAAGACAAAGGACATATTTATTCAATTTCGTAGGTGTCACATCAAGTGTTCATTGAATAATTTTTTTTTAATTTCAAGTATATGACAATCTAACAAACCATCAACATGCAATAGGGAGAAAAAATATCAAGATTTGGCAATTGATTTTTTCTATACTTACCCTGACTGGTAATAAAGTTAAGTAAAAAGCAAAATTCAGAAATGTATATTTAATATATTTCGTTCTGGGAATACAACAAGCCATATTGCATTCTAACAAATCCATTGAAATGAATGGTCGAGATAATAAACAAAATCCCACTTTTTTATTGTTCTTTTTTCTTGGACCACCACAACCCATTACTGAAATTACCGTTAATATTCAAGAAGTACTCATGTCAGTTCCGAGTCCCACCAGAGGAGGTATCACTGTTGAATCCCCTAGAAGGAATTCGTTCTGTTACTTTAATGTTCAATTATTTTTAGGAAATGCCTTCTAGTCTTCCAACCTCCCAGACTGTTTGATTTGCATATTTTCAAAAACACCGTTTATTATTAACATTAAAAAAATATTTTTTTACTGGACCAGAAATGTTGAGCGTAAACATTGTGATCGCGGCCAATCAGAAACCGGGCTAGCCGCGATCACGATGTTTACGTCTGAATAAGTATCGAAAAGTTATCAAAACTGTTTCTGATCATGTAGTTGTAACAAAAAGTAATTTCTCTAAAATACCTCCTAGGTTCTACCAACTCCAAATATTTTTTTAATGGTACCTTCCTGAAGGGTCTCAAAAATTCTATTGAAAAGTACCCAACTTACTTAGAAGCTATTATTGCCAATGAGGTTGTATTCTGTCGTATTTTTTTTGCTTTCCTTGTACCCGATCATTTGATGTTGATATTTAAGTGGGCCAGTTTTTTTAATATTAACACTTTTGTTTTCCAAGACAAACTTGGCTTTAAAAAGTGTTGAGAGATTATAACGAATAAACTTACCAAAAACATGGAATGCTATTCCAAGACAAACTGTCCAAAAAGTTGAAGTACATTTGAGAATAGACTTCAACATTTTCTATTCAGTCTTTGCTTCAATTTGGATGCCATATTTTATGAATAATTTTGAATAATGGAATTTCAATTATAAGTTCGTATTTTATGACATACCTTTATTCCAAATTGATATGAATGAAATAAAACATTATTTTGTATTTCACTTCAACATTGAATAATAAAAATTATATGTTATATTTGGATAGCATTTATCAATTATTTTCTCTTGAGGTATGTTCACTGTTGGAAATGTGTTGGGGTTGTTAGAACATAAAGGGTCGCTTGGAAAAACTACAGAGTGTTTTACGGAGGATGGAACATTATAAGAATCTAGAGAACAGAAGGACAGATCATTTCGAAAATTTGTGTGCATGGATAATCAAATATGCTCATCAACACAGTGTTACCGCTTGTTCAGAAATTAGTAGCTCCTTTGTTATTTCAAATGGAACACCCCGTATATTATATCATTTTTGGAATCCTCTTAGGATTCCTATAACTTTTCCAGATAATTTCCTATACCGATCTGTGACAGTTTTCACGATAAATATTATTTTGTCAAATTTTGTGCAAAACAATAACGATTTTGCACAAAAATATTGCAATTTGGGTCATAGCTGCATAAGACCATTGAGTATTCTGCCGATGAACCGGATCTCAGTTTCAGCATACAGGGAGGCTAAAAAGTAAGTTCCTTCCGGAGACTCATGAAAATAATTGAAACTCAGTTTTTTTAAACGGAATACCCTGTATATTATTACTTATTTGAAAAGCTGTGACATTTTCCTTTTTAATTTTGTATATTTTCCCTTCACCTATCTCGTACAGTTTGTTATGAAATGTTTGAATCATCATGAAATACAAAAAGTATCAAGTCGAACATGTATATTAGTAAATGTAGAAAGATGTAACGGTGGCTAATTATTTCAATAAATGTTCAAAATGTTGATCATTACTCACTTTCTTATGCGAAGATCAATTGCATATATTGTAGCTCTCCGAATTTCAGCTGTTAGGCATCACCATAGACAGCAAACCAAAATGGGACGAACACATTGGTTTACTATGCAAAATGTTGGCAAGTCAAACATTCGTTCATAGGTGGCTGACAAACACTGTGTCCTGAGAATGTCATACTTTTCTCTATTTCACTCTTACTTAAGTTATGGCGTAATTTTATGGGGTAACTCAGTCCATGCAAATCGTGCCTTCATTCAGCAGAAGAAAGCAGTCCGGGTTATTGCCAAAGCAGCTTACAGAGTCTCTTGCAAACCCTTATTCAGGATATTAGAATTCTGGCACTTCCTGCACTTTACGTTTATTACTGTTTGATTGAAATACATAAAGCCATCAAACAGATTCTATTGAAACATGGTTTTTACTCGGTAGACGAATTTTTGTCAAGTGATTTAACAGAATATGAACGATATATGAAAACACCCATCTTTCTACCTCAAACTCATTTCAAACAATTTGTTATGTGTGTATACATGTTGCTTTTAATTTCTATGTTCACAATATTCCTATAATACGGTATTTTACCTACGGACATGTTCCAAACTTCTTGACGTGTGTAATGAAAAAAATATTCAAAAACACCAATAAATTCTATTCTATTATTCATTTGGATCTAATTCCTCAAACGCTCGAGTCACTCGATGTTCTAATTCTCCCCTCGTGTTGACCAGTCTTCTGTAGACTCTTTGCTCGGTAAGACCCCACAAATAAAAGTCTAGGGGTGTAAGATCAGGGGATGTAGGAGGCCAGTTCCATGGACCCAAACGTCTAATCCATCGATCATCAAATATGCGGTCCAATTTTAACCGGACTTCTGCTGAGCAATGAGCCGAACCTCCATCAAGTTGATACCAACATGTTCGATATTGTTCTAGTGTCAGCTCTTCAGTGTTCAAGTTTTTCAAATATTTTCGAGTATCAAGGATTTTATCGTAAACCAAAAAGCGCAATCGATTTTTCTTGATATCCCATTTCTTTTGTGACATGCGGATTTTCGTTTGCCCAGTAATGAAGGTTCCTACTGTTGAAAAAACCTTCTGTCGAAAATTTTGATTCATCAGTCCATATTATCTTCTTGGGAAAATCTTCGTCTACTTGTGTACCATCAACATTTCACATAGTTTGATCATTTGTGGAGCGTCTTGGAGCATAAGAGCTTGAATTTTATGAAATTTGGTATTATGCATTCATGTTCCTTTAGAATCCTAAATCATGAACAGCACTATGAATGGAAGCTTGAGGATTTCCGTAGAAGTGTGCCAAAACATTTATTGTGTTGTCATCATTTCCTGTCTCAGGTTTCTTGTTGCTTTCGAAGATGATCCAAACATTTCAAAATTTCTACTCATTCTAATGAATTTTCTCAACAAAAGTACTGAGTTTATTGATGAGGTCACACAAAAGAGCGGTGCTAGGATTATTTATTGACTTCTCAAAGGCTTTTGATCGGGTAGATCAAGCTGTTCTCCTTCATAAATTATTGAGATACGGTGTCAAGGGAATTGCTTTCCAAAGGTTTGGCTCCTAGCTTAGAGATATATATCAGCAAGTGAAATGTAATGGTTTTGTTTCTGACTTGAAACTAGTAAATGTCGGAGTTGTCTATTCTGGGACCAACTTTGTTTCTTATATACATTAACGATCTCTTAGAACAAACGAGGCATTTCTCTTCAAGACTTGTTGCTTACGCTGATGACACTAATTTCCTATTCGTAAACAGTGATATCAATGAAGCCATCAACCAAGCGCATAACTGAGAATGGAGTGAAAAAAATATTGTGCCTTAACAACGCAAAAACTGTAGTAGTTGTCTTCAAAACTGCTAAGACTCAGACTGAAACTCTTAACGTAATAGTCTTGAACAACACTGATATTACATGCTCAGAGTCCACAAAGCTTCTAGGGCTTACCCTGCAAAATAATCTGAAATGGCACACTCACGTTAATACTTTGTCTCAAAACATGCAAAAATGTTTATGCACTCTGCATATCTTCTCAACAATGTAGCATAAGTATGTTAAAAGCCTTTACTTTTTTTCCGTTCAAATATGAAGTATGGTATAATGGGGAAACTCTACCTATCGAATATTTACTCTACAGAAAAGAGCTGTACCTATATTGAGTAAAATTGGACATTGGACTCATGCAGAGAACACTTCAAACGCCTCTCAATTTGACCAATGATTTCAATGAAATAGAAGTGGTTTGCTTTGTTTTAAAAACAAATATTACTTTGAGTCCGAAATGATAGAACACATTGCCACCGTCTAACATTCCGGCCTCTATCCTATATCAAAGAGGACTGTATTTCAATGGCTGTAAATTATACAATGTTTTTCCTAAAGCTATAAAAGACTCAAAGAATATATGCATCTTCAAAATAGAGAAGAAACATTTCATGTTGAGAAAGTCCTACTATTCCCTACTGTATCGTAAATCTTCTATATTGAAATCATAAATCTGTGTTTTAGTCAAAAGGAATGATATGTCAGTCAGTTCTCTGTCTGAACGGAGTTGATAGCCTACTATCTAAATCACTATTCAATCATCATTTTATTGAAGACGATTTCAAAAAAAATTTTTTTCATGAGTCTCCGGACGGAACTTACTTTTGAGCCTCCCTGTATGCTGAAACTCAGATCCGGTTCATCGGCAGGATACTTAATGGTCTTATGCAGCTATGACCCTAATTGTAATACTTTTTAATTTGATTGTGAATTTTTTTTATTTTTTTAATGGTCAGGTTTTGCACAAAAATTTTAGACCAATAGAGTATGTTTGATTATCTATGCGCACGCATTTTCGAAATGATATGTCGTTCCGTTTTCCAGATACTTCAATATTCCATCCTCCGTGAAACACGCTTATGTATTAAGCTAGATCCCCTTCATGTTCTACAATCGGTTTTGAAAACTTTTCCAAATGTATTTTTGATTTTTGGTCCGAAGATATACTTACTAAAAGCAGTTCTCATTCGTTCAATAATGCACTGTTTTGGATGTTGTAAGATTCGTTTATATTTCGTCATTGTTTGTATGGAGGTAGGAAAACTGAATATTAAATTATGGCCATTATGGTCCATTCATTACAGTGAATGAAGTCCTTTTAATTGGAGGTATTCTAAAAAATAAAAGTTCTGTTGATAAAATGTTTTTCTTGTGTGATAACTCTTTCTGATAGACATTTCACATCTACTTTCATATAACGCAAAAAAGAACTTATATTCAAATATCGAACGAACGAATCTGTACACACTCCAAGATTGGTGTAAATTTATTCAAATAATCCATACCTTCAACCAAAAGGCTGATTTGATTGTATTAATTCCAAAGTCTGAACTTGAAAATAAAAAATGTCCGCGATATGGGTATCATTTCTCGTGGTTGTCTTGAATAATTTTGAAATTTGTGAAATGTTCTCCAGAGATTCGTCATTCTGAATATCGATTGATTTTTATAACAATACGAAGAAAATACTAACTCTTTGAACTTACTGTATACAGCATTCATGAAGTACATGATCGATACACATTCCAACGATTTAAATATACTTTGCATCTAGGGTTTTCTATTCTGATTTTATGAATCCATTCGAAAATATATGTATATATTTCAACCTGAGATTGCGTTCTTTGGGGTG
Organism: Gonioctena quinquepunctata; assembly: GCA_018342105.1. Lineage (NCBI taxonomy): Eukaryota > Metazoa > Arthropoda > Insecta > Coleoptera > Chrysomelidae > Gonioctena > Gonioctena quinquepunctata. Next base: position 573,259 of record JAFIRS010000128.1, read on the forward strand.
TAGATAATGAAGGGATTGTCGGTTGTGGACAAAAAAGGAAACTTCCAATTATCAGCCAACGTTTCGTTTAATTAGCGCTTAAACTTCATCAGGGCCTACAAGAGCGGAATATGTATAAAAACCAAAACAGAGAAAATTTTGAGAGTGAGACACTTCATTATTTAACATTTTGTTGGATACGAAATTATCAATTGTATACTGTATAGCTGAACAATAAGAGACATAACAGAACCTCTAGTATAACATTACGATATTAAAATGATGAAAATATTAAAGTTAGAAATAAGGTAATAAAACCAAAGTAATGAAAAAATGTGACATGTATATACCTCAACTAGGATCGTATCTGGGAAAAATGCAAATACATGATATGTATGTGTGAAAGATGCGTGTACAACACATGAATTGTGATGGTGGAAGTTTTCGTAAACAATTCCTTTTTTGTCCTCAACCGAAAATCCCTTCATTATCTATCTATTTAACCTCTTGTTTGTTTTATTGAAAAAATATGCTATTGAAAATATTTAAAAATAACTACAGATTTAGAAATTTCAAATACTATTTACAGTTTTAAATTGACGTGTGAAAGTAAAAATATTATAAAGAATTTCAACTATACTTTGAATTTAAATAAATATTCTTATTGTGTTCATAAGCATACCAATAATGTTTACCAGTTACAATTAACTATAATCAAAATTCTAATTTTGACTATGAATATGATTGAAGTCATGGTCAGTAAAATCTTGGTCTACAAATCTTGAGCTTTAGTGAGAATTCTCTAGTGGTTTTCAAATAATTTATGAAATTATTGAAGTGAATTGTTTGAGAAGAGATAAGCGGAAATGTTAGACGAACTATAGTGTGAAGACTTCCATTGTGTTTCTAGTTATATTGTCACGGAAAAACTGATTCATATTTATCAGCTGGATTCAGCATATCAGAAAAAACAATTTCAATATTTTCAAAAATGATAGAAATATGTATCGATCAAGAACTTCATGAAAAGCCTTGTATAGAATGAACTATGATAGATGTGGAATATGCAGTAGAACAAGGAAATATTTCAATAAAATTAATAATCGAAAATCTTCATTTTTCCATGTGCTCGATTTCTCGCCTCCCTGGCCCGTTTCAAAAGTCGAAACGGAAATATTTGAAGAATTCTGTTTCGACCCACACTGAGATACTTCTGTTGTTTGAATGTAATTATTTTCTATAGGTAAACTATGTATCTAGATTAAGTTTATTGTTTTTACACTCCAAAGCAGAAATATATTTATAATTCGGAGAGAGAAGGAATGGCAGGAAAGGTTTGATTTGATTTCACAATATGTTACTGATTTCCATTGAGAAAACGAACTTTGATTTATATAATACGTATAAATTTATAAGTCGAAAAATAAAGGTACAAAAGTGTTCGATATGTTTCTTTTGTCAGTAGATTACTATAGGGTTACATGCACGAATTGGTTTTGTTAAAAGTCCTCGAAATTGAAAAAGCTTAGCAAAACCTGGTCCTATTTTTTTAATGATTCGGCTGGACCCAATTATTTGAAATGTTATATATTATGGTTTGTTGATTTTGTGAGATTATTGATAATTCAATCTTAGAAGAATAAAAAAATATTTGGCACTTCGATATTTATTTGTCAAAATCGTCAGTAGAGTTTCATGCCTCCCACCAATGGCGACGTCATCCCAGGTAGCACAGTGACGTCGAAATGACGTCCTAATTTGGTCAAATAATTTACCTACTGACGTCAAAATGTGACGTCTTAGAGACTCTGAAAAGTCGTCAAAATGTCACAGCCAGAAGACGTCATCAGCAGGACGTCACTCTGACGTTTGAAAAAGGACTTTTGAAGACCTACGAGACCATTAGAAGACCTCAGTCAAATGAATAATAAACGACGTCATACGAAAGACAGTCCCAGGCTTCTAGGAGCTTCTAGTTTTTATGAGAAAATTGATAGTTTTAGGGAAGAAATAAAATAAACTGAAATACATTATAGAATTTATTACAGTTTAAACATAAAAAAAATTCCGTATATCCAGATTAACAATTAAAAAAAACAAAAAATGTTGAATTCGCTACAAAAAGTATAGTATCTTTGCAATGGTTTATTCTCTCTGAATTAAATTGGGTATTTCTCTCTGAGTATACCAGAAAGTTATTTGATCTTTTAATGGCGGCCACAACACTTCCTGCTTTCTTGAAGTTTTCCAACTTTTTTTGACAATATCCGAGACAGTAACACCAAGAAAGAGCGTAGACACAAATAAACTAACACCAAACTAAAACAATAACAAAAGCAGCAAGCGGTGCCGGTTCATAGAATTATAATCTTTGCCGGTTGCCGGTGATGTGACATGACGACTGTCCGATCCGACCGAGCCCAGCCGAGTCCGACCGAAAACCTACGCTACCGCGCCTTAGTTGCCAGGTCAAAGAAAATATTATTTTATTCCAACAAAATTGTTGAAAAATACCCATCAACGCCTGAATCAATTATTTAAAAAAAAATCGAATTTAAATGTATGCATAGCACCGATAATAATATAAGGCATGTGAATTGCACCAAAATACTTTTTTCAAATGCCAGTTTTCTCAGAAAACATACGTTACCATTTGGTAACGCTAGGCGCCTATGAGGTCAATCAATATCTACGATTTTTTTTTAATTCAAATGATTACATGCTTTTATTTCTCATTAAATATGAAGAAACATAACAAAGATACTCTTCTGGTTCAAAATATCTCAAGCAGTTATTTTTCACTTTATCCATCAAAGGACGCATTTTCCATAGACTGACATAGAGTTGTGTGCAAGATTATTTCTCATGTCAGAGTTCAAGTCTCAGTAAAATCTCTTACCGGGCAGTTGATTATATCCCTGAAGAAGATACCTTAGGATCGGGACAGTTTTGAAATGAAACACAACTGCTGGTCTCTTCAACAAGCAACTCCATGATATCTCTAGCCATAAACATCTAACATAGATCAACAGGGGACAAATATTTATATTTTGTATACGATTTTTTTTTAAAGAAGTCTCCATGAATCTAGACAAATGTTTCTGGTTCTTTTTTTTTCTGGAGGTTGAGGCTTACCTCCTGAAGATTGAAGATTTGCTCTTTTGGCTTGATTTTTCGGTGTTTGATGCTGAGATTTCGAATTTGATGCTCTTGATGCTCTGGATGAGAGAATATCATTAGCAGCTCGATTCTCAATAAAACTTGTAGACTGCACTGTTGTCAAATGAAGAGTCTCATCATCAACTTGAGTATCGATTATATCGTCTTGGGTATACTGGCCGCCAATACGCTCATATTATTGCCTAACTGAATTTCAGCTGCAGCTCGCAGTTGTGAACCAGATAAATTATCAATAAATCCACCACCCTTCTTCCTCTCCTGAATCCTCATCAGGTAACACTTTTGCGTTTGGTGGTTCAATATAAAATGCAGTAATATCTTCACTGTAAGCCATTTCTAGGGCTTCTTGCAAGCTGAATCCTCGTCTGAAAAAGAAAAAAATCAGTAGTGGCAGTGTAACCATATGGTAACACGCGTGTAAACACACCTGCATCAAAGATGAAAAAACCTCAAATCATTTATTCACACATACAATAACTTGATTTGGTTATTTATAGAAGGATGCTGTAAACAGTTCAGTGTAATGATAGTAATAATAATAGTTATACTCACTCGAAGTTTGACTCGACCATTATTTCACACCAAAGAAATGAAGCGAGATAATAATAAATTGTCAACTCCACAAACTGCACTAACTCCGCAATTGTTTCACATGAGGTAATCAATTGATGCTTGCTGTATAGACTTATGGCGCCACATAGCGGAAATATCTATAAACACTATTGTAATAATAATAAAAAGAACCCTATAACAGTTGTGACCAGATAGTAACACTAGGCGTTGATGGGTTAATAACTTTTTCAGACTTGGCCGATTGACAAGCTTTTTGTAATGAGAATTTTACTTGACAAAATTAAACAAAGCATATTTGACTACTATCTAGTGACAAAACAAAAATAAAATGTATTCATATCACGTATATTTTTAGCACACCCGAATTTTTTCGTTTTTATTTTGGAGAACATTTACACTTTCTGACACAAATAATTCATGATTTTTGACAGTTTGGTGTTTGACATTGTCAATTATGACAAGACGACTCATCTCATTGAAATTTTGAACTAGATCAGTCTATTTCTTCTCCATATTCCGTCAAGAATTCATCAAGTTTCCTCTGTTCCTCAAATTGAAAGTCATTTTGAATTCCTCATTCCTGAGGAATTTTTTTTAGTATTGGCAACGTTGTCCACTACCACGGCTTTTACGTATCAGATCCAAACTTCTTCCAAGATGTAGACAATAAGGGAGATGTTTCACTCTTGAGTTTATTATATACGACGGTGGAGATTTTGATTATAATTTTTGATATGCCAGGAAAGCTTAGCACAGCTGATAGGTTAGCTCAGTTGATCCTTCGTTAATATAGGTACAGGACGCTTCATACAACCGTTCCTTAATCGTGCGCGAATGGCTGACAGGAGAGGTCCAGATTTCTGTAATCACGAATCCTGGAACAATTCTCAGTAACGGACTCTTTTTGTCGTCAATTTTCGAATGACAAATAGTTGACTTCGCAGGGACGTCATTATGATCTGAAATACGTCATTTTTAGGTCTCATTGTGGTCACGTGACGACGTCACGGACCAATCGTGACTTAATAAGACGTCATTAGGACGTCATTTCACTCACCTGTGCTACCTGGGTTGTGTTTTGGTAGAAAATATCACAGTTTTTTTCATAACCAGTCAAAACAACACTGATTTCAAAGTGTCACACCGAAAGACATGTTTCCAACATTTTTCCGGTCTTCCTGATGATCGTGGAAGTGTGAAATAGATTTTCGTCGACGAAAATGCATTGAAGACCAAGGGAATGCGATGCCACTCCTGCATCAATGTTACACATGGTTTCTGGTGAGTACTCCTTTAAGGAAAACATTCTTCTTTGCCTCATTCATCTACATGAATTATTAATTAAGACTGGGATAGAAAATTAAATAATTATCTGAATGAAAATGCATACTTTTACTTTCAGATATTTTTTTTCAGTTCAGTTCAATGTTCAGCTTGGGTTTAGCCGGGAAATAGTTGTTTTCTTTTAGATATTACCAAAATAACTTCATATTTTTTGTAGATTCTTCAGTTTTTAGAAAACTATATTTTCAATATCCAATTGAGAATCAAATACAGTTATGTCAGAACTTTACCATGGAAACGGGACAAGTTTCAGAAATTTTACAGTTGACATAAGTGTGATTTTAAAATTGACAACACTTATTCAGGGTGATTCTTAATAACATGCTAATATTTAAGGAGGTTATTCTTGGGTCTATTTTGAGGAGAAAACTTCATATGAACATATGTCCTAAAGATCTTAACTTTTGAACTACAGGGTGCTGACGTTTCAAGATTTTTTTTTTATCATAACTTTGGTATGACCCCAGATATTTTTGTGAAACGTAGTACGCATCTTCTATGCATCAAAAGGCATTTTCTGCTGTTCATAATAATTTTTTATTCTCCCAGTGGCGGTTCGTGCGGGATTTGCACTGAATCATTTTAAAGACAAAAGTGATACGGCACTGCTTTTTCTTAAAGTAAAAATTATTTTTGAAATCCTCATTTTTTTCTGAGCAAATCTAGTCTCCTAATTTTTTTTCGTTAGACGTACGGTTGTCGCATGAAACAATTAAATTCATTCATTTGAACGTTGTTGGTTGGTTGGTTGGTTGGAAGCTGACGAGCCAGAGACAGGGTTGGCACTTAGCTTCCCTTGACACTGCGACCAGCTGGGGTCTATTGTATCACTCTGTCGTCAGTGGTTCCTCATTCAAACAGGTTTGTGCCTTTAATTAGGTTAAGAAGCCTGTTGATAAGGTTCTTCGGATTCATGCCTGTTTCCGGGCTGATTTTCCAGGTTCTGTGTCGCTACTACGTAGGGCGTCACAGTCGAAGATTGAAAGACAAGAGTTAGACCGAGGCCTCCTCTTGTCTCTTGATGACAAGCCATTCTTCAGTATCTATCCCCATGTCCTGGGTTTTGATGAGCTGAAGAATCTTTTGGTTTCCATTTTACCAAATGGCTTTGGAATCCACTCTGTTTCCGGGAGTTTCTCAGTAGGTGTTCGACCATCTGCTGATCCCTCCTCGGTTGGGTTTACGGTTTCTGGTGCCAAGTGTGATTCAACTGGAATCTCCTCGACTTCCATACCCGCTATCGGTGTTGGGTCTTCTTCAACTGGAAGTTCCCCAGGGTTGTTTTTCTGTGTGGTTTCCATTTCGTTCCCACGAGTGTAGGGAAAAGGGTCGTCCACACCTGCGGTGCCCCCTGCGCAGGTGTAAGGCAGATTACTCTGGGAGGTCGCCATGTATCCCAGAGGCTCCGTTGTGATACCTGACTGGCTCAGGTATCATCCATCCCTCGGCACGGGTCGCTTAACGCCTTGGATTAAGCCATGTTGTGGTGGCATTTGGTTTGAGATTGACTTAGAGATCCGCAGGTTTTGACCATTTCTGGTCATTCCCACTGGATTTTCCTTGTCAACCCCGTTATCCAGCGATACCACTTGGAGGTAGCCACCTAAGTTTCCGCAACTCATCTTCATCTCTTGTAGGAGGTGAACATGTGTTGACGCAAACTACTCGCCTTGAACGTTGTTATGAAATTGGATATTATCAAGGATTCAAAACGTATCTAGTAGGTAACAAGCAAATTTTGTTTTGTAAACATAAACAGTTTTGACATTAGTCTAGTTGTCACGTATTTAAGTCTTCAAAATTAACAATATTATTAAAAAACATGGTCCATTTTACGAGTTTGCAGATATGCATTACATGTATGGGCTTGCTGATGGTACTGGAAGCCAGGCGTTTGTATGAAGACCGTAAGATGCCTAAAACCCTGGTGTATTCACTGATTCGATTTTGTTTAGAATTTTTAGGGGACAACAAATGAATGTCGTTTAATTCTGCTTAGAACTTCATTAGTAGATGGCGCGGTTAAGGAATGTTTGTGTCACGCTAAATCTCAAACTTCAAACCTATGAAATTTTCTTTTTCTGTCAACATTACTGCATATTTTTTTGCAAAAAATTGTGAATTGATCGTTTACAAAGATTATAGTTCTACGAACAAGATTCCACTCAGAACAGTTGGCGCGAAAATGAAATGAAATCCTTGAAATTTACTACAATGTTTACATCTGTCTGTTGAAAATCGGACTTTTCTTGAAGTCTACCTGGCGATTTTTCCAAAGTGATTTCTTCTCAAATGCTTTTTTTGGAGTCATGGAAACTTCCACGAAGTAAGGCGAAAAGGTAGGAGAGTGGACTGATGTCTCTAGACGATGAATTAACTTGAAAATTGAGGGGATTGGAATATGTCCCCGATGACATTGTTCCATTAAACTTTCCGATACAAACGATTACCAAGCCATTCACTGCCCATCTCTGCCGGACTATTACCTTTCTAACAACCTTCTGACCTGAACAAAATCAGAGAGTTCATTGCAGATATCATAAAATCTGTTGATGAAGTTGAGAAATCGATGAATCCTGGTCAGCAACAGTCTAGGCTGCTTCCAGCTATCTTAGAATGACTTATCCGGAAAAGGTGAGCCCTACTGACAAAGGTGAGGAGAGAAAACAATAATCAAAATCAGCATCTCTTTTATTTTTCAGTAAGTAACACCCCGCATGAGATAATCGGAGAAGGAGGGCTATCTAAACCAAGCAGTTGTTCGGAAGAACAAGGCCCTCTCCCAAGATCTATAAGGCTAATGACTATAGTAGGAAATTATCACTTTTTAATAAACACATGAATTTCACAAGTAAGACTTTTATTCTATGAATATATCTGATTTTGGTTAGTGAATCCCGAACCAACACAGAGGGTCCATGGCTCTTTGGAAGAAATATCCATATATTTAGAATTTTCCAACACTTTTAGTCAGAAGATTGTCATCTCATGGTAAAAATTTTGTACAAAATATATATGATAAGAAAAATAAATATAAAAGTAATAATAAAAATATTTGACTTGCTAGTTACTAGATACATTACAATCACAAGTTGAAAAAAATTATTACAATGGGCAAAGGTAGTTCAGAGAAGATACAAATTAATTTATACATATACGAGTCATTTTACTATGAAGGTAATTTGAGTTCTTGCGATAAGATAGTCGTGTTATCTGCCAAAATAGTGAACACCTCTTAATTTGCGCAAAAGCTTAAAGGTTATTTCACTCAGATAGGACTCGAACCAATTGAAGCTTCGTCCTCTGAAGCTGTAGAGATGAAGCTTGCGTAACAGTCAAAAGCTTTAGATTGTCGCAAAACACTGCTGCGCTCACTTCAGACTAGAATATATATTTTTCAGAAAGCGAAAGATTGCATCTCCCGTACTTTTATTGGTTTGAAAGCTAAGTTAGGTAATTATATGTGATTTGCAGCACTTCATAAAAACATTATCCGCTCCATCATAAGATTTTTATCATGAGCAAACGTCCTTTGTAATTGTGGTTCCATCATGTATGTCGAATTTCTCAAAATATTTTCCTTGTTGAAATTACTAGCACATATACATATTTATCTATTCCGATTTCATCACTTATTGAAAGGATTTTCCCGTGTATTGTAAATTGATAATTAACAATCAACATATATTCCAAAATAAATGTGGGCAATAATGATAAACAATGGAATACACATACTGATTGTCAATGATAACACATCGAATGCAGTGATCACCATAAAAATATATATAACATGTAAATGTTTCAATCAAAGGAATCTCGGAATAAATATTTTGCGGATTATAGTCTCATAATATATTTAATTCTACCCAAAAACATTATTATTCTACATTCTATTCTTAATTCATTGCTAAAAGCATAAAAACCATGAGATTGGATTTGTTACTCAATGATCTATGTCAAAAATTTAAATCAAGTTTTTCTGATCATTTGCTGTTTCCAGAATAAAGGAGAAATAATTGGCTACCCTCAAAATTGAATAACAAGTGCCACACAAGACAACAACAAAAAAGGATTTTTTTTTACATGATAACACTGTAAATTGAATAGAGGAGGATTATCCAACACTTCACATAATCTTAAGGGAAATGTTGGTATTTCCTTTTATTCATCAATCTGTCCAAATTTATTTTGAAAAAGAAGTATTTGAAAAAGTTTTTGTGGAGTAGACATTCATGCATTCATTCATGTCATTTGCTGAAAATTATACAAAACATGTAAGTTCTTTCCTGAGACACGTCTGAATATCTTGAAAAGAGAAAATAATATGAAATTCAACTTCTCAAGCAAAGCGGGATTGTTCAAATTAATTGTTGATACGCCTCCGTCGAGTTGAGTTTTGCCGCTTGGTGTTATAGTATTTCTAATCCCAATTGGACCGACATAAAAAGTTTCGAGAAGGAATTCTCTTCACACGACAGAACTTTTTTATGATTGTATCAGGAACGCTTTGAAAGTAAAAACACTGGTAAAATATAAATTTCCCATTTGCCGGGCAGTGCATATGAACCCTCCTCGTAATGCTCTTATTTTTATTGCCGTTCCAATTTGGATTAGAATAACTATATCTACGTATTTTACCCCATGAACACCAATTCGAAGTCAAAACGCGTCGTTCTCAAATACTTTCGGAGGTTCAAAGATCAAGAAAAGCCCCTTTTCCACCTTTTTCAGCAATAAGAAACGTTCAAGACACATTTTAATTTATGAAATTTGTTAGGCAATTTTTGAACAAGTACGGACTTTGAATTTGTGTTTATGGGACAGAAATACATAAGTACTAACTCAATGGAGCCGAATCAATAGAGTATTCTTCGATAGTATCTTTATCTGTACTTCATTAAATTATATCAAACATCTTGTATCTTGCAAAAAGATCTATTTTTGTAAATGCATTTTTGGGATTTGGATGTTTTTCTTTATGTAAAAGTTTTGTGGAGTATCTGGCCATCTCACAGTGGTCCCAAATCCCAAATCGCTGGCCAAAAATCGAAAAATACAGTTTATATTTAAGGAATTCTAACTGTTGGGCGAAGTAGATGGGTATTTCCCATGTCCCTTCCAGGATCGGGAAGTGACAGGTGTTATATATAGCCGTTGGGATACCATTCTGGCTCGAGCATGTACCGTCAGTCGTGCAGTACGGTCTAAAAATTACGTTGTGTTTGAAGTTAAATAACTTGTAGTAGAATTGAGCAATTTGAATTTTTCAAAATGGAATCTCTTCCTGGAAGTAAGTTCATTTATTATATCATTGGGATTTTTCATATAAACCACACACCGAGCAACAAAAAATGTAAACATCTACTATAAATTCTCGTACCCGCGGTGGAAAAAAGTTATGTTTACATTGAGTAAAAGTTAATAATTCTACATAAATCAGCGACCAATCGAAAGTCACGTTATTCTTTATACTCTTGAGTAATACACCACCAAAAATCAGCTGCTCCAATTTGCCCCTTTGGTTACGGTGAATTTTCTTTCTTCGAGAAATCACATTTAATTCCGCATGTATGCACGCTCTAACTTTCGCAAATTTTGATATATCGGGCTAATTTTTTTTATACAAATAGGCTTGGGGATAAGGACGGTTGGTATTGAATTTGAAAAGAATCGCTTTGAGGGGTTTGAATTTTTCAAAATTTTGAAATAATCAAAAATCGTTGTTGGTCCGCCATTTTTAGGCCGCCATCTTGTTTTTGGAAAAATAAACTTAGATTCACGTAATTTGTCTGATTCAATTTGGAGAATGGCCGCCATTTTTCGCCATCTTGTTTTTGGAAAATTTACTCAGATTCGTGTTAGCGACTTCAAAAACTCCGAGTACCAAATTTCGTGCGATGATTCAAATTTGGAAGAATGGCCGCCATTTTTAGGCCGCCATCTTGTTTTTGAAATTGACTTCAGATTCGTGTTCATCGACCTCAAGAACCTCCGAGTACTAAATTTCGTAGCGATTCAACAATACCTTCTATATTTGGCCAGCCATTTGGGATTTGGAACAGGCCGCCATCTTGTTTTTGAAAAATTTGACTTCAGATTCGTGTTCAGCGACTTCAAACCCCTCCGAGTATCAAATTTCGTAGCGATTCAACAATACCTTCTATAATTGGCCAGCCATTTGGGATTTGGAACCACTGTGCATCTGTCGGAATTCTTCAACTACCTACGTATCCTGGAAGTATTATTGATAAACCACATATTATAGTTTCAACATAATTTCTTTTTTTATTTTCCAAATGTTGAATATTTTTAAATTTTTTGACTGAACGAATTCAGAACAATCATTTTGATTGTCGATATTTAGAATAAATTCAATTCTCTCATAAATTTTGTAAATCTCCATCTATATTTCTACATTGAGATTATTTTAGATAGTTGATGAACACCTTCAGTATTGGAATCGATAGGGAACATGCATGATTTTATTTAATTTTTTCTTTGCATCATTTCGATCCCCAAAAATTACAATTTGTGAAAATAATTTCTCAAATCCCAAAATTTTCAAGATTAAAGGTGCTCCTCAATTCAAACTCGATTTGACTTTCACTTGAATAACTTCCCCCAAACACTATCGCCAATTGTGGTTGTTCCAGGAATATTGCTTTCAATTCAATAGAGTTGACAGTTCGAAGCAACTAGCGGTAAAAGTTTGAACTGTGTGAAGTAACGATACACACGTCCATCTGAGGCGCTAGGAGCACGTTTTTGAATGTGATGAAAAAATGGCGTTTTCAATTTCGGATTATGAACATTAAACATTTTTTCAGTTTCCTACTTTGTTGCTGAGCTTTCTAGGTGGTAATCTTTATTTGCAAATAAAAATATTCTGGAAAACGGGCATATGCGTGTTCCCTATTCTTCAGCACGTGTTGAAAATTTGCAATTTCACCCAACCTGTATGTTGAGGAGCATTTCAAGATTAAGTTTTGTTAACTGATTTTTATAGTACCACCTGTAAAGAGTTTTACAACCATCCAAATTCCAAGCGAAACTCAAAAAAAACTTCGACTTACACTAATTCTTACTATTGTTTTCATTCTCTGAACCACTAGCAACTTCCAACAAGAGAGGCAGAGATCGTAAATCTGATTGGACTGCACAGCTGACACTGTCATACATATACCCTAGATGTGGAAATGGTTGGACCTAACCTAAGAAAAGCACCAGATAAAGGTTTCTAAACCTAATAATACGTGGGGAAATATTGTAGATATTATTGATATCTTTTGTAATATACAAGTTAATCGAATATATTGTTTTATTGCTGTTTTGTTCATAAAGGAAACACAAATTTTACCTTTATCTTCCTTGGGAACTTTGGATTTTTATCTTATAATCAAACAAGAAATTATGTCAAACAAATCAAAATTTCAATTTCTGAAACCTTTGCTTGAAATATTAAAAATAATAAACCAGCAAGGCAGCCCCAAGAATTAACTCAAGTGACTTGTTCCATATTCTAGGTGCACACTGTAATATTTCTGATGTGGGGAATCATGGATGAACTGATAATTTGGTAATAGAGGAGTTCCGCACATGTTGCCAACTTAAAAAACCCTTCAAAAGTTCAGCCTCTCCAATGGCAATTGTTTGACTTTGGTTGTATGGAAAATCACCAATTTGATAAACCAATTCAATATTGAAAGGGAAATATTTGCCCATTTTCAAAATACAATTTTCTTAAATTTTATTGATGGTTGAAAATTACAGTCGAAAGTGAAAATGGTAGAAATAATGTGAGTGTTTTATTGCGTTTGAAAGACTTAGTTTGGATCTTTGAAGGACTGTAGCTACAGAATTATTCTTGAGTATAAAGTTTTAATTTTATAGAGCCATAGTACGTAATTTTCTCAAAATAGAATAAAATCTGAGTTCAGCCCTGCTCTGTTACTGAGTCATCACTTAGAAAAGCGTTACTCTGACTTATCTTCCCCGGTTTTTCTAATTTCAAATAAAGGGGAACCACGAACATTTAGTGCAAGTGACATCTATGATTGATCATTTGTAACTATGAAATGGTGATGATGTATAGCGCTATCTGGCGTTAATAAAATCAGAATTTGAAGCTAACTTCAGTTTATTTTCATTTCTTCTCAATGTAGGTTAGGACGTTGTTTTGTTTTCCTTCATGAAGTAAAATATCAGAATTCCATGAAGGATTTAATAATACTATTATTATTTTCATTTCTCATAGACTACTCATATTGTTCTGCAGGTGATCAGTCACCATATTACCAAAGATGTTTGGAAAGATGCCATATTCTCAATTGTACAGAGGGTGAGCCAGCCATATATATGGAAGATGACAGTTTGTCTGATTTTAACGTTTGTCTTACAGATACCCTAGGATTCAAAAACGACCAACGATCCATTATTTTACATCTCACTCAATGGACTTGTGACGATGACTGTAAATATGATTGTATGTGGAAAACTGTCGAGGCTTTCCATGACCGCAAGTGGAGGACACCACAGTTTCATGGAAAAGTTAGTCAGTATTTAGAATATCTTAGGGAAAAATGCAGTTTAGGAAGAATCCACAGATTTGTAAAATATTTTTTTGTAAACAAACAAGCCTCCCTTACCCCAAAAATTACAAAAAAGTTTTTTTTTTTAAATTCATTATTTTCACGATGGTAAATATCCAGTAATTAGACATTTCCAAATATTTTCCGAGATACGAGCTTCCAGAAGTACAAAAGGTCTTCTTAGCGCTATTTGCGGCCATTGAAAACGCTTACTAATCGTCCTTTTTATTAACTATAACACCACACACGCCCTTATTCACGTGTTGTTAGTACTTTTTGTAAGAAAAACTGTCGTTTTCTAAAGTATTCACTTTTCTTCAGAATGTAAATACATACCACAATTCCTAATTTTACCTACCAGAAGTATAGTAATTTTTTTATTTACGATGTTGATTGCCTTAACTCGATGGTCAAAAGTTAAACGCACAATAGCTGCATTTTGTTGACCCTCCAATTTCTAGTCTTCAGCCCAAGACACGCCTTCGCCATCCTCACAAAAACGAACCGGTCAATATCTAATGTTAAAGAAGGGAACACAACCTAACCTAACTTGGCTAGCCTTGCTATCCAAGTTGATGGCCAGCCAATCAACTTTTTCATATAACGCTTCACGTTCACGGGCACTTTGGTAGCTGCGATTTTTCTCGTTTTTTCTGAATTATTATTGAGGCACAATTTTGACAATCAGTCGCTAGAGGCAAGTACCGTAATTTCGTATGACTGGCTCACTTTTAAAATTCAAAGAATGTCTACGATGAATTTGGAAAAATAAATTGATATTATACACCAAAATATTGATCTTTGACCACTCTTTCAAGCTATGTCAAATTGTCATTAAGACTTTGTATGTGGATATATATAAAAAAAACGGTGTGCAAAGTCACCAGCATTGTGAGGGTGGCTTTGACCCATGCCCTATTTTGCGTGATTTTCCCTTTATAGCAAGACCAGAGTAACCCAACGGATAAAATCAGCAAAACAAACTTGTTCACAGTGGTGTCGATTAACATAATAAAAAAAAGTCTTTATCCAGGTCCGGCCTTAAAAAAATGTATAAGTAGGTTTCGAGTCGACACAACACCCTTAAAATCAATATTTTAAAATTGTATTTACAAATTTGGAAAGTGCAGAAAAAATAAGTAAGACTAAATGTATTTGGTGTTTCCTCATACAACTTTTTTACTTATTCACTTGAGTCAAACCTAGATGTTTCGATAATGAAGTGGCACAATTTTTTTTCTCCAAATGGTACTTTTTCAGCTTTAATCCATAAAATCATCAATTATTTCTTATTCTCCTAATTTCTGCTTATTGAAAAACGAGGGACATGTCCGTATTTGGGAAAAATTATTATTATCAATGACTAACTTTCAAACACCCTGTATGCGTAAAAAAATTATAATATTTGTTCATTGCGCTACACTTAAAAAAAAATTATAAAAAAGAGGAAAAATGCCCATTCCGAAAAAAGCATAACTTTAAACAAAAATAACGTTGCAACAAATCTACATTTTAAAGGTTAAACATAACAGAAAATCAAAAAAATAGAATTTTCTTTATCCGCGTCTAATTATTTTTATAGCTAGAGCATGATCATTTCTCGACTCTTCAGATGCATTCTTGATAAAAATAATAAAATCAAGCAGTCTGTACGTATTGTTTAATTTAGTAAATAATACATATTTTTTTGTGTCTATTTCTTTTTGTTTAACTTAATACAATTTGTTGCAAAGTTATTTTTGTTTAAAATAAAGTTATGCTTTTTTCAAAATGGGCATTTTTCTCTTTTTTATATATTTTTTTAAATGTAGCGCAATGAACAAATGTCATGATAATTTTTTTACGCATACAGGGTGTTTGAAAGTTAGTCATTGATAATAATAATTTGTCCCAAATATGGACATGTCCTCAATAATATTGGGATCCAGAAATTAGGAGAATAAGAAATAATTGATGATTTTAGGGATTAAAGCTGAAAAAGTACCATTTCGGGAAAAAAAATAATTTTGTGCCACTTTATTATCAAAACATCTAGATTTGACTCAAGTTAATAAGTAAAAAAGTTGTATGCGGAAACACCAAATACATTTAGTCTTACTTATTTTGTATCTGCTCTTTCCAAATTTGTAAATAAAATTTTAAAATATTGATATACAGGGTGTTATTTCGACTCGAAACCTACTTATTAATTTTTTTAAGGCCGGACCTGGAATAAGCTTTTTTTTATTATGTTAATCGACACCACTGCGGACAAAGAACATACGAACCAAATACTACAAAAATGTATAGGGTGGTTCACAAGTTTTGATTAATTGAAAAAATGGGGAAATTAATTAATCACCCTGTATCTTGGTTATAAAGAACGATAAACCCATAAAATATAGGTTATTTAAAAGCACCTCGGTGTCCTCCATCTACCCTTACTGTATGCGCATTTCCCAATGAATAACCCTGTATACGGTATATGATTTATTTGTTATAAACGGGTAAACCCCTATTGTTACAAGAAGTTGTATAAATTAGAATATGAAAAGTACTTGAAACTAAAAAAAATACATACAAAAATCTAAAGAGAAAATACATAATTAAATGCAGATCTCTTGAAAGCCTCCAACGGGTCAGTGAAAAAATCAAGTTCTGAAGCATTAGCTTCCCTTAATATCTTGACATTGGCCTATTGAATCCATAATTAGTAAGATGTGAGTTCTCTACAAAAACAGTTTTATTATCCCTTGTTACTCTTTGTTTGGCTTGGATTAACTGAGTAGAGAAGTTCTGGGCAATTTAATACCCATATACAATAGAAAGAATCTCAAAAAATCAATCTGCCAAAAAATAGGCTTAAAAAGGCAATATTAAAATTTTATAAATGATAATGTCTATTTATCAAAATGAACCAAAGTCGCCCAGCTGGGTTAAAGTCACCCGAAATTACGGTGCGTTGTCAAAAACTTCAAAAAAATCTTCTGTCTGTTACCTATATGTTGAAATGGATTCAAGATAAATGCGAGTCATACCATTTTCATGGATATGTTTATATATGTCACAGTCTTGTCAAACATTTTCAACTGTTAATATTCATTTTATATTTTCACTAATAAATACGTTTGGAATTCACGTTAAATTACATTCATTGGTACAAGTTGTTTGCACAACAAAGTTCTGCCCGATGCTCTGCTCAACACTATATCTTCGAACATCTTTGCAGTCGGGTATAAAACAAAAATATAATTTTCAGAATAGTCAATGCCCATTGAAATGTCAAACAATCAAATAGGTTAGAATCGGCAAAGTACCTTCTTAAACCCCCGAATTCATGAGATTAACTTGAACCATTGTTAAACTAGGATTTTCTCATAAACCCGTATTGAACAATTGAAACAAAATTGGTAATCGTGGTTTAAATCGACGTCGACCAATAGACAACACCAACGCCAACTAATTGAAACCTCATGATTGGCTGTTTCTTCTTCCACAGTCACATAGATTCAATCAAATGGGGGCATTTTAAAATTGATTAATATCTTCAAAATAGGTGACCGCCATTAATTTTTTTTATTTTCAAGCTTCTAGGAAATGAACTATCACATACACCAAAAATGTTGGTAATATGCGAATTTCCCCTAAACTGCATTTTTACTATATCTTATATGAAAAATAACATTGTTTTCACTCTAGTGGCCATTTGTGAGAATTCTGGGTATGCAAGAACCTGCTTCAGTATTATTCTCTTTATTGAATGGATGTATACATATCAAGATGCTCCATAAATTTCGAGTAGAAGTGAGACCTGATAGTCCACTCACATGGTTGTGGCATGCATTTTCTGTGGTAAATGAAAATTTTAATTATATCGCTTTGTATAACGAAGTGAAAATTAGGAGACACTACCTGTTGTTTTGTGCATTTTTTTCTGCCTGAACTATTATCCTTCTGAGTTTTAACATCAATTTTGTGGTGAAGTTTTTGTGATTCAATCATTCAAGGAGGCTCCAGTGTGCTGTTTAAAGAGTCTTGGTTCGGATTTAGTAAATGGATCCAGGTATTCTGGTTTTGGAGTGCTTTTCGAATGATTATGAGATTGGAATTTGACAGCCAAGACTTGACAATTGATCTGCCTTTTATTCGTGCTGACACCAAGGAAAATTTCATATACTTAATGTTTCTAATATAGAAAAGGGAAACATTCTCAATTAAATATTGATAGAAAGATTTTTCTGTGAATTGAAAAATCCACGATTAAAATGAAGTTATTTTTGTGAATGTCTAACAGAAAACAACTACTTCCCCGGCTAAAGCCAACGCTGGACATTGAACTACATCTGATAGATATTCTGAAAAGGCCCTAACTCAAAAGAAAAAATCTGAAATTGAAAATTTGCATTTTCATTCAGATAGTTATTTGATTTTCTATTCCAGTCTTGATTAGGAACTCATAAAGATGAATGAGGCAAAGAAGAATGTTTTCCAAAAGAGAGTACTCACCAGAAATCATTCGTAACATTGATGCAGGAGGGACATCGCATTCACTAGGTCTCCAATACATTTTTGTCGACGAAAATCTATTTCACGCTTCCACGATCATCAGGAAGACCGGAAGAAATGGGAAACACATTTTTAAGAAGCAATCTCACTTTGCAAAGATGGAAAAAGTTAGAATCATTTCTTTTGGAGAGACACTTTGAGTTAGGGCCTTTTCAGAATATCTATCAGATGTAGTTCAATGTCCAGCGTTGGCTTTAGCCGGGGAAGTAGTTGTTTTCTGTTAGACATTCACAAAATAACTTCATTTAATCGTGATTTTCAATTCTAGAAAAATCTTTCTATCAATATTTAATTGAGAATGTTTCCCTTTTCAACATGAATACCCCACAAGAGGTTATCTTGACGATGGAAGATAGTGACTAAAGTTTATCTTTCAGTCGCAGATGATTCCACATCTGATTTTATGAACATCCTGTTTATAATTTCAACAAATCAGTTTCTAATATAGTTGCGATAACTTCAAGAAATGAAGCAGGATAATTCCAAAAAGTCGAGCAATGATGATGTGTTATCATGCATTATTTGTGAAAAATCTTTCAAAACCAAGAAAGGGTTGAATATCCAAAGACATCAAGCTTCGTTGAATCCTGATTACAATATATCAAGAAAGTCGAAATTGAAAATGACGGATCAAAAGAATTTTAAATCATGATGATTTGAGGTCTATTGAAGGAATTCAAATTCGACTGTCAAACTTAAAGAGAAATTCTATCATCATTAAGAGAGTACCCAAAGCAGCAAGAATATCTGCTGCATTATCTTTAAGCAAAATTATCGACGAGTGTATTAAAAATAACACAACAGCAGCTTGGGTAAATTTGTTTATGTTTGCTTATATAACTTTCAATATTCCTCAAGGCATTCATAAACACAATCAATCTCTTGCTTCTGTGATAAAGAAAAATATCAACAACCCCTCAAATTTAATCACCTCTGATACGTCATTCAAGAATAATTTCTCAAATATCCAAAATTTAACGAAGAGAGTAGTAAGCAAAATTTCAGATGGAGATATTTCTTCAGCAATTCGAATAATGAGCTCAAGTGACACTGTCGCTAATTTTGACTCTTCAACACTCTTAGAACTGCAATCAAAACACCTCGCTGCTTCTAACCAATGCAATATATCTGCTCCAGATGATGAAGCCCTTCAAGTTACAGAGTCTGATGTAATGAAAACAATAAAGTCATTCCGTGTTGGATCTTCTGGTGTATTGGATTCTCTCAGGCCATCTCACATTCAAGACTTGTTGAGCCACAGTTCAGGATTTTCGAAAGATAGAATCAGCTCTATGTGAGTTCCAAACCAGAATTGTCAATGCCCTGGACCAAAAAAAGTGTGTTCTAGGTCTCTTCATAGACTTCTCTCGTGCCTTCGACTGTGTAGACCATGAATTGTTACTTTCAAAACTATTCAGATCAGGTATAAGGGGAGTACCACATGACTTAGTTACATCATATCTCAAAGAAAGGAGACAAAGAGTCAAAATTGGCGAATGCATTAGCAGTGAATCTGAAATTAGCCAGGGTGTACCTCAAGGATCTAATCTGGGTCCATTATTCTTCTTGGTGTTTGCTAACGATCTTATAACATTCATTAGCAACAACACCTCAACATTTGTTACCAGTTACGCAGATGACACCAACATACTAATAATAGAAGAAAATATGGAAAGTTTGAGAAAAACCACAGCAGATATATACAGTAAAATAAATCTTTGGTCAGAACAGAATAATTTAAAACTCAACAAAAGCTAAACTAATATCATCATATTCTCTACTCGCAGTCCAAACAATATTGATATACCTATAAATAATGAAATGAAAAGCCCAGTTGAAACAGTAAATATGCTCGGAATTGTTCTGGACCGAAAACTATCATGGCATCCCCATATTGATGCACTCTGTAATAAATTGAAAAAATGTTGCTACTCCATTAGGTTCATGTCTAACCATTGTAGAATCAATGTATTGAAAACCTTGTATCACGCCAATTTTCATTCCCACATTCGTTATGGAATTCTGAACTGGGGCACTGGTACAGCCGTGCAAAGGGTATTCCTAATTCAAAAATATGTGATAAGAATAATTGCTCAACTAGGATACAGGGAGTCATGCAGAAATGCATTTAAAGAACTGAATATTCTGACAGTCGCCAGCACATATATTCTAGAATCCTGTGCATATGTATATAAACATAAATCCATCTTTCAACCATATCAACATGACCACAATACTCGTTCCAAGGGTCTGTTGGTATCAAATGCTCATAGAACAGTGTTGTATGAAAAAAGTGTAGATTTTAATGGCTGTAAATTCTACAATATACTTCCAGAAGATATTAAGGATTCTCCGAGTTCTCATGTTTTTAAATATAGGCTGAAGAAACTGCTGCTTCAAATGAACTGTTACACTTTTCAGGAATTTATCGAGCAACTATAAATTTCAGACTGAGTGAAAGCTCATTCATATTCATAATATAGGTGACTTTTACCATCATCAATGATATGATGATAAATTACTCAATTAATTTTATATTTACTTGTTAGTCTTGTTAGTGTTGACTTTGTACTCTTGTATCTATATACTTAATATACATTTGGTTTTGTTGACTTTTCTCCAATTATTGTACATTGTAACATTACTGCAACAACTGTACTTTTCAATTTGAGAAATAAAGAAATTATTATTATTATTATAATTATTATTATTATTATTATTATTATTATTATAAGCTTTTATCATCTCTAACATCCTTATGTAACTTTATGCTAGCAGGTAAAGTTAATCCAGACATCTGTCCCATTTTGTATGGAGCCACACTTTGTGCTCTTAAGAAGAAAACTGGTGGAATCCGACCAATCGCAATTGGATTATTTTATCGTCGTTTGGTTGCTAAACTTGGATGCTTAGACATATGAGATCGACTGGGCAAAGTATTCCGCCCTGTTCAATTTGGTTTCGGTACACCTGGCGGTTGTGAAGCTGTTACTCATGCTGCTCGACAATTCATCAATTATCAACCAAAAACCCTTCATCCAAAATATTTTTGAAATTAGATTTCAAGAACGCTTTCAATTCCGCAACATTTTATTAGACCAAATCAAGAATATGATTCCCAATCTCTTCCCTTTTCTTAACCAGTGTTACCAAAATGAAACTTTTCTATCGTTCGGTGATAGCCTGATCATGTCTGAAAGAGGAGTTCAACAGGGAGATCCTCTGGGACCAGCGTTATTTTGTTTAACCATCGAAAAATTAACCAAATCGTTAGATTGTGATTTTAATTGTTGGTATTTGGATGATGGCTCTATCGGAGGAGATATCGATTCAGTGCTTGATAACTTACGCACTGTCATTTCCACTTCCAAGGCTCTAGGTTTGGAATTAAATTTTAATAAATGTGAAATGTTTTCTTTGAGCACTTTGGAATCAGACGAATTGTTGAAGTTCACGTCCCTTGCACCGGGAATCACGTTCCAGGAAAACCCAACTGGATTCTGCTTGGCGCCCCGCTATCTGATGAAGCACTTCCTGTATGCCTCATAGAAAAACAGAAGGCACTGTCACTCATTGCTTCTAGAATGAGTGATATTCCAACACACATTGCATTTTTCATTCTGAAAAACTGTTTGGCAATTCCAAAGTTAACATATATTATGAGATGCAGCCCGACATGGCACAGTAAAGAGCAACTCCTAGAATTCGATTCTATTTTGCGAAAAACTTTGGAAGGAATAACGAATAATCATATGCAAGACAATACTTGGCGTCAAGCAACATTACCTGTCGACAAAGGAGGCTTAGGACTACGATTGGCATCCTCTCTTAAACTTCCAACTTATTTGTCATCTTTCAGCAGTGTTTCTCAATTAGTTCATATGATCTTACCAGATTCATTCTCAAGCGTACCCAACCATCTCTTTGTGGAGGGAGAGCAGGAGTGGATTTCCAAAACCAATTCTGAGATACCTGAACCAATGAAAAAGTTCCAAAAAGCTTGGGATCGCCCACTCATTGAAATGGTTGCTAAGGATTTGCTTGTTTCAGCTATGTCAGCAAAAGAAAAGGCTCGAATCAAAGCAGTGACTTCCCACCATTCAGGAGCTTGGCTTAATGCTTTACCTGCCGCTTCACTTGGGTCTCTTTTAGATAATGAATCTTTCAGAATATCCATTGGACTACGACTAGGATCTTCTATTTGTGTCCCTCACACATGCAAATGTGGTACTCATGTAGACGAGAAAGGAACCCATGGTTTGAGCTGCAAATTCAGCGCAGGACGTCAATCCCGTCATCACGCAGTCAATGATTTATTGAAACGTGCATTAACAACAGCCAATATTCCATCGATCTTAGAGCCTACAGGTGTCAGCAGAGACGATGGTAACCGCCCTGACGGCATGACACTTATTCCATGGAAGTTCGGAAAACCCGCTGTTTGGGATTTCACCTGCGTTGACACGGTTGCCACTTCACACGTAATTGCTTCCTCCAAGTGTCCCGGAGCAGCCGCAGTAAATGGGGAGAAAATTAAAAGTAGAAAATACCAAAATTTACAACAACTTTATATTTTTTATCCTGTTGCCGTTGAGACTTTTGGAGTATTCGGTCCCAATGCTTTTGAATTCATTGAAGACATAGGAAGACGAATAACAGAAGTGACCAATGATAGAAGAGCAACTTCATTTTTGATCCAAAGAATTAGCATTGCGATCCAGAGTGGTAATGCTGCTTCTGTTTTGGGAACTATTCCTTCATCACGTCAACTGAATGAATTATTTGTAAATCCTCAAAGGACGATTTTTCCTATGGAGAGTTCATATAAATCCCTTAGTTCAGTTCTTAATGATGACTTGTCGAAAGCAACACGACCTTCCATATCTTCATGTAATTCTTCGTCGAACAGCCTTAACTCCCTTTCACACAGATCCAGTGCCAGTATAAATCATCGTATCAGAGAGCACAGCTTTGTTAGTTTTAACACCTTCAATTCCATAGTACACGAAAATGCCAAAATTCTCGGTCTGAATGGTCTAAAAAACATTGGAAATACCTGTTTCATGAACAGCGTTATACAATGTTTATCTAACACCAAATGGTTGCTCGAGTATCTGAGAAAAGACGAGTATATGAGGGATATCAACACAAGCATATCAAATATGAAGGGTGCTTTGATAAAACAATTTGCGTTAGTGATAAAAGATCTTTGGTCGGAAGATTCGTCTGATAAGGTGGTGAATACTGTTTCCTTTAAAAGCCAGATACAAAATTTGCACCTCGTTTCATGGGGTACGCTCAACAGGACGCTCAGGAATTTCTAAGATATTTATTGGAAGGTCTTCATGAAGATGTAAACAGAGTGACAGAAAAGCCCAAACCTACCTTGAAAGAAATCGATGAAATATTGAGTGACCATGAGAAGGCACAGGAGTCTTGGACAAGATATCTCAGAATGGATAACTCGAAAATTGTTGATAATTTTGTTGGTCAACTAAAATCAT
This sequence comes from Gonioctena quinquepunctata, assembly GCA_018342105.1. Classification (NCBI taxonomy): domain Eukaryota; kingdom Metazoa; phylum Arthropoda; class Insecta; order Coleoptera; family Chrysomelidae; genus Gonioctena; species Gonioctena quinquepunctata. The sequence continues at coordinate 596,972 of JAFIRS010000128.1, forward strand.
CGTTTAATTGTATTTCATGCGGCTATTGTTCGGTTTCTTTTGACCCCTTCTGGGACCTTTCACTTCATATTCCACAGAATACTGGCCAGCTCAGTCTTTCACACTGTTTAGACTCGTTTACCAGGGAAGAAATTTTGGACGGCGAAGAGAAACCAACTTGTTGTAATTGTAAGGAAATGATGAAATGCACAAAGTCATTATCTATACATAAGTTCCCCAAAATATTAGTACTTCACTTGAAACGATTCTCGCCGATGGGGAGATTTATGGGTAAACTAAATGCCACCATTGACTTCCCTCTCGAAGGTTTAGATATGAGTAATTATGCAGCAGATAACGTAGCACCGTGTCTTTACAACTTATATGCTGTGTCCAACCATAGTGGAACAATCTATAGCGGACACTACACGGCTTACTGTAGGCACCCTTATGCAGGCACATGGTACAAGTACAATGACTCCAGAGTATCACCGATATTCCCAAGATCCCTTATAAGTGGAGAAGCATTCATCCTCTTCTATGAGCAAGAGGACGCCCAGTCACACCTTTAGTTTTTTAGTTTTTCATTCTCAACCACTTGTAAGAATTATAAAATAATAAAAGATATTTTTCAATACTACAGGAGTTATTCATCCTACGATATTATCATCAATTGATAAATTCAAATATTTCCAAAACTAAACATTTGTAAATTGACTTCATTGATGATACCAGATACAAATATGTTAGACAGGTAGACTTCAGTCACTATTTTCCATATTTTTTTCTTTTGCAATTTTCAATTGAGAATTTTTCCTTTTCATCATTTTGTTATATTGCATAAACCTGGTAAAGTATTAGTTCATAGTAATAAGTTTGATTCCAGAGCAACCCCTTCAACCTCAAAAATGTTGGCTTTTACTAAGCGACTATTTTTTTACATGGGGAGTATATGTCAAACTTGACAACAACAAAAACTAACTTAACACTTTATAGCAAAAAAAACGCCCATGAGTACATCACTGTTTGTGGTTTGGAAAAATTACAATATACAAAAAAGTTACATCAATTTTTGTGTTTAATTGCATTATTTTAGCAAATAATAATTTTTTATCAGCAATTACGATCATTGATTGAATAATACAATAATCGTGAGAAGTGAATATTTTTGTAGCATTGTGAGTTTTAGAAAAAACTTTTTAACAAAAAATTGAAACGACGAAAAAATCAACTGAAAAGCAAAAAATAAAATAAACCTTCATAGTCTAAATGATAATTGAGCTCCTAAACTAATGTAAGTAACTGATTTTGAGTCGGCGCCAAACAAACAATTATCAAAGATCATTATCTATGAAAGAAGTCATCAAAACGCAGCCGTGCATCTCGCTGCCATCATTTTACGCTTCACCTAATTCAATTGCTAGTTTGTTTGGCGCCGACTCAAAATCAGTTACTTTACATTAGTTTAGGAGCTCAATTATCATTTAGACTAAGAAGGTTTATTTTATTTTTTGCTTTTCAGTTGATTTTTTCGTCGGTTTAATTATTTGTTAAAAAGTTTTTATTTTTTACTTTTCAGTTCCGTATTTCGTCGGTTTAATTTTTTGTTAAAAAGTTTTTATTTTTCAATTTTTTGTGGCTAAAATTACTACCTACTTGTTTTTTGATTACTTCCAAAATACTTACTTACCCACCTTACTTCAACTATTACCAGTTAAATAATATGATTATCTACTTTTACTATTTGTTGTAATATAAATTATTTTCGTTGTTCTGGTTAGTTTATTTCATTGCTTTGTATATCATTCCATCCTCTCATAAAATATACTGATTTTGACGGAACAAGAATAATGTCAGTAGCGATCTGTCATTGTCAACTACGTATGTGTGTGCCAATGTTCACTAGTGAAAAATCAATTATCCCCTATTTTTCTACCCGTAAGGGTGGCTAATTTCTTTCTAAATCCAAATATAAGGTATACCCTATCTATTAAAAAAAGAATCATCCAAATCGAGAACCCAGTACAAAGTTATGCCTGATAGAATCGGTTAACGGACCAGAATTCAGAGGGTGAGTGATCAATATCCTTCATTTCGCTACCCTTAGGGGTGGATTTCATCTTTTAAATTCAAATGGGACCAAATTCGAAGTACACCCTATCCACTGGTAAAAGAATTATCGGAATCGGACGCCTCAGTAAAAAGTTATAGTGATCATACATAAAAAAAAATTATGGAAAAACATAAAATATACGGGTCGAATAGAGAACCTCCTCCTTTTTGGTTTCGTCGGTTAAAAAACAAGAAACGCTACATTAGAGATACGCGGTCCAAATGGTCGTATTTTGTTTTGTCCATGTAATACCTCTTTTTTTTTCAAAAATCAGCTGTCTAAATTTTTTTTTGGCACAAATTTAGTGGTATTGACATTTTTATTGAGAAAATCAGAGCTTTTGAGAAACAAAAAAATTCTGCTTCCAACAGTACGATTTTTTCTCGCTCATAGCGGGGCTTAACGTGTTAATACAGGATGTAATAAAATTTTAATTCTATGATCCATTGAATTACCAATAAAAAAACATTCCCGTCTAATATCTATGGGGCTCCAACTTTATATCAATTTTTTTCTCAGTGTGTGGAAAGATTCTATGCTCCAGTTTTTTTTATTAAGTAGCTCAGTGTGAAAGTTTTTCTCAAAGATGAATTTGTTGGTAAATCATCTAGTTATGTAAGGTGCGTTTTCCTTTCAAGTCTGACCTTTGTCAATTTGAGATAAAAACCAGAAAATCATATCGAGATTACTCATTGTTGTATTACCTTTGTTTTATATTTTCACTTATTGAGGTCCTGTTTGAATTTTGCAATTAATCAATCACTCCAAAAATACTCAATTGTCTGAAGATTTACATCTTATTAACAATGTGATCTTGTTACTCAACAATAGAATGAGTTCAGTTCATCAGAGCTCAAGTTTGTTTTTACTGTAACTGATTTTTCTTTACCTCTCAGTTCCTCGATGATGGCCCATGTTCCCTTCGATTATTTGCAGA